>JAQPPZ010000231.1:0-414386 GCA_028583015.1 Wollemia nobilis
AATAGCTGAAAACACGAGATTCCAGAAACAAAAAGGATAAACTAAAATGCAATGTAAATGAAATTAAAATAACGTTTAAATCCTATGTTATTGAAAAATGCATAAAAAGAAAGGAACATGAACACAAGATATTAAAGCAATATAAATATCGGCCCTTTTATTGATATGCTTTTCAAATTTGTGTTACAATGTGTCTCCTTCCCTTTTATAGGATAGGAGCGTTAAATGTTGGTCTTTTACAACTTATTTCAGAATTCCTTCTTCCGCGTGCCCACATATAAGATGGGCGAACCAAAACGTTGTCACCGCTTGCATTGGTAAAGGTAGATTCCTCGCTGCTCCTCCAATGCTGCAAATCTGCATTCAAAGAAACAAACAAAGAATCAGTAGCACCTGTGTATGAAAAATAAAAGATGAATCTAACGATGGTTAAAATGAGTCTAAATAAAATGAAAACTTGACAAAAGCATAAACATGAAACTAGCTAAATACTACAAAAGAAATAAAGCGGGGGGTGCCCAAAGGCAAACCACCCGCGGGTGAAAATTTGCTTTGACACCAATCCGCTTAGGATGGGTCCGAAACCTGATGTGATGTGTTGTCGGAAAATTGGTAGGATATTGTGGTCAGAAAAATCGGTGTTGGTTCTTGATTCGTGCCTTCAAAAGTCACCCAATAACCTCTCTTTCGATTAAGAGATTATGGATGTTGAAAACACAAATCGTAGGTAAGTGAATTAGCATCACTTCATCGCTCAAAATGATCCTTCTCTATATATCTTTTGGGTGAGGAAACTCACCATTTTATATACCCAAGGGGTCTCTTTGCATTAACATGCAAAAGTTTTTCTTTGCATGAATGCTTTTTGTGTGAAGAGAAGACTTCTTCTTGATCAAGAGCTTCTTAACTGCCTCTGTGCATGTCTTTGTATGTTTTAGAAAAGCTCACTTGCACTCCTATGCAATGAAGGGATAGCTAAGTGGCAAATATGAGTTGTACTAAAAAGCTCACTCTCATTCCCATGCAGTGAAGGGAACGTCAATTGGAAGATATGAGTTGTCAAAAGAACTCACTCACACTCCTATGTCATGCAGGAAGAGCTAAGTGGCAGTTCTGAGTTGTCATACATCGAGATCTGACTTTTTGCCATTCAAACCTCGCGTTCGTCCCACCCCAAAGCGAGCGCTAATAATCGTCTTTGGGTGAGACAAGTATCAATCCGCACTCGTCCCTGGGTAGGACGAGTACAAATCCACACTCGTCCCTATGTGGGACAAATAAGCAGCTGGGTGTCTAAAAGATGCCAAATTGATTTCTAACTTACAAAACTACTGTGTGAGTGGTTAGAACCACTGTTTAACCTCTGGGGGCTGTGTGTGTTAGTGCGATCAGTGCTTGTTGTCACATAATCAGATTGGTGTTGTTTTGGTGTCTACAGATGCCCCTTTTTGGGAAGCGCTACACATGGTGCAGTGCTGAGCAAAAATAGATAACCAAAGCACTAATGATTAAGGTTTTCAGTAACCTAACCAAATCTTGATGCCCCAAGTATGGAAAAGGCATGCATTCTTGAATCCTTGCTTCTAATGAGCTAAGGAACTTAAATCAAGAATTAACCGGGTTCGGTGAGGTATTACTTGAACTTAGACATTTATCAGTCATGAAGAGGCAAAGGGCGCAACCTTTTGTTGTGGGAACCTTGAGTTCATGATTCATAAATGCCAAGTATATGATCAGTTGGTGATAATTGCTTGTTTGTTGCCCCAAGCAGGGGCGCGAGTGTCTTTTGCAATGATCCTTTGAATGCATGTCATTTCCAAGACTAGGTATATTGGTGTTGATTGGCAACTAAGTGTGACTACCCCCTCAAGCGATGAATCAATGAGGGAATGACCGACATGAGAAAAGCGACTAGTCGCTTGACCCAAGATGACTTTAGTGAGGGTGCCTTCATATGTTAGCTGGTGCATGCTCGAGCAATTTCTCGATTGTTTTGACCTATTTTTGGTGGGTGTGAACCCATTTTGGGGTGCCATTTGGAGTTAACATTGGTGAAAATTCGTCTTCCCATGGAGCGGTCCGGCTATGGTAGACCTCGACATCAGTTTTCTTATGCCAAGAGGTTAAGTGCAAGAGCACTTTTGTCCGGCAATTTTTAGTGGTTTTGTTGGCATTTGTCATTTTTATGTTTGGGTTATTTTTGATTTTTTTTTTGTATTCGTCCCAGGGGGGACTAACTCCCATATGGTACTCGTCCTAGGGTGAGACGAGTGCGCCTCCGAGGAAAAAGCGCTCATCCTGGGGTGGGACAAGCGTGCCTCTGAGGAAAAAGTGCTCGTTCTAGTCAGGGACGATCGCCAGCAAGAAAAAAGTATAAATATGCGAAAATGACGGATTTGGCTCATTTGCACTGTTCATTGATTGCGATTTGGAGCTCTGGGGAGGAGGTAGATTTTCTGATGCGAAGCGCTGCCAGATTTTCTATCCACCATGAGTGCATAGATCGGGTCATCAAGTGGCGGAGCCGAGGCGAGACCAGTAAGTGCACTATCTCCTCGAGTTTGAATTTGAAAAATGCAAATGTGTTTTTATTGTTTTTCGTTTGTTTAAAACATGAAACCCTAATTAATTAAATTAAAAGGTGAATGAATTAAAGACCATGAAACCAAATGAAATGTGGATGCAAACCGATGGAAACTTAGATGGAAAACCATAGGATAAACCCAAAATGAAACTTAGAGTAACATCTTAGGGTAACCATGGTTATAAATTTTTTTTGATGTGAATGGTAAAACTTAGGTCGAAACCGTAGGTAAACCATGTCCATTTTTTTGTTATTTTTATGGAATTAAAAATGAAAAATGGATGAATTTTTTTATTGAAATGGTAAACTTAGGTCGAAACCATAGGGAAACCATGTCAAATTTTTGTCGTTTTTTGATGAAATTTAAAAATGAAAAAATGTATGAATTTTTTTGTTGAAATGGTAAACTTAGGTCGAAACCGTAGGTAAACCATGTCAATTTTTTTTATTGTTTTTGATGAAATTTAAAAATGAAAAAATGTATGAATTTTTTTGGTTGAAATGGTAAACTTAGGTCGAAACCGTAGGTAAACCATGTCGATTTTTTTTTATTGTTTTTGATGAAATGTAAGATAAAAACTGAATGATTTTTTTTGTTTTGAAATGGTAAACTTAGGTAAAACCGTAGGTAAACCATGTCAAATTTTTATTGTTTTTGATGAAATGTAAGATGAAAACTGAATGATTTTTTTTTGTTTTGAAATGGTAAACTTAGGTAAAACCGTAGGTAAACCATGTCAAATTTTTATTATTTTTGATGAAATGTAAGATGAAAACTTAATGAATTTTTTTGTTTTGAAATGGTAAACTTAGGTAAAACCATAGGTAAACCATGTCAAATTTTTATTGTTTTTGATGAAATGTAAGATGAAAAATGAATGAATTTTTGTGTTTTGAAATGGTAAACTTAGGTAAAACCGTAGGTAAACCATGTCAAAATGTTTATTGTTTTTTTTTTTTTGGATGTACATGTGAATGAAAGATGTTACTGTACAGTTATGCATTTTTGTACATGTGATGGTAATTTGATGCATGTTTTTGATGTTTGTTGTTTTTTGTGATGTGCAGGTGGTGAAGAGTCGACATCGGGTGTCGACGATTTTTTTTAATGCCCGCGAGGCGTTGACAGCTGAGGACTAGGATTGGATTGATGCCCTAGGGCTCAAGAATGTGGCTTGGTTGGATGTAGTTGTGGTGGATCGGGCATACATTACAGCTTTGATCAGCCTATGGGATGTTCGGACAAACACCTTCCATATTTTGACAGGAGAGATGACTGTCACTTTAGAGGACGTGTATCGGATTCTTTGAATTTCGATATACGGGGTTCCCATTCGGAAAACACCACAATTCCAGAGGACGACTGTACTAACACGGTATTTTGGACATGGAGAGGATGAGGATGGGATGACCTCGCTGGAGAGGGCGGAGCTGGATTGTCAAATTGGTGGGATTCTGGTACGATATTGGTATGCGAGGGGAATGTTGGGAGTGAGGCATGCACTACTCATGAGCCTCATTTCCAACATGCTCCTACCAGACTCATCAGGAGCGAGGTTCCCATGGAACCTATTGGAGGTAGTGTGGCAGTTGGTGGATTTTCCAATGATAGAGCCGATGATTATGAGATGGGGCCAGATGCTTTTGGCTGAGTTGTATGATGAGTTGTATGAGGTCCACTGCCGGAGGTGGAAGGGGATTGGCTGTAGTTTCTTGTTGTAGTGCTGGGCATGGCAGCATATAGTCGTAGAGCGACCACGAGGGTTGCCCTGGACTACACAGGTGGACATGGTGGACAAGGATATTGGTTATGGTGATTTATGGTATCGGTTTGAGGAGTGGGGGCAGAGTCGACGGTTTGCAGGAGATGTAGACAATTACAGAGATGCATTGGAACGACTGACTCCTGGAGATGTGGTATGGAGGCCATATCGGGATTGTCTCGCATGGCCAGATGTGGATGATTGGCTTCAGTGGGTTTGGAGGGGGATATGGGTGATTGGACGACATGGGACGAAGTAGGAGTACTTTCACTATCTCTGAGTGACATGACAGTTTGGGATACATCATGGGTTGCCTAGGGAACCCATAGTCTATCGACGTTGGAGTGATGAGAGGACCCTAGCTGTGCTGATCCTCGAGCCATTGGGGGAGGAGTTTAATACAGTATTGAAAATTTCAAATGTAGATGACGTCGGAGTGACGGCCAAGTACCAGGAGTGGTGGACGCTTCGGCAGTGGCGAGGTGAGGGGCCATTGGGAGGAGATGAGGCAGCGGGAGTCGGAGAGGGTGTAGAGGCACCAGGGGAGGGTTGGGCAGCTCCTATGGATGTGGACATGGTGGAGGTGGCAGATGTAGGAGATGACTTTGGTGATGAGGAGCCACTAGAGATACAGGATGCTCCAGAGCAGGCTGATGCTCCAGAGGGGTTGAGGCAGCCGGCCATGTCGAGAGATATAGAGGCAAGATTGCACATGGAGGTGGCACAGTTGATGAGGTTACTACAGAGGTGAGATGGAGAGCTTGCAGAGATGACACAGGAGAGGGATCTCCTATGAACACAGTTAGCAGAGCGAGAGAGCATAGGGTGTGCGTCTCACCAGCAGGCGGGGGATACGAATGTTGCACGGGAGAGGGATCTCTTGTGGGTGCAACTAGCATAGCGCGATGACGCCATCGCATACTACCGTAGGCGAGAGGCAGATTGGAGGCAACAAGAGGTAGATTGGGGACGACATCAACTAGAGATGGAGGGTGATATTATCCACCTTGATGGGCGAATACTAGAGCCTTCGGCTAATGGCTCATCGTACTAGATGAGAGATAGTGGGGCAGAGTAGTCAGCATCATCCCGTCGTCGGTGGCAAGATGAGGGAGGTGCTAGTGGTCAGGATGTAGGGGCGAGTAGTCACCCTGAGAGATCTCAGAGGACTGATATCATAGGGGGTAACTCTTATCGCATCGATCCTGCGTGATCATGGTGGTCGATGCCCTAGGTTGGGGGTTTTTGAGATTTTGGATGATGGGAGCGAGGTCCGAGGACCAGTGCACTGTAGCCTGCGGGCAATTTTGTTATGATATATATACAGATGATTCTTTTTGGTGTTTGTACATTGTTCATGATTTATTTTTATGTGCATGTTTTTACATTGATGTATGCATATGCGATTATGAATGCAATGATTCTAATTTGTATGATATATGCATATGGAATGAATGAAATGAATTGTTGATGATTTGTCGATGCACCATAGACTGGAAAAAATTGGATTGACTTGATAATAATGGGATAACTTTGTGAAATGCTTGTGCATGTGAAAACTTTGTTTTTGTATTTTGTCTATTTTTTGATGGTGATGTATGGAATGAGATGTACCGGTTGTTTGAAAATGGAGTTAAGCTTTTTTGAGATGCAGATATTTTAACTAACTAGCCAAGACTGTACATTTATCTCGCAAGACTTCTAAACAAGGTCTAAATACGACTTGAATTTAACCAAGTTATTTCACATCCCTGTGTGTGCAATTGAGTTCGTTGATGTGTTATTCATCAGGATACCGCCAGTGCCAGATGGGCTTTCAACCGAACCTGTACTGAGGATCACCTAATTAGCTCCACTAACTCCTTTATTGTATGTAGTCAAATTAATCTGCGATGCTATCTAGGATACCATAAGCTAGCTCATCCACATGCAAACATTGATCTGTACACAATTTAATGTGACAGATATATCATCATGCGAGAGGTTTACCACCAGTGACCAATAGGCTATCAACCAAATCGGTACTGAAGCTTGCCTCATGACCTATCGAAATGCTAAGAGTTCCAGGGATTCAAGTTCGACTCCCTTATTTTCTTCAATTGTATTGGGATACTTGCTCCTTTGTAGTGATAAAATCACTGTTTATTTTTGTGATATTATATGTTTTTTTTTTTTTTTGAGCAAGGGATTTGGATTTCGAGTGATGAGAATCACTATTGTATGTGCCTTTTGATGTGTGCACTGTAGGATGTCAAATTATAGTGTTTTGACGTTTTGCAAATTTTTGATGTTTTGCAACTCTTGGGATTCTTGGGGAATTGGGTAGGGAGGATGCTTGTCCTTTTGCCAACTCTCAACATTCTTGGGGTCATTCACATAGGGGGATGAGCAAGATAACCGTTTCACTTATGGTGACCTGGATTACTATGCAGGTTTCATCTTTCGTTCACACAACTTGGGAATTTGTTTTTATGTGTTTTAGCTTGTGATGGGATGTTACATAAAAAAGCATATTTCAAGTATGACTCTACATTTGTAAAATCTGTTTAACTTTGTATAGTTTTTGGCTAGAAATTTAAAGACAGTTGAATGACGAAAACCCTATATACATTAGGATACAACTGACTATGCTAAAAATGACGGTGGTGTTATGATGGATGTATGCATTTATGAAAATGGATTTGATGTGGAAAATGATGAACTTGTCAAGTAACAACAGTCTATGGTGCTTTTGACTTGTATGACCAAAAACTATGCAATTTATGGATGCGATGTTGAATGCAACCTATATTTTTGTATTTTGAGTTTTTTTTTATGAGAATGCATGGAATTGAAATGCAATTGGTTTTGGGATTTTTGATTTTTATATGAGTATGCATGGAATGGAAATGCAAATGTTGTTGTGATTTTGATTTTTTTATGAGTATGCATGGAATGGAAATGCAAATGTTTTGGTGATTTTGATTTTTGTGTTGTTTTTGTTGATTTTTGAATATGTATTTTGACCAAGCAGTTATGGTAACACTTGGAGCGTTTGGTGTTGACCAAAGGGTTTATAAATACCTTTGGGGAATTTAGGGTTGACAAAGCGATTATGAGAATCCTTGGAGCTATTGGGGTTGACCAAGAGATTGCGATAATCCTTGGAGCTTTTTGGGATGACCAAGTGATTGCAATAATCCTTGGAGCTTTTGGGGTTGACCAAGAGATTGCGATAATCCTTGGAGCTTTTTGGGATGACCAAGCGATTGCGATAATCCTTGGAGCTTTTTGGGATGACCAAGCGATTGCGATAATCCTTGGAGCTTTTGGGATTGACCAAGAGATTACGATAATCCTTGGAGATTTTTGGGGTTGACCAAGTGATTGTGGTAATCCTTGGAGCTTTTTGTGTTGAACTATGGCTCTCTAGATGTGGAATGGCCTCAAATGAATGATATTCAAGGGTTCTATTTCCTTGATTCCTTCAAGAGAGGCAAGCCGGTATGTTCCAGGTCCTATTTTACTATGAATGATGTAAGGACCTAACCAGTTTTCCGTGAACTTGTCCCGTAGATGGGACAACAAATTAGAATTTTGTTGGTTCTCTTTTAAGACCAAGTCACCAACCTAAAATTCTCTAAGATGTACTTTCATGTTGTATGCTTTCTTAAGTCGCTCTTGATAGATACGTAAATGCTCGAGAGCATTAACACGTCGTTCGTTGAGCAACGTTAGTTGATATAACTGGGCCTGCCACACAGTGTCATCATTGATGAACTCTTGCATTGAAATGCGTAGGGAAGGAATTTCCAACTCAAAAGGCATGACTGCCTCGGAGCCATACACCAAAAAAAATGGAGTTGCCCCAGTGGGCATTCGAATGCTGGTGCGATAAGCCCATAGGGCAAGCGGGGATCTGAATGTGCCGATCTTTATGATTGTCTGCAACTGTCTTTTTGAGAATGGTGACTAGCATTTTGTTTGACGCCTCTGCTTGCCCATTTGCCTGTAGATAATAGGGTGTTGAAAAGCTGTGCTGAGTCTTGTACTTTGTGGTCAAAGCATGCACATATTTATTCTTGAATGGTGTCCCATTATCTGACAGGATCTTGGATGGCATACCAAAATGACATATGATGTTATGTAAAATAAACTTCGCAATGTGGGCTCCAGTCGTAGTGGTCAACGAAATTGCTTCCACCCATTTGGTAAAGTACTCTGTGGCCATTAAAATAAACATGTGACTACTAGACAATGTAGGGGAGATCTTCCCAATTAGATCAAAGCCCCACTGTGAAAAATGCCAAACCGATTGAATCGGCTACAAGGCCTGAGAAGGTACGTGTGTCAAATTAGCATGGTGCTGACACTTCACGCACTTCTTCACATATGCGCAACAATCTTGCTCTAAATATGGCCAATAATAACCCATGCGAAGAATGCACTTTGCGATGGCCATACCGTTGAAGTGGCCACCACATGTACCATCGTGAGCTTGGGTGATTGCCCAAGCGGACTCTTGTTGGTCCAAACAACGAAGGAGGATTCCTTCATAATTTTGATGATACAAAATGTCTCCTAATAATACATGCTTTGCCACTTTCTGTTTGAATGATCTTTTCACGACTTGTGTCAATCCAAGTGGGAGATTACCTAGCTTGAGGTAATCCCGAATGGGTGTGTACCAATCTTGCTAATCAGAAACCTCGATAGTATGAATGACCAATCCCTCTTAAAGTCCATCCCGAATAAAAGCTGAGCAGGAAAGAACTAGTAAAAACAACGTGGTGTTGCTAGTAAGAGGGGTCAAGGAGAACAAGGACCCCCAATTGGCTTGAGTCAAACAATATTGAATTCGAGAGAACTTATCCAAAGACGGTTCAATCTAGATCATGTGGATTCTTGGCGTCAGATCAGAGCTTGCACGCTCCATTGCAGATTGTGATAATGTTGTAACCTGAATGGTTGTCATTTCACCAGAAGGGTCTTGTAGGATGAGTGACCCCAATGAGGCCATAGTATTCGCAAAATGATTTGATGATTGAGGGAGTGCCTCGATGTCATACCATTCAAGTTATGCCAGGAATTTGTCCACAAGGGCTTTATAGGCCCGCAAAACTGTACATTTACATTGGAATATCCCCTTTACTTGATTGACAATTAACAACGAATCACCAAAGATGTTCAATCATTTAATGTTCATGGTGATTTTTGTCTGAAGACCTATGAGCAAGGCTTCGTATTCTGCATTGTTGTTAGTGCACAAGAAGTCTAATTTAAATGACAAGGGCATTGGAGCACCTTGTGGAGTGAAGAATACAATTACCACACCACCCCCTTGCTCACATTTGGAACCATCAAAGAATAGGTTTATGTCAGCCTATGACTCAGGCTCATCAGAATCTGGCAACTCTGAAACATGGAAGACCCCATCATCAGGTAGTTCAAAATTTAGAGGCTGATTGTCTTCAAGAGGAGCCTCAGCTAGTTGATCGACGATGACTTGACCTTTTATAGATTTCTATCCAATGAATTCTATGTCAAACTTCGTCAACAACATGATCCATTTCACTGTGCGGCTACTATGATAAGTACGACTCATCATGTATCGCAATGGATTATCCTTAGACACAACATACGTCTTATTACTAAGCATGTAGTGGCATAGCTTTTTGGTAGCAAACACCACTGCCAAGTAGAGTTTTTCAACATATGCATAGTTAAGTTCATAACTGACCAGGGTGCGGCTAAGATAGTATGTAGCCTGTTCTTTGTGAAGTTCATTTTTCTAGGACAACATGGCGCCCAGTGCCACCTTAGTGGCTGAGATGTATAAATAGAATGACACTCCTGGTCTAGGTGGTGCCAATACTGGCGATGAAGCCAAGTACTATTTAATGTCGTCAAAGGCTGACTGGCACTCATCATCCCAATGAAATGTGACCCCCTTATGCAATAATTTATTCATGGTTTGGCATTTGTCAGATAACTGTGCTATGAAGCGCTTGATCGACATAATCTTTCCTTGTAGACTCTTGAGCTGCTTAATGGTGGTTGGGGGACGCATTTCAAGGATTGCCTTGAATTTGTTTGGATCAACCTCAATTCCTCGTTTGGAGACTATGAAACCCAAGAGCTTTCCAGAGGTGATGCCAAAGACACACTTCTTGGGGTTTAGTCTGACTTTATGTTCAATGAGGCGATCAAGGACCTTGCTCAAGTCACCGATGTGATCTGGGCACAAAAGAGATTTGGACAACAAATCATCCATGTAATCTTCCAAATTTTTGTGCATGTAATCATGAAAGATGTATGTCATGGCACATTGGTAGGTGGCTCCAATATTTTTAAGGCCAAAAGGCATGACCTTGTAGCAAAATGTCCCCCAAGGCATTGTGAATGCTGTTTTTAGTTGGTCCTCAGGATTGATACGAATCTGATTGTATCCTAAGAAACCATCCATAATGGAAAGCATTTTGTGGACCACTATAGCGTCTACCAACGCGTCGATGCTCAGCAAGGGAAAATCATCCTTAGGACTCGCTTTGTTAAGATATCAAAAATTAGTGCATATGCGAATCCTCCCATCGGGCTTCTTGACAGGAACCATGTTAGAAAACCATGGCGGATAATCCACACAGATGACAAACTGGGCATCCAACAACTTTTGTAACTCATATTTTACCATTAAAGCCACTGTTGGATGCATCTTGCATAGTTTTTGCTTTACTGGCTTGATTGTCGAATCAAGCGTTAAATTGTGCATGACTAGCTATGGGTCTAGTCCTAGCATATCCTTGTATGACCATGTAAAAACCTCCTTCTTTTCCTTAAGAAGGGCAACATAATCGGATCGCTCTTCAGGGGAAAGACTTACCCCCAGCTTAAAAATCCATGGATTCATTGGATCTATGTCGATGTCTACATCAGTTGTTGCTTCAACCGACATATGGGATCCATATTCCAACTGGTGTGGAATTGGGATCATATGGATATCATTTGTTGAATTACGATCATCATTAGGAACGTCAAGTTCCTCTTCAGCATGGAAGACATCCTGAGTCTGTATTGGAGTAAAATGAAACATCCCACCGCAAGGCCAATACTCTGATGGAGATGGTGGTGTGCCAACGCGATCCCAATCAATAGCCTCTATGTCTAGATGCAATAATCATGTTGGATTGGCTGGATCATGGATGGGGGAGGTCAAGTCAATGGAGACGATGTTGATGAAATGATTGTAATCTCCATTACCACAAGTGTGACAACTCTGACATTCTGTATGCTCTCGGTGCATTGGATATGGCTCTGTAGGCACTGGCACAAAGGGATCAGCCCTATGCGCAGACCTACAAACAGGGTTTGCCCTAGGCACTGATGGTTTTATAGGGTCTCCAAGCGGAAGATGCTCTCGATATGCCTAGAGTGGCGGGTGCAGTAATTGCTATAACTACGCCAGGTTGAAATGCCTCCTATGTCTTGGACCTATGTGTAAGTGTTCAAACATGTCATCTATGTCCAAAGGATATTGTTGTTGTTGAGGTGATCTATGCTCACTGGGATCATTCAATGGGAACATCATTAGGAAGCTGTCTTGATCGTTATTCACTGGATATTCATGTGAATGATTGTACTCCGAATCATCTTCAGAAGACCCTTCGTGGTCATGTCTATCTTCCACTTGTGGGTAAGTCCATGAGGTTTCTCCTTGTTCGGCCATAGGGAAAGGGTTGTTGAGGTCAACAAGGTTATTTGTTTATAATGGGAAATAATCCCCCAATGTATAGGTTGTATTTGGATTGGCATATGGATCTGATGCCAACCCATCCTTGTTGCCTATCCCTAGGCTTTGCATGTTTTCAACCAAGATGTCAAGGGGAAAAGGGTGATTAAACCCTACTCCTGACTTGTCATAAGGCATTTGGTATCTTGGTTGACACAAAACATGCATTCCTTGTTCATACCTACCTAACCCATATCCATACCAATTGCATTGGCTAAGATATCATAATGCAAAGTCGGGGTTAGCCAGATAATTAACATCTTCCACAAAAGGATCTTCATATTCCTCTTCTTGTCGGGAAGGTTCAACGCCATGATATAGGCCCCCAAAAATGAAGTTTGTCTGATTAGGTGGGTAGCCTAAAGGAACCACGAAGCCTATGGGGAGTCAAGGTCTTCCCATGTCTTGCATAGACTGAAGTGTGGGCGTTGCAACAACATTGCGCACTATATACTCCCCCATGCCTGTGTTAGACATCTCAACAGTAATCATTGGCGATTGAGGGGAAGTGAATGGGAGTTCTCCTTGAGTCCACTCCATGTGGGGTGAACTAGGCGTCTCAACTTCCATTCTATTAGGCGTCTCTTCTATAGAGATGTTGGAGACTAAAGGTGGTTTTGCTTCCAGGGGCTTCTTTCCTTTGTCCGTTGGTGTGGCCATCATAGGTGGCGTTGTTATAGGAGGATTGGATGAAGAATATGAACCCGCATAGGAAATTTATTTATTTGGTGATGAAGATTCTTGCTTAGTCGGACTCCTTTTAGATGGATTTAATTAGAAATCCACATGTGTTGAAGGGAGGGTCGACTGCGGCATGATTTGCACTAAGTTGCAATATTTAAAAGGTTCCAAATCTGTGGGGACCACGTGCACTTGTCCTTCAAATGTATACTTCAGACATTGATGAGCAATTGAAGGGACACACTTCATATCCCGGATCCAAGGCCGCCCAAGCAAGATATTGTAAGCCATCTCACCTTCTAAAATGTGGCACAACGTATGAATGGTCTTTTGTCCCACTTGTATGGGTAGGACAATTGTGCCAACTATCGAGCATATCGCATCATTAAATGCTCAAAGGGTATAAGTGGAAGGTGCAATGTGAGAGGTCAGCGAGTTTCAAATGTTTCAGTGCAACGGTTGTAATAATGTTCTTTGGACGAACCAGTGTCTACCAACACCCGTTTGTATGGAGTCCTGTTGACCCACGCAATAATGTGCAGGGTGGATCCGCTACATCGCCAGTCACCGTTTTTAGCTCATCTTCCCTAAAGGTAATAACTGGTTCAGTACACTATTTGACATGCCCCACAAAATTTTTGAACGAATCCGCTTCATGGGGTTGAAATTCAATTGCCTTTAATATCTCCATAAGAGCTTCCCGATGGGGCGTCGATTGTTGAATAAGCTCATAAATGGAGAGCCTAGCCGACGTGGTCCATAGACTTTGAGTAAGTCTAGTTCGAATCGTGGCCATTGGTCTAGGCGGGGGTAACTGTGTAGGATTCGGTTGATGTTGTGATGTGGATGGAACTTCCCTAGTGGCTGCTACGGGGGCAACTCCAGGGTGTCTCTTGTTTCTTGTCACAATGATAATCATCCCAACATACCCCTCCATGGGGCAACTCTATTGCACTTCATTGACATGCAGAGGTTTTGTTTGTGCATCATATGTGGGTAAAGGATCTTTGAAAACACCCATTTGTTGGTTGTTGGGTGCGATGGGGTTATCCACTACCAATGTGTGATTATCAATGAGATCTTGCACTAAACCTTTAAATGTCCAATAGACATTAAGGTCATGCCCTTTCCTTCTATGGAATCTATAGAAAATATCCTCTTTGTAGCCCTTAGGCTTTGGCACATTAGGATCGATTGTTGGAATATCTGGCAGATTAATCAAGTTTGCTGCTGACAAACGGTCAAACAAGGAGTCCCTAGACTCAGTATATGGTGTAAATTGCCGCTTAGGGCGACGTGGATGATTTTGATCCTGCTTTTTGTTATCTTTCTCATAATTATTGTGAGGCACCGCCTGATAATTAGCCTTTGGAGGCTGTGTTGCTTGGGCAGGTGTAGGGGTATTAGTAGCAACTTGATTGACCGTGGCGGGTTTCTGTTGCATTTTCCCTATTTTGGTGCTCTTGTTTCACTCTTTTTTCTTAGGCTTGGCAATTTTGCAATCCTGTATCTTTATCTCTTCGATACGTCTAGCTTGCGCCAGAGCTTCTTCTAAAGTGGCGTATTGCTGCAGCTGCAATAGCACAGAGATCGATCACAAATAGCTCTTTGCGAACATTTGAGTTAGGTCAAACATAGGAGGGAGGTAGGACAACTTTGAAAGCACCGTCCTCCATCGATTACCATATGCTACCATAGATTCCTCCTCATATTGCTTGAGGCTAGCTAGATCACCGAGTGACGCCTTTTTCTTTGTATTTAAAGCAAAACGTTCTAGGAACGCGTCCACTAGCTGATCCAAGTTGTAAATGCTATGCTTCGGTAGATGGGTAAACCAATCCGAGGCGGATTCTACAAATGTGGTTATGAATGTTCTCAATGGTAATGCATCATTGTCTTGTATACCAAAGCATTGGCTCAAAAATCGAGTCACATGCTCTTGAGCATCCTCATCCCCTTTAAAGAGTGCCAACTGGGGTAGCTTGAAATGTTCGGGGTATGGAGGTGCTGGCACTGATGGATGCACTGGATGACTATGGAGTTGGCATAAGGTAGGATTTTTGGGCCCAACAGTCTTGAGTTCCATAGTCTCTAAGTGTTCTAACAACACTTTGTATGCATCGAAGGACGTAATCTCCTCCTCCTTGGTTTGTTCCCGCTGTGGGTTATGGGGAACTTGAGGCCTTTGGATGGATAAATGGGTAGCCTCCCTTCTGCCTTGATAGGGCATTTCAGCCCGCTCTTATTCTTGGTAATAATAATCATAATCTTCTTGAGGAGTGTTTGGCCTAGGCCTATAAACATGGACGGGTGCCCTCGGAGGATGCCCATCATGGTTGTGGGGAGTGGCCTCTCGCTCAGGTCTAAGAGGTCTTGGAGGTGGTGCTTGCTAACGTCACGGAGACCTGTCTTGCACTAAGGGGTTGTGCCTCACATACATCTCAGATTGTTGTGCGCGAGAGACTGGGGCCTTCTCAAGCGCATTGTTGTGAAGTAATTCAGCTGTCTGACGCTGAATGCGCTCTTGATCAAGGTGACATAAATGTTCTAATTCCTGTTGTTCTTGCCTAATCCACGTGATTTGTGCTTGGTGGGTGGCTAGTTGTGCAAATTCCAAGTCATTTTATTCTTTCGTCTCTTGTTTAATAGGCCTAAATGTCTCTCCTACATATCTGTTTCAATCATGGTGCTCTGAGACCCCTATATGTTGCTTCCCTCTGTCGAGGTTGGCAGCATTAACTTGAAACTCTGGTCTCAATGAGTGATCTAGATATAAAGCAGGTGCAGACGTGCATCGTTTCCACCCTGCATATTATTCTTGAGGAATGTAGTGATCCTCCTCACTCTCTCTGTGATATGCATAAAAAGTGTGGGCATAATTGTCTTGCCCTGTTGGGAGAACCTGCTGTTCTGGATATGGTCTACTGTTTTTGACATTAATCAGGGGTAAATTAGGAACAACAAAATCATATGGTTCTTCCTTTTGGACCCTTTGTTGTTCTAGAGCAGTACACAACGCTTCATCACTAGGCCACCCAAAATGAACTTCTAAGGGAGGCCTCGTACTTAGACCAGGTGCTATATATAGGTTATTTTCTTGAAAATATTCTTGTTGCTTAGGAGTTCCCCTTAGAGAGGGGGTTCTAAAGTCTCGTCTATTGATAGCCTGACTTGGAGAGCCCCTCAAGGAGGTGCCTCTAGAACCATGTTCTATGACTGTATGGGTTGGAGTGCCCCTCAAGGAGGGGCCTCTAGAGCCATGTTCTGCATGGTGTGAACTAACTGGTGTACCCTATCGTCAAGGTGGGATGGCCAAGTCTTCAATGCTATATCGGAGATGATTTGTCTCTCTTGGTGCATTTTTTGTAGCCTTTGCCCATGATTGGGCTTGGCTACAAGTATTCACCATGGTAATGCTAACCTAAAGATGCAAAAATTCTTTTTATGATTTTTTTTGTCTAAATAGAAAATAGCATATACACACAAGCAATGATTCTCTTTTAAAGATTAATAGTGTGCCCTAAATCTGGTTTAGTGTGTTTTTGTTGTTTGTTTTGTTTTTGAAAATTTTGTGAAATGTTTAAATGCAATTATGAAGGCTCTTATGACTCCCAAAATGGTTGCCCCTTCAATATACCATTGTCGGACCGATATACCAACCTCTCTATATACCCGCCCTTACGTGAGGGAGATTATAGGTACGTGAGAGCAGATGATACGTGGAACATAGGTAGTACGAAAGGGGAATCGCTCTATTTATGACACCTACCATAGAAGACTTATCCTCGCGTGTTAGGAATCACCCCAAGCTACACTTGGTTAGCTTTCGTTAGGATTTACGTCTAGCAACAGTCACGATCAAGGTAATGGATGCAATATCTCAAGCCAAAGTGATAATGGAATCCACCTTTGGTCTTGCTCAAGGGTTGGGGTTTTACGACCAACGCCTTGGTTTAAAATACCACGTGATGTGTGGGGTTCATTTTAATTTGCAAAAATCAAAACAGGCAAATGAAAAAGAAATATTTCCCTAAGCCATGCAAACTGAAAAACCAGAAAATAGAAAAACAGAAATTTGATAGAAGCTGTAAAAACCCCTACCTCTTCTCTGCCCAACAGGATGTTTCTGATTTGCTCTGAAAAATGCACATATCTATACTCATCCCTGGGTGAGGCGAATATCAAAATAGTAATCGTTCTAAGGTGAGACAAATAAAATATTCGTCTCGGGGTGAAACAAATAAAATTCTGTAATCGTCACTTACAAAGACGAATAACAGTTCGATGTTGAAAAATAGGTACCTGTAAAAAACAAGCAATTTCAGATCAGTAATTTAACCTAAAAAAAATAGAGGGCAGAGGTCCCACCGTGATCGCCATTGAAAACATGAGATTTCGGAAACAAAAAGGATAAACTAAAATGCAATGTAAATGAAACTAAAATAACGTTTAAATCCTATGTTATTAAAAAATGCGTAAAAAGAAAGGAACATGAACACAAGATATTAAAGCAATATAAAGATCAGCCCTTTTATTGATATGCTTTTCAAATTTGTGTTACAATGCGTCTCCTTCTCTTTTAGGGGATAGGAGCATTAAATGTTGGTCTTTTACAACTTGTTTCAGAATTCCTTCTTCCGCATGCCCACATATAAGATGGGCGAACCAAAACGTTGTCACCGCTTGCGTTGGTAAAGGTAGATTCCTCGCTGCTCCTCCAATGCTGCAAATTTGTGTTCAAAGAAACAAACAAAGAATCAGTAGCACCTGTGTATGAAAAATAAAAGATGAATCTAACGATGGTTAAAATGAGTCTAAATAAAATGAAAACTTGACAAAAGCATAAACATGAAACTAGCTAAATACTACAAAAGAAATAAAGTGGGGGGGTGCTCGAAGGCAAACCACCCACGGGTGAAACTTTGCTTCCACACCAATCCTCTTAGGATGGGTCCGAAACCTAATGTGATGTGTTGTTTGCAAATTGGTAGGATATTGTGGTCAAAAAAATTAGTGTTGGTTCTTGATTTGTGCCTTCAAAAGTCACCCAATAACCTCTCTTTCGATTAAGAGATTATGGATGTTGAAAACACAAATTGTAGGTAAGTGAATTAGCAGCACTTCGTTGCTCAAAATGCTCCTTCTCTGTATATCTTTTGGGTGAGGAAACTCACCATTTTATAGACCCAAGGGGTCTCTTTGAATTAACATGCAAAAGTGTTTCTTTGCATGAATGCTTTTTGTGTGAGGAGAAGACTTCTTCTTGATCAAGGGCTTCTTAACTGCCTCTGTGCATGTCTTTGTATGTTTTAGAAAAGCTCACTTGCACTCCTATGCAATGAAGGGATAGCTAAGTGGCAAATCTGAGTTTTCCTAAAAAGCTCACTCTCATTCCCATGCAGTGAAGGGAACGTCAATTGGCAAATATGAGTTGTCAAAAGAACTCACTCACACTCCTATGTCATGCAAGAAAAGCTAAGTGGCAGTTCTGAGTTGTCATACGTCGAGATCTAACTTTTTGTCGATCAAACCTGGCATTCGTCCCACCCCGGAGCGAGCGCTAATAATCGTCTCTGGGTGAGACGAGTATCAATCCACACTCGTCCCTGGGTAGGATGAGTACAAATCTGCACTCGTCCCTAGGTGGGACGAATAAGCAGCTGAGTGTCTAAAATATGCCAAATTGATTTTTGACTTGCAAAACTGTTGTGTGAGTGGTTAGAACCACTGTTTAACCTCTAGGGGCTGCCCTGGGGGCTGTGTGTGTTAGTGCGATCAGTGCTTGTTGTCACATAATCAGATTGGTGCTATTTTGGTGTCTACAGTAGCTTTGAAGGCTGCTTCCTTATGGAGATTAGGTTCCTCTTTTATTCTTAACTCAAAAGCTGTAAGAATACCAAGTAACATATCTCTTATCAAATAATCACCATCTTTTGATACCTCTATAGCAGAAATATTTTTACTAAATTTTTTTGGAATAGATCTTAAGATCTTATCACAAAAATCAGATTCTTCAGTCTTAATTTCAAGTTCTTGCATGGCATTAACAACCTCATATACATGAAGTAGATAATTACTAATGTTATCCTCATCCTTAATTTTTAAATCTTCAAATTTTCCTTTGAGATTTTGTATCTTTGCCTTTTTGAGACTTTTATATCCTTCATATATGCTTTGCAACTTATCCCAAATTGCCTTTGCTGATATGCAATGCATATCCTTTACGAATTTTGTTCTATGCAAACCTCTCGAAATTGCATTCATTGCTTTTGAATTGTAATGATGTAGAAGCTTACCATATTTATATGTAGGTGGAGTAGTTGGTGGTGTGTATACATTTTCAACTACTTCCCATATTTCATAATCAAGTGCTATCAGGTGAATCTTCATTCTCATACTCCAAAATATATAATCACTTCCATAAAATACTGGTGTTGAATTATCTAGACCCATTCTTAGAATCCATTGTGTTCTTGAAATATTTTTCTTTAAGTTGTTAAACTTTTCTAAAGGAACCCACTCTGATACCAATTGAAGAACACAGGCTTATACTGAGAGGGGGGGCTGAACAATATAAGACCACTTTTTACTTTTCTTTCCAATCAATATTATGCAATGTATATATCAATATCAGTAATCCAAGAAATGTAAAAATCACCACACACAATAGAGATACCAATTTAACGTGGTTTACCCAATGTGGGCTACTCCATGTAAATAAAATTTCACTAAAATTTTCTCAATCAATCTCTTGGGAATCCTTTCCCTATTACAATGTTTATGGACCTCTGTCCAAAGGAGACATCAATACCCTAATGAAGTTTATGGATCCCTATCCATAGGAGAACTCCTTTCTCCTTAGATCTGGTTGGTGATCTTCTAGAAGAACTGTTGCCTTCACTATACTGGATAATGGATCTATATCAACTGAAGACTTATGTCCTCATTGCCTTGGCTAATGGATCTATATCCACTGGATACTATAATCCTCTATACTCTATCACCTCCAAAGCTTTCTCTTTGCTCTATCTCAAATCTGCACTAAACACAATCCTTCGATCTAGCACAAATCTACTCAATATCTATCTCTGATCTGGCACAAACTTGTTCTCAAATCTTCAACAAAATCTATCCTCAAATTTACACTAAATATAGTCCTTCGATCTAGCACAAATCTTTCCTCAATATCTATCCTCAAGACTTAACATAAAGCTTGATTCAATGAAAAATTAACTGTATTGGATCTGCCCCAAACCTTAACTTAAGGTTTGAATAAATAAATCAATCAAGTCTACTGACAAGCCTTCTCAAAGACTTGTCTCAAATATGCTTTGTAAACTTCCACAAAAGCTCACACTAATCTATCCACAAGTCCTATCTAGAATTGTCCAATATGCTCAACAATATCTATCTTCAAATATGTATTGTAAGCTTCCACAAAAGCTCACACAAATATGACCACAAATATTCTCTAGAACTTTTACAATCTACTCAACAATCTCTGTATTCAAATATGTATTGTAAGATTCCACAAAATCCCACACAAATATGTCCACAAGTCTTCTCAAGTACTTGCCTTAAATCTACTCAATAATTCCAAACTAGAACTTGTCCAATCTCATAGGAACATATAGAGAATTGTTAGAGACTCAATATGCTTCACACTCACCATAATGCTCAATAAATTTCAATCTCTCTTTTTACCATAGGAACATATAGAGAATTTTTAGAGACTCAATATGTTTCACACTTACAACATTGCTCAATATCTTTTTCAAAACAATTCAGAATATAGAACAATTTATTTTATAGAATTATAACTATCACTTCAACACTTCCACTTGACTAGGTTCAATCAACTCTACTCAACCAATCACTCAATGAAATAATCCTTGCTCACAAAACCTAGTTCAAACTTTTGAAAACTCACTCAAATGTTTCCAAAATGCTTATCAACCAATCTCACATAACAATGATACTCATAATATTTGCAAACCCTAGTTCAAGTTCATCACTCAATCAATCACTTCAACAATAATGCTTATCAAATAATCTCACATAACAATGATACTCATGATCTTTGCAAACCCTAGTTTAATTTCTTCACTCAACCAATCACTTCAACAATATTGCTTATTAAGCAAGGTTACTCTATTTAAACTCTATTATAGAAAACCTTGAAGTATTAATTCAAAACACACTCAATAATGCTTACCAACCAATGCTTTTCACTCCAACTCAGCATTCGCAACATTCGACAAACACTCACTAGAAAGATGTACCCATACTTTTTTGATGGATGAAGAAGTGTCTTCAAAACCTGTCTCAAAATAGCCAAACCTTCTTGTGCCAATTAAAGTTTAGATAGCAACAATTTTATCTCAAAAATATTCACAAGGATATTCTTCTTGATGAAAAGGTGCAATAAAATTTAATCCAAAATTTACACCTTATAACTCCCTCTAAATTTCTAACCACTTACAAATTTCAAGGATATAACACTTTACCACTTAAATACTCCTTACAAAAATTAAACACATAAAATAATTATCAACACTTTATAACTACCCCTAAAACCTTATAAAACAAAATTATTTTAAACTTTAGGGCATAACTTTATTTCTCTAAAAATTCCGACGCTAACTCAAAAAGGGCATACCTTTGTATATTCCCCAAAATGGGGTTCGATGGGTTTCAAAACACTTTCTCCCAACCGCCAAGCGCCTTAGCACTTTGGTGCCCACCACATGGGCTATAGGCACCCACGAGAAGGAAGGAAAGCCTCCTTCCTCTTAACAACCTTTGTCCATCATCGACTTTACCAAAAAGCACTCACATAGATTCAAACCTCTACCAAACACTACTCCTTGCACTTTGTTTTCATTGTGGTTGCCAACTGTGCTACCCGTGCTTGGTGACCAAGGCACCTTCCTTTGTGGGTGTTGTTTCTTTTTCCTACCACTTGGAATTTTTAAACCCAATGAAACCGTCTTTTTTTCATATATGATTCACACGTTTTTACTTTGCATACCACACAATTAATTCAAATTCACATTTAGACTTTAGGCTAAGATGGAGGACTTCCTTTTATATACGCTTTGCCATATGACTTCCACGTCGGCGCTCGATGGTCAAATTTGAAAATTAGAATTTCGACTTTAATAACCCACATTAGGGTTATTTTAATAACTATAAATTAATATATAATTAATATTAAAATTAATTAATAATTAATTTAAATAACTTATAAGTTAAGCAAATTAATTAATAAATTAATTTATAATAAAATTATATTAATAATTTATAATTAATATAAACTTCCCTGTATAATATTATAAAGAAATATTATAATATTATTTGCTTGGGCTTCTTCTTTGCACCTTGGACCTTATATTGACCTCCTGGAACTGGATCTAATCAACTAAAAACGAACATTCCTTTTGTACTGATTGGAGAACCTAAAACTAATGTTGCCCACTGAAACTGCCACTGACTAGTGCTAAAATATTGACATCAATGACCACTCACTCTTGACATTAATGACAACTCATCTACTCAAAATTTCCAATGTATTCAAAGTTCCTTTTTATTTCCTTTACTAGACAAAGGAATACCCAAGTAGATTGATGGAAACTTATCGATTTTAAACCCTAAAATATTCACAATAATTTGTTGTAAATATAGGGCAATATTAATGAAAAATATTGGGTTTTGAAGTATTTACCAACTTTCTAGTAGCCTTATCATAACATGATAATATTGATTTAAACTCCATGGCCTCACTAACTGAGGGATGGCCCAAAACAAAAGTATCATCAAAAAATTAGAGATGAGATTCAAAGGGACCATTTTTTGCAACTTGAATACACTTTATTTTTCCTTCCATTTTTGCCTTTGAAAAGGCTCTCCCTAATGCTTTCGCCAAAATAATGAATAGATAAGGAGAAATGTGATCACCTTGATGAAGTCCACAAGATGACTTGAAGTACCTAGTAGGAGAACCATTGATCAAAATAGAAAATTTTATAGTGTTATAACAACATTTAATCCACTCATACCAACTATAATCAAAGCCAAAATTTCTCAGAATAATATGTAGAAAATTCTAGGAAACCCTATCATATGCTTTGTTCATATCTAATTTTAAAAGCATACCTAGTGTTTTCATGGAATGAAGAGAATGAATGGCTTATTGTGCAATAATTATACCATCAAGAAGTTGTTTACCCTGAACAAAACCACCTTGTTCCTCTGAGATAAGAGACCCTAGAATGCCCTTCAACTTGTTTGCCATAATTTTTAAAATGATCTTATAAATCATATTACAAAGTCTTATTGAATAAAAATTATCAAATTATTTTGTATTTCCCTTTGTGTGACCAAGCTAATAAAAGTAGAATTGATCTCACTTATTATAGCCTTCCTTTTTTGGGCCTCTTCAACCACATATAACATATCACTCTTCAATAAATTCCAAATTTTTTGAAAGAAAATTGTAGGAAATCCATTAGGACTAGGTGCCTTATTAGGATGGAAAGAGAAAAATGCTTCATGAAGCTCCTCCATAGATATGTTCTTCATCAAGATGTCATTTTGTCCCTAAGTGAAAATTGATGGAATATTTTGCACATTTTTTTCTTCTGCCTCCTTATATTGCCTAGAATCTGATAAAATATTTTTGAAATAATTTATTGCTTACTTCCTTATATTTTCTTTGTCCTGAATATATCTTCCATCTGGAGTTAAAATGTTTTTTATATGACAAATAGAAAAATTTGTTTTTGTTGTAGAACAAAAAAAATTGTATTTCTATCTCCTTTCTTAAGCCATTTATCTCTAGACTTTTGGAACCAATATGACTTTCCTTTTTCAATGCATTATGATAATAACAAAGTAATTATTTTTATTTCATATAAGAATCTTGGCCCATTCCATTAATTTCTACTATCTCTTGTAAATTTTTGAGATTGGATTCAATTTTTTTTCTTTAAAAATGTGTTGAGCAAGGTGTAGGAACAATATTGTCATTGTTGTCAACACAGTCAGACAGATCGGTTGATGCAGTGGACAGGAGTTAAGAGGTTCTTCAGAGTATGTACAATGGTTTTCCAAAATATAGAAGTGGCCCATATACTAAAAATCAAAAGAAAATCACAAGGCAAAAAACTGTCGCGATATCGTGACATGTTGGCAAGAAAGAAAAACTGTCGCGATATCGTGACATGTTGGCAAGAAAGAAAAACTGTCGCGATATCGTGACATGTTGGCAAGAAAGAAAAATTGTCGCGATATCGCGACATGTTGAGAAGAAAGAAAAACTGTCACGATTTTGTGACATGTTCGGAGAGAAAGCGCAAGCAAGCAAAACTGTCACGATTTCGCGACATGTTGGAAGAGAGAAAGGCAAGTAGAAAAAGTGTCGCGATTTCACGACATATTGCAAGGAAGGTTGTACGGACGAAAAAGTGTCACGATTTCGCGACATATTGCAAGGAAGGTTGTACGGACGAAAAAGTGTCACGATTTCATGACATATTGCAAGGAAGGTTGTACGGACGAAAAAGTGTCGCGATTTCATGACATGTTGCAAGAGAGAGAGTCCAAGAGAAAAAGTGTCGTGATATCGTGACATGTCAGGTTTTCATGACCCGAAGGAAAGAGAAAGAGCTAAGGAGAAAAAGTGTCATGATATCGTGACATGTTGGGTTTTCGCGACCCAAAGGCAAGAGAGAGAGTCAAGGAGAAAAAGTGTCGCGATATCATGACATGTCAGGTTTTTGCGACCCGAAGGCAAGAGAAAGAGCAAAGGAGAGAAAGTGTCACGATTTCATGACATGTCGCATTTTTGTGACTTAAGGAGGAGAGAGAAAGTAAGATGGCAAAAGTGTCACGATATCATGACAAAAGTAAAGAAGAAGAGTAAGGAGGCAAAAGTGTCGTGATATCGCGACATGTTGTGTTTTCACGGGTTGAAGCCAAGAAGAGTAGCAAGGAGGCGAAAGTGTCGCGATATCGTGACATGTGTTTTCACGGGTTGAAGCCAAGAAGAGTAGCAAGGAGGCGAAAGTGTCGCGATATCGCGACATGTTGTGTTTTCACGGGTTGAAGCCAAGAAGAGTAGCAAGGAGGTGAAAGTGTCGCGATATCGCGACATGTGTTTTCATGGGTGAAAGTCAAGAAGAGGACAAAGAGGCAGAAGTGTCACGATTTTGCGATAGGTCACTTTGGCATGAGCGAAGAAGAGAACCCAGCCGAAATAAGATATGTGATAGTTAACTGAAGTTATACGGCAGTTACAGGTGTAGTTGTAGAAGAAATTCATGCAGATAAAATAAGAAGAGTTAACTGAAGTCGTTACGTCAGTTATAGGTGCAGTTACAGTGAAAACGCATGCATGCATAGAAAAGAAAGTGAACAGTCACTAAGGAGAATACGAACAGTCATGACCAAGAAGACGAATAGTCATGGTAAAGGTATATGTGTCAATTCATTGCATGTAACGTGTTTAACGAAATGCCTACTCTATATATACAAAAGGAGTTACATATAAAAGGCGTTACAATTGACAAGTGGCATATGAGAAATGAAAGAAGGAGTTACAACTGGAGTTACAAAGAGACAATTTTGCTATAAAAGGAGGTCTGCATGGAGAATTAAAGTGCTGCTGAATAGAGTGAAAGTGCTACGAAAAGAGGGTTGGAAGAGGGTCGTAAGAGAGCGTTAAGCAGAGCGAGAGAGCCATAAAAGTGCAACAAGTAGAGCCGTGTGTGTGGTGTTTTGGTGAATAGCGAGAGAGGTTGGGTTAGCAATAGACCAATCAGGGTCTTGAATAAGCGAAGGCATTTTTATGTCAAACTTATAGTTTCAAAATTGTAGTCCAAGTTGGTGCTTGGAATTAGGGGTTGGTGCTCCTTTGGTGAGATAAATTAGGGGTTGGTGTCTTTCATTGGTGAGATAAATTAGGTTGGTGCTCCTTTAAATGGGTGCCGATAAATTGGGGGTTGGTGCTCCTTTCCGTGGGTGCAGATAAATCAGGGGTTGGTGCTCCTTCCAGTTGGTGCTTGGTAAATTGATTGTAAAATTGGTATTTTGCAAAGGCTGGATTTGGACGGTAATCCAAGCAGTCATTTTTGAGGAGTAGCCAAATTGGTGAACCTCGTTACATCGTGTGTTGTGGAATGCTCTCTTGTGATACTTGCTTTATCTGATTTTAAGCTTTTAGTTTTAGATTTAAGAGTTGTAGATTTTAATTTTAAATAGCCACACTGATTCACCCCCCCTCTTAGTGTCATTGTGAGACTAACAATTGGTATCAGAGCAAGTTTCCCTTATCAGGCTAAATCAGCTAGGGTTGATCTTGGATTAGTACGCAATGGCAGGTGGTGAAGGATTCTCTTCAAACAAAGCACCATTGTTTGATGGAACAAATTACTCATTTTGGAGACTCAGGATGCAGACATATCTGTGTGCTTTGGGATTCGACATTTGGGAGTCGATGAGACAGTGGATACACAATACCCACCACTCCTCCAACCGATGCTTTCGGTAAGAAATTGTTTGAGAATAACTCTAAAGCCAAAAATGCTATCATGTGTGGTTTAGTGGACAACGAACTGATAAATATTATGAGTTGTAAAACGGCAAAGGACATGTGGGACAAACTAAAGAGCATTCATGAAGGAGACGACAAGATCAAGGAGGCCAAGTTACAAATGCATCGAGCTCAGTTCGAAGCATTAAATATGAATGACGATGAGAACATAGAGGCATACATGCTGAGAGTTAATGGAATCATTAATGCGATTAGAGGACTCGGCGAGGAAATGGAAGATGTTGTCATCGTGAAAAAGGTACTAAGATCTCTTCCCCAAAGATTTGATTCTAAAGTTTCAGCAATAGAAGAAGCTAAAGATCTAAATACTTTTAGTATGGATGAGATGCATGGTTCTTTGACTGCATATGAGATGAGAATAGGAAAAACTAAACCCACAGACAGAGAAGCTGCTTTTAAAGCACATAAAAATATAAAAGCAAAGCAAGAATCCGAGGAAGAAGAGACATCAGATGAAACGGAAGCAAACTTTGTTCGAAAACTAATAAGGGGAAAAGGAAAATACAGAGGAAAGCTACCATTTAAGTGTTTCAACTGTGGAGGCATTGGACACTTTGCAGCTAAATGTCCACTTAATGAGAAAAACAAAAGTGATGAAGGTTCACATCAAGAAAGAAGTGACTGGAAGAAGAAACCAAATTTTAGAAAAGGCAACTTCAAGAAGAAAAGTTTCATATCCAAGAATGTCAGTCCTTCAGAAGACAGCTCCGATGAGGATTCTAAAGAAGAAACAGGTGAAGCTCTTTTCATGGCATTCGAAGAAGAAAAAATAGAAGAAAAATAGGAAGGTGATGAAAAATTTGAGGCTGAGGCTGAAGTAGATCTGGAAGGTGAGTTGGTCGTTGCACTTCAAGAGCTGAGTATAGAAAGGAAAAAGAATAAGAAAACTTCAAGAAAGCTTGAGGATGCCAATGAAATCATAACCAGCTTAAAAGTACAGATAGACAAATTTAAGAAAATATCTGAAGATATCGAAGTACAATTAACCATGAAAATAGATGAGTGCAACAAGCTAGAAGAAGAGATTGTTGGTTTAAGGATGCAGCTAGAAGAGATGAATCAAAAAATGACTTGCTATCACAAACTTGAAGGAAGTTCTGTGAAGCTGGATAAGATTATAAATAACCAAAGGTCTACAGGCATCAAATTTGGGTTAGGCTTCGTCGAAGGAGAATCATCAAATGGATCAAAGGCCATAACTATAGAACCCATAAAGAATGAAGACAAGATCAGGGTTGATAAAGAAAAAATGAATCATTCTAAAGAAAGCAATAATGCCAGGCACGAGAGGAGTATTGACAATGATGGATTCACCAAAGTCACTCATCAAAGGAGAAGAAGATTTATGGCTCCTACTACAAAATGGCAAAGACCATCACCCAGGTTCACTCATTCCTTTTCTGGTTATTGTTTTAAATGCAATGGTTATGGACATAAGATTTCTGATTGCAAGTATAAAGTAGCACAAAGGAACTTTTCTAGTAGAAATGTTTTTTCACCATTGATGGATTATGCAGTAGAATGTTATAACTGTCATAATTTTGGGCACATTGCAAGAAATTGTCGAAGCACATTTGCAGCAAATAAACATCAGGGAAGAAAATTTCAACCAAATGGTTGGAAACAAAATAGAAAATTTCTCGAAAAATAGGTACAGGCTACTGACAAAGAAAAGTCAAAACAAGTGACCAAAACTGCAATCAAACTAGAGTGGAAACAAAAGGAGCAACCCAAGGAAGAAAAGGAATCCTTGATTGTACAGACAACATTTAAAGCACAGAACAAATCTGCACCATGGATACTTGATAGTGGATGCTCAAGTCATATGACAGGGGACAAACAAAAATTTGAAAAGTTACAGAAATATGAAGGTGGTTCTATAAAATTTGGAAATAATGATGGAGCTAAGATAGTTGGCAAAGGATCAGTTAAGATCAGTGACGAAAAAATCAAGTCGAAAGAAGTCTTGTTTGTGATTGGTCTGAAGCATAACCTATTAAGCGTAAGTCAGATTTGTGACAGAGGTCATGAAGTAATCTTCAAGAAGTAGGGTTGTGAAGTCAGAACAGCAAACTATGGAAAGTTGATAGCAACTGGATCAAGGACATCTGGCAACTTGTATACTCTCTCAGAGACTTCAGAAGGAGCATGCTTGATTGGACAAGAAGAAGAAAATTGGTTGTGGCACAAGAGGCTCGGTCATATTAGTTTTGACAATCTAGTAAGAATCAGCTCAAAAAGGGCAGTGAGAGATATTCCCACCCTTGGTAAACCATTAAATAGCATTTGTGCTTCATGCCAAAAGGGGAAGCAAACTAGAGCCACATTTAAAACAAAAGAGTACTTCACAAGCAAACCTTTAGAACTAATACATACTGATTTATGTGGACCCATGAGAACGCAAAGCATAAATGGTGACAAATACTTTATGTTGTGCATAGATGACTATTCCAGGATGACATGGGTACTATTTTTGAAGCTTAAATCAGATGCCTTTGAAATGTTCAAGATTTTCAAAAAACAAGTTGAGAATCAAACAGGAAAAAGGATTAAATGTTTAAGATCAGATAGAGGAGGAGAGTTCATTTCAGAAGAGTTTGTAGAGTACTGTGAAAAATATGGGATTAGGAGACAGTTTTCAGCAGCAAGGACACCTCAACAGAATGGTGTGGTAGAAAGAAAGAATAGGACAGTGCAGGAAATGGCACGAACTATGTTGACTGAGAGCAAAATAGCAGACAGATTTTGGAAAGAGGCAGTCCATACTACGGTCTACATCCAAAATAGGTGCATGTTGAGGACGCATGAAAGCAAAACTCCGTATGAACCGTGGTTCGGTAAAAAGGCAACAACAAGATACTTTAAAGTTTTTGGAAGCAAGTGTTACATCAAAAGAACTGAAGATAATCTTGGAAAGTTTGAAGATAGAGCTGATGAAGGTATTTTCCTTGGCTATTCGACAAAAAGCAAAGCCTACACATGCTACAACAAGAGGCTAAAGAAAATTGTGGAGAGTGCCGATGTTAAAGTTGATGAAGGTAGGGAACAAGAAAGAAGCTATAAAGAAAACTACCCAATATATGAAGAAGTTATTGAAGGAGATGATGAAAAGGAAACCGAAAAGAAACAGAAAATTGACTCAGATGAGTTAAGTAGTGATTCAGAAGAGGAAGAAAACAAGAAATTCAAAATAGGCAGCTGGCAGAAAAATCATCCTAGAGAGCAAATAATTGGAGACCCCACAGTTGGTGTTCAGACAAGAAGAAGAGTAGTAAGTAACTATTCTCTATTATCCAACATTGAGCCCAAAAATGTTGTTGAAGCAAGCAAAGATGAAAGTTGGATGACAACTATAAATGAAGAATTAGATCAGATAGAGAAAAACAAAACCTGGGAGTTAGTACCAAGACCTGCAAATAAAAATATAATCGGTACTAAATGGATTTTTTGAAACAAATTAAATGAAGATGGACAGGTAGTCAGGAATAAAGCAAGATTGGTCTGTAAAGGCTATGCACAAGTTGAAGGTATTGACTTTGAGGAAACCTTTGCACCAGTGGCCAGATTAGAGGCAATAAGAATGTTTCTGGCTTTAGCAGTTCACAAGAATTTCAAAGTTTATCAAATGGACGTGAAATCAGCATTTTTGAATGGAAAACTTGAAGAAGAGGTCTATATTGAACAGCCAGATGGTTTCCAACTCGGTGATAATCCCAATTTCATCTGCAAGTTGAAGAAAGCATTGTATGGCTTGAAACAGGCACCCAGAGCATGGTATGCAAGGCTAGACAACTATCTTACTCAACAAGGGTTTAAAAAGGGTATGGTGGATAGCAATTTATATGTCAAAATAGCGAATGGCCATCTCATTGTCCTTGTTGTATATGTAGATGATATCATCTTTGGCAGTAGCAATGATGATTCGTGTAAAGATTTAGCAATTAAGATGCAGAAAGAATTTGAAATGTCAATGATTGGTGAACTTTCGTATTTTCTCGGACTGCAAGTTAATCAAAATGAGAAGGGCATATTTATTTCTCAAGTTAAATATGTGAAAGAGATGCTAAAAAAGTTCACAATGGAGGATTGTAAGCCTGTTAGCACTCCCATGACGACAGGTTGCAAGTTGAGCAAGGATGAAAAATCTCCAGATGTTGATCAAACCATGTATAGATCTATGATTGGGAGCCTATTGTACTTGACGACTACCGGACCGGATATCTTGCGGGCGGTTTGCATGGTAGCACGATTTCAGGCGAGTCCCAAGGAGACTCATGTGACAACAGTGAAGAGGATTCTTCGATATTTGAAGGGTACTATGGAGTATGGGTTATGGTATCCGAAAGGTAAGGACTTCACCCTTATTACGTATTCGAGATGCAGATTGGGCGAGGATGTGTCGATGACAGAAAGAGTACCAGTGGAGGGGCATTTTATCTTGGAGACAGGTTGGTTGCATGGCACAATAAGAAACAAGAGTCAGTCTCTTTATCCACAGCAGAGGCAGAGTATATTGCAGCAACTACGAGTTGTACGCAGGTCTTATGGATGAAACAAACCCTGAAAGATCTTGGCATTAACTTCAGTGAGCCAATTTTAGTTAAGTGTGATAACACCAGTGCCATTAACATCTCAAAGAATCCTATTATGCATTCTCGCACAAAACATATTGCTATCCGATATCACTTTCTGAAGGAGAAAGTTGCGGAAGGTGAGGTAAAGTTGGATTTTGTTCCAACTACAGAGCAAGTAGCGGATATCTTCACAAAACCGCTGCCCAAAGAAATTTTTGAGTACCTTCGCAATAAATTGGGAGTGGTTATGCTTCCCAAGAACTGACTAGCTATCGGAACCACATTCTCAGGGGGAGCATTTATATATTTGATTATCTTTTTGCTCATATTTGTAATTTTTGCTAACTGTCATAACGTGTGCCTGAGAATGATGTGCATGGACTCAGGGGGAGTCTGCAGCAGCCCTTTGGTATTATTGTCAAAGGGGGAGAAGAATTACAGGAAATTGCATATGTGTTGCCAACAATTCCAAAGGGGGAGATTGTTGAGCAAGGTGTAGAAACAGTATTGTCATTGTTGTCAACACAGTCAGACAGATCGGTTGATGCAGTGGATAGGAGTTAAGAGGTTCTTCAGAGTATGTACAGTGGTTTTCCAAAATATAGAAGTGGCCCATATACTAAAAATCACAAGGAAGAAAACTATCGCGATATCGCGACATGTTGGCAAGAAAGAAAAACTGTCGCGATATCGCGACATGTTGGCAAGAAAGAAAAACTGTCGCGATATCGTGACATGTTGAGAAGAAAGAAAACTATCGCGATATCGCGACATGTTGGCAAGAAAGAAAAACTGTCATGATATCGTGACATGTTGAGAAGAAAGAAAAACTATCGCGATATCGTGACATGTTCGGAGAGAAAGCGCAAGCAAGCAAAACTGTCGCGATTTCGTGACATGTTCGAAGAGAAAGCGCAAGCAAGAAAAACTGTCATGATTTCGTGACATGTTGGAAGAGAGAAAGGCAAGTAGAAAAAGTGTCATGATTTCGCGACATATTGCAAGGAAGGTTGTACGGACAAAAAAGTGTCACGATTTCATGACATATTGCAAGGAAGGTTGTACGGACGAAAAAGTGTCACGATTTCGTGACATATTGCAAGGAAGGTTGTACGGACAAAAAAGTGTCACGATTTCGTGACATATTGCAAGGAAGGTTGTATAGACGAAAAAGTGTCACGATTTCATGACATATTGCAAGGAAGGTTGTACGGACGAAAAAGTGTCGCGATTTCGTGACATATTGCAAGGAAGGTTGTACGGACAAAAAAGTGTCGTGATTTTGTGACATATTGCAAGGAAGGTTGTACGGACGAAAAAGTGTCGCGATTTCGTGACATATGAGAAGGAAGTTTGTACGGACGAAAAAGTGTCGCGATTTCGCGACATGTTGCAGGAGAGAGAGTCCGAAAGAAAAAGTGTCACGATTTCACGACATGTTGCAAGAGAGAGAGTCCGAGAGAAAAAGTGTCACGATTTCGCGACATGTTGCAGGAGAGAGAGTTCGAGAGAAAAAGTGTCACGATTTCGTGACATGTTGCAAGAGAGAGAGTCCGAGAGAAAAAGTGTCGCGATATCGCGACATGTCGGGTTTTCATGACCCGAAGGCAAGAGAAAGAGCAAAGGAGAGAAAGTGTCACGATTTCGTGACATGTCGCATTTTCGTGACTTAAGGAGGAGAGAGAAAGTAAGATGGCAAAAGTGTCGCGATATCGCGACAAAAGTAAAGAAGAGTACGAAGGCGAAAGTGTCGCGATATCGCGACATGTTGTGTTTTCGCGGGTTGAAGCCAAGAAGAGTAGCAAGGAGGCGAAAGTGTCGCGATATTGCGACATGTGTTTTCGCGGGTTGAAGCCAAGAAGAGTAGCAAGGAGGCGAAAGTGTCACGATATCGCGACATGTTGTGTTTTCACGGGTTGAAGCCAAGAAGAGTAGCAAGGAGGCAAAAGTGTCACGATATCGCGACATGTGTTTTCACGGGCGAAAGCCGAGAAGAGGACAAAGAGGCAAAAGTGTCACGATTTCATGACAGGTCACTTTGGCACGAGCGAAGAAGAGAACCCAACCAAAATAAGATATGTGACAGTTAACTAAAGTTATACGACAGTTACAGGTGCAGTTGTAGAAGAAATTCATGCAGATAAAATAAGAAGAGTTAACTGAAGTCAGTACGTCAGTTACAGGTGCAGTTACAGTGAAAACGCATGCATGCATAGAAAAGAAAGCGAACAGTCACTAAGGAGAATACGAACAGTCATGACCAAGAAGACGAATAGTCATGGTAAAGGTATATGTGTCAATTCGTTGCATGTAACGTGTTTAACGAAATGCCTACTCTATATATACAAAAGGAGTTACATATAAAAGGCGTTACAATTGACAAGTGGCATATGAGAAATGAAAGGAGTTACAACTGGAGTTACAAAGAGACAATTTTGCTATAAAAGGAGGTCTGCATGGAGAATTAAAGTGCTACTGAATAGAGTGAAAGTGCTACAAAAAGAGGGTTGGAAGAGTGTCGTAAGAGAGCGTTAAGCAGAGCCGAGAGAGATAATGAGAGAGCCGTAAAAGTGCAACAAGTAGAGCCATGAGTGTGTGTGGTGTTTTGGTGAACAGCGAGAGAGGTTGGGTTAGCAATAGACCAGTCAGGGTCTTGTATAAGAGAAGGCATTTTTATGTCAAACTTATAGTTTCAAAATTGCAGTCCAAGTTGGTGCTTGGAATTAGGGGTTGGTGCTCCTTTCTGTTGGTGCAGATAAATTAGGGGTTGGTGCTCCTTTTTGTTGGTGCAGATAAATTAGGGTTGGTGCTCCTTTCTGTTGGTGCAGATAAATTAGGGGTTGGTGCTCCTTTATGTGGGTGCGGATAAATCGGGGGTTGGTGCTCCTTCCAGGTTGGTGCTTGGTAAATTGATTGTAAAATTGGTATTTTGCAAAGGCTGGATTTGGACGGTAATCCAAGCAGTCATTTTTGAGGAGTAGCCAAATTGGTGAACCTCGTTACATCGTGTGTTGTGGAATGCTCTCTTGTGATACTTGCTTTATGTGGTTTTAAGATTTCATTGTTTTAGCTTTAAGAGTTGAAGTTTTTAAGTTTTTAAAGAGCCACACTGATTCACCCCCCCCTTTCAGTGTCATTGTGAGACTAACATAATGTTACCAAAATATTTGGCATTCCATTTATTCATTTTATCCTTTAAATATTTCAAGTTTTAAATAAACATATACATACATGATCCTCCAAAATTTGATTCATCCCATTATAACATAACCGTATGGAAAAAATCAAGGTCTTGGAGCCACATAGACTAGAATAAAAATGGATTTGGATGACCATTGTTAGGTGACTCACAAGTCAAAAAATGGGTTTGTGATATGATCCTGGTCACAATAAAATATTTTAAGAGATTGTATACTTTTTTTGCAACTATTTATTGGATACCAAGAATCTATATAGTCTTTGTGTCTATTATGCCATGTGTATTGAAATCTTGAGGAACTAACATCCCAAAGGTTATTTGTATTGACAAATGAAGTAAAATATTGCATTGATTTAGACCATCCTAGAATGCCACTCTTCTTTTCCAAAGGAGATATAACAGTATTATAATCACCTCCAATAATCTATAGATCACAATGAATCAACATTGTATCTGATAAAAATATTCTAAGATCCTTCCAACATCTTTCATGAGGAGTAACTGTAGTTGAAGCATGTACATTTATAACTCCAACTTTTATGTTTTCCTCTTTCTTAAAAAATAATATAGCAACCCAATTACATTTTGTTTCTAATAGTTTTCCATTCCATTTGCCTTTGTTCCATATTATTGCAATACCACCTGAAGTTCCTGTAGAAGAAACTGCTAAACAATCACATGTATTCCAAATCTTCCTAAAAGCATCCTTACATTTCTCACTACTTAATTTTATTTCTTGTATTAAAATAAACTTAGGGCTATAACAACATATTAATACCTTAATAACTTGATTTTTACGAGTTTTATTCATAACCCTAATACTCCATGATATCATTTTTATTATCAACACTTTTTATTTTTATTAGTGGTCTTAGCCCCACTTCTTGTCAACACTTGTGATATTTTTATTTGACTTCCTATATCAATATCCTTTTGAGTTTAGTTTTTTCTTATTTATTACTTTGATGGCCTTCCTATCCTTCTTCCATTCCCTCCAACACTTTCATATTCATTAATCTCTTCCATTTTTTCTTATCTTCTAAAAAATTATGTTTTCCTAAAGAGTTGAAAGTGCAAGGAATATAATTATTAGAATTTTATTCTTTATGCTACCTTGATAACTCTAAACTGCATAGATGGTCCTCCATAGTCATCACTTTCTTATGTTGGTCTAAAAATCCTAAATTTCCTTGGACACCTTGCATAATATTTTCTTTACTATACTATTCTTGAAAACCTAATGTGTAAGGAATACACTCTGCAATACTTACATTTTTATTGTAGGAGAATATTTTAGACTACATAGGATAATAAATGTGATTTACTTGGATTAAGCTTGACCTCAGGGTTATGCATATGGGGTCAAACCCAGAATGTACTTGTAAAAAATTGGTAAATCTTGGAGAATCCTAGCCAACCTCATGTCGAAGGAAATGTCAAATTACCTTATATTTTCTTAAAATTTGTAAAAAAATTGGTAAATTTGACTGCTTTTGTCAGATTGAGTGAAAAACACAGTTAGAGATTGAATTAGGTGCAAAACACAATTTAGGCTCAGATCGGGTAAAAATGATTTCGAGCTTAGACCGGGTGCAAAACACAATCCAAGCTCAGACCGGGTGCAATACACAATCCAATCTCGAATCAAGTACAATACATCATCCAAGCTCAAACCAAGTGCAACACATGATCCAGGTTTGGACCGAGTAAAAATGGTTCTAGTCTTGATTTGGGTGGAAGAAGGATCTAGAAGCTAGATCAGGTGGATAACAAGCTCTAACCAAGTAATGTAGATGGATAGGCTTAATCTAATAATGCAGATAGACCAAGTGAAATAATATAGACAAATCGGGTTCAATAATGTAGATAGACTATGTGAAGTAATATAGATGTATCAGGTGTAATAATGTAGATGGACCAGGTGAAGCAATGCAGACAGATTGGGTGTATAATGTAGATGGATTGGGTGTATATAATGCTTTGACATTATACTGGGTGTAGCTAATGATCTGGTATCATACCAGGTATAAATAAAAACTTGGCTTCACCCTACCATGTGTCACACTACCACATGCATGTCCACCAACATGTTGCCACGTATCTACCCCACTCAATTTTATCTATAAAAAGCATAAGTAGTTTTTTTTAAGGTTTTTTTTTGTTTCATAAGATCAAAGCGAAGCTAATAATAATTCCCTTCCCCAAGCGACCATTACCCTGCACCTTTCTAAAGAAATGGCCACCATGTCCACAATTGCATACAAAACATCTACATTGCATTTTCAGAGTACTTAACGATAAACACACCTGGGACAGATGGGACAAACCATACATGGGTTCAAAATGCGCATTTTGAGGGTTTGATTTCTATGCCCCAATTTTAAATAGATAAATTTATTCTACACAATATAATTGAAGGCTACGAAAATCATGTTGGGACCATTACTCTATCTGCATAGAATCAAAACATATATTTTACAATCAAACCCTCTGATATCTAGATATTGATTGAACTTATATAGAAGGGTCTCACTATAGTTTCACAAAAGTTAGTTCTCTTGAAGAATGATAAGGCTTTCCTAGCATACAAATTTGATATATTTTAATTTGTTGTCAGGTATGATTCTCTTTAGTTTATTATCTTAAATTACACAATTTAAAATTTTTTATATCACCTATATTTTTTTGTATCATCTCTAGCGAATTCCAAGAGGGTTAACTAATAACTCTATTTCCAACAATGATTTTAAGGCAATTCTTGAATTTTTCCAAGAAAGACTATTTCTACTTGGAATATCAAAGATTCCATTCTAGTCATTGGCTTATATTATTTGTTGTTTAGAGTACCATAAGAGATTCAACTAGTGTACATATATTTCATATCAAATCAGAGCAAAGCTCTATACTGTTCAAAAAAACCAATCAGACAAACCTGTCACAAAAATTATATTTTAGTACTTTACTATGAAAGTTTTCATATTTTACAAGATACTGGTTCACAAACTATATTTCATGCATAATTACAAAGCATTGCTATGACTACTGAAGAGTTGAAGGTAATTATTATATATTCACCATTAAATATTTTTTATATTTTAGGATATTTTTTAATTTATTTTTTAACTTTTTTTTTTGCATCCAAATGCGGAGTAAGGTAGCCATCACATGGGTAAAAAAGGATGTTGGTGTCAGAAGTCACTTATCAGAGGATTGTGGTGATTTAGAATGCAAAATGTATGAATTTCAATGATAGAGACCTAATAAACGCTAGAAACCAACTTCTTCTCTTGCTTCTCATCAACATGTGCAAGCAAATGACATGGAATGTGAATCCAGTTTTTGTCGCACCAATGAAAGGTAAGTTTACTATTTTGATTTTTTCTTGATTCATTACCATTTCTATTTAGTTGAAATTATATTTATTTTTTCATTTTCTTTGTATGTTTTCAGTTTTATACCAAACCCCCACATGCACTCACACCTAGTTGTCCCCATATGCTGAAGGGAAGTAAGAGATATTTTTGTTAGGTATGTGAGTTTTTGAATGTTATGTACTTATTTTTTACTTTAATTTTGTTTAATAATATCTTTTTATAATGCATTTATGTCTCTCCCCATAATTTATTGAAATAAGGAAGAATATAATGCCGCCACCACCACCACCAGGTACACCACCACCACCAAGCATGAAAACCTCAACAATTGCAATAATTTATGCGAGGTAAAGTTGTTGGACAAAGATTTTTGGACCAAAATCATGGGAGGGATCCACACAATCAAACACAAGGACAGAGTACCGGATTTCCATAATTATCATTTTCAACTAGTTATTCATTGAAAGATGTTTTGACATATGATTTAGATGAGCTAGAAATAGATCATGATTTTCTTTTTCAGGGAAACATTGAAGGGTTAAAATTGTCATATATGGTTCATGTGCAACAAGAACAACAAAATCCTAAAGCTGAGCTAATTTCATCATAATCTTTAGACACCTCCGATCTTGGTCCTCAAATTGAGGATGAACAAGTTACTTTTTCTAAAGACAATTTGGTTTTTGATAGTTGATACACACTGATATAGGATATTTTACTTGAAAATATGGATGAATTGAAGAATTGGAAATTGTAGGAAAATATCCTTATCAAGGAAATAAATGCCCGCTATAAAAATTATGATAAAATGGAAGAAATTTTCTCCCTGGTCAGAAACCAACCTAAGAAGCTTGCTAGGTTGCTACATCAAGCTCAATTAGGATCGATGAATCCTTCTATTTCTTATGATGATCAAATATTAAATACTATGTTGATTAGGTTAGAGAACTTGAATGTTGAAGCCCAAGCGTATTACAACCTATGGGCTTCTAATAAGAAGAAATTTTTAATCGTTGATGTTGCAAGAGACGTTGTTGAGGTGAGAATTTTGATGCAATCAAATTTTTCATTATATTTTGTAATATAACTTTTGACTAACTAAGTTTTTTTTAAAAATTTTTTACAGGTAAATTTCTAGAATTTACAAAAACAAGTTAATTTCTTGGTTGTTGATCTCGAGGCTACAAAGAAATCAATCTTAAATGCAATAAAAATAAATGAGACCTTACAAGTTAAGGTTAGGGATAATAATTATTTAAAATAATTTATATTAGAGCACAAAATGAACCCAAATATCTTGCTTAAGAAGACTCTTAAACAAAACAAACATGTAGTCCTTGAGGATCCAACCAAAAAAGATAGATTATTGATGGAGAGCTTACAAAAGGTAGAGGAAGTCCTCATCAGAATGGAAGCACTAAAATGGCCTGAGCATGTTATTAGTACAGGAGATAAGGGAAAATAACCTACAACTTTAAAATCATATCAAACGAAAGGAGATGTAGATATACAAGGAGCATCTCAAACTCAAGGAGATGTAGATATACAAGGAGTGATTAAATATTAAGGCCTAGGTTATCCATGTACAAAAAAAGTGATTGAAACTATCCCTGCTCACTATTGATAATATTACTATGTTGTAAAACATTTTATAGTTGACAAAAGTTCTAAATTGTGGTTCTATAAATAGTTTTATACAGTGTATATTTGCTATGCAAATAATAAAAAAGGCTTTTATTAATTTATATTCTATCACTCATTAGTTGGTTCCATTTATATTCATGTGTAGTTTTTTAAATTTAGAATGATTCAACTATATTCACAATTACAATCTAAAAAAATGAATGATTCAACTATATTCACCATTCAACTTAGTTATCCTATACATTAATATCAATACACTATATTTTGAAAGACAATGTTGTAAATAGGTTATGAAAGAGAATGTTGCATTTTAAATCATAAAATATATAATTTGAAATAAAATTCTATGTTATAAAGAATAAATTTACAATTTAGATAGATAAAATAATCTTGTGATGACAAATAAACACATTCATATTGATCAATATTGTAAAATCTTGTAAAATTACAATTCAAGTGATTGAAACAAACAAATACTATGATATAAAGGCAATTAAAACTATTTAAAAAATAATAATGAGAATTAAAACATTAAAATTTGTGAATAATGAAATTTTGTGAAATCTAACAAATCTGAAACAATATTATGAAATTTGATCAAATGAATTCCAATTTATTAATATTGTGAAATACTGGAAAAATCACAAATCAGGTAGTTGAAATAAACATTCTTAGCTTATCCAGAATCACAAATCAGGTAGGTGAAACAAATATTCTCAACTTATCCAAAATCACTATTGTGAAATATGATATCAAATAAATTCAAATTTATTAATGTTGTGAAATATTGGAAAAATCATAATGCTAGAAAAAACACAAATTAGGTAGCTAAAACAAACACTTCTCAGCTTGTCCAGAATCACTATTAAGCATAGCAGATATCTGTATCTCCACCATATAATCATTAAAAAAATCATTATCCTCCTTATTATTCATATTCCCAGTACCCCTTATTCTTGTAAGGGAATTTCAATATGCCAATGCTTTATCGTAAGGAAATGTGTTCAACTGATATGATGACACATAATTTCTCAAACAATTTTCTAAAGTTTTTCTAGTGTATTGCAGAGTTTAGATTTAATGAAAGATAGTATTGTGGCTGCTCCAAACTAGCCCCAAACATGGGGACCCACCTTTTAAATTTTGTGCTTTGAGCATTTTCATGTTTTGGAGCGATATTTTCGATATATCTCATCCTTGATATTTGCAGTTTAATTCCAAGATTCCTTGCTATGTTTGGGTGCTTTTGGTTTCATGGTGAGTGTATAATGTTTTGCTCAGTTTTATGTCTATAGTTTTTGCTATGTTGTTGTTGACAAATTTTGTCATCAATTTCTTGTCAACAGTATTTTATTGTTGACGACCTTTCTGTTGTCGACGATTTTTTTTCTTGTTGGTGACTTTTTCTTTTCGATGACTTGTTATCATCAATTTTCTGGTGGATGATTTTTTACCATCAGTTTGATGTCAATGATTTTTATCGTCAGTTTTTTGTCAATAATTTTTACCGTCAGTTTGTTGTCAATGATTTTTATCATCAGTTTGTTGTCGATGATTTTTATCATCAGTTGGTGATAGACGAAAAAAATTATCGTTTTTGTTGTTAGCGGTTTAATTGATTAAGTTTTATGTTTCTCTTTCATTTTATGTTATTTTTATTTCTAATGGTTTAATTATCTCAAAGTCATGGTGGTTTTGTGTTAAATTCCCTATTGATAATAGTTCCCAACTGTAGGAGGGATCTCGAGCTAAGCCCTATACTTTGGTCATAAGAGTTTCTCCTAATAACCAAATTAAAACAAAAAATAAAAAAAAAAATATATATATATGTATTATTATTTTATATTTCATATATATAATAATAATATGTATCAAAATAAAATAAATGTTTGCATTTAGTTAATTTAAAATTCACATATTTAATTAACTAAATTTAAATTTAATATAAGATAATAAAAAAATAAAAATAAAAATAATAATAAATTCATATGTATGATAAAGCCATCATCTATATCCATATATAGATAAATCTTTTAAGGTGTTTTGAACGATATAATCCCTAATTGAAGAAAGGGTTATGCTATATGTTAGGTTATTTTCGTCTTAATGGTAATAACTTTGGTTTTTAATGTTTCAGCAGGTTTAAAAGTTGAGTGCACGACAATGGATGGGGAAGAACTGATGTCAACGATGATAGCCTTGCAGATGATGAAGACCCAGATGCCCAATGTAGATCAAAACCGATGAATGAACCGGACGTCGAGGAAGACAACACACTCGATCCATGAGTTGGCGGGGTTATCGCAGAGGTATGACTCAACAAGAGTGAAGAGCGCAACGAACCAAAGGATTTCCATAATGAGCAACATGGGGTCTATGGTATCAAACATAGACACCAGCAACGATATTGGGGGACCTCTTACGATGAAATCACGATAGACAGAGTTGTAGATAGCAGAGGATTTCAAAACGTGTCGAGCGTCTGAACACGTAACTACCAAGTGTGCGAAGCCTGAGTGGACCCAGCCAACAACTCATAATGAGGACCATTATCCACATGGTGTATGTAAAGATGCAGGACATATGGCGCACTTGGCCAAGACAAGCTCTACTATGGTGGGTGCGTTCAAAGCGACGTCAAGGAATTGAAAGTACAGTCAGCAAACCTACTGCAATAGTCAATAGCAGATTGTCGAGAGCTATTCGGTGGGTTTGATGGCAAATGTCTGGCATTCACCATCACATAAGTTAACGTGAACAGTGACATATCACAGGCATGGGGATTCAAACATACATATGTGAAGACGAGAAGCCTTAGAATGGATGAAACAAATTTTATAGAAGATTCACATGCAGTACAGGAATGCCAGCACAATGAAGATGTAAACAGGTAGCGGCAAGCTCGATTTTGTTTTTACAATGAAGACATGGTGGATACGGCCATGTGGAATGCTGGTGTGCAGAGAAGAGTGTGATAGTTTGTCCTGCAATGTCAAGGATAGCCTGGCATCGATCATTTTATCCTTGTCACTGTCGAAGAGCCACGTGTAGGAAATAACGAGTCTAGGTCACCATTGGATGAATATAACTTGGCAAAGTGATAAAAAAAAGTATTTAAACCACACGTCGTAGGTTTGTGTAAGCGGACCGCGTGGCAGAATATTAATGGTAACCTATGAAGCTGGCATTAAAGCAGGGAAAAATGAAGAACATGCATTAAGCATCAGAAGACGTTGAAGTAGGTGGAATTTCACCAGCGTCAGAAGATGGAACCCCAAGGGCTCATGGACACGTGGAATCTGTAAACCCGGTAGACATGGTTGGATGAGGTCGAATGAAAAAATCATAACAAAGTCCAAGGTGGCCATAGTAAAGACTAACATGCCTTTCGAAGACAATTAGAGAGGGTGTTGCTGGCGTGGACAAATATAGGCAGAATGGCACTTAGGTGGTGAGTTTTCATTCAAAAAGGGGATTACTGGTCATCTTAGTGAATGTCATGAAGCACAGGCAATTCAAATATGGAGTACATTGTCTAGACCAGTTGCACCAAATGAAAATAGATGGGGTTCATATCAGTGCCCGACATGCGAGGATATTCCAATAGAACACATAGTAATCATAGTGTGGAGAAGGCTTTTGTCGAAGTATCACAAGAAATTGTCGAAGGGATCTCAAAATGGAAAGCCAAAATTCACCTATGGGTGACCGATGTTGGAAGGACACAACGACATATTCATGGAAGACACGACCTTGCGATGACACAAAACCGAAATCACGATAGAAAAGAAGCAAAACACAGAGGATATCGACGTTGAAAATAGGAAAGTCATCAACGATGACTAATATATATGATCGAATAGTCAAAGACCTCGAGATCAACATAAATAGGTATATGAGGTAGCTTGAGGGGCATTCACAGGGAGAATCACAAACACAGGAGGCCATCGATGGAGGAAATCTAACGACGTAAAGGCTTCAAGGCATGGGTTAAAACATTTCCGTTCACCGCAACTCAAGATAAAAAAATGCATTTACATAAGGCTTCAACCAGGAGTCAGTGATATAGGTTGGTTTCAAAGGAACAATGCCATGACAGAGTTGGATGGCGTAGGTAGTGCCTGGTGGTGTCCACAGGGGAACACACCAGTAAGATGGAAAAAGTAAAATAATACTGAATGTGGTAAATTGTCTTAATATGGTAAAAACAATTGAAACGAAGATTTAATTTAGACCAATGTTAAATTTAAATATGATCCCATTTGGAGGTTTGCCACATGGCCTTACATATGTGATGAACGCAATTGCAAAAGAAACTCACTATGGTTCAAACTATAGTCGAGTCATGGAGTGTACAAGTTAGGTGACGGGAAAATGAAGCGTTACAAAAAATTAAATGAGTGTTCTATCCAAGTGGCCAAACAAGATGAAATGAAACTGAAAAAGCCAACAAAGAGTGGAAAAGGAGGGGTCTTTGAAACCTGTGTTTGGAAATGAAAAGATAGCGTTTGAAGACGAAATGAAATTCTTTGAGAAATGTTAAAAGCGAATCAAATAGAGAGGGAGTGGGCTGGATCTTTCGAAGGCCAAATGCTACCGGATTTGAAATGTAAAACTGGTAACACATTGTTAATGCAAAGATTTTTTTTCAGAAATTTCAAAAGAATGGGATTGTGTCTGCATGCTCAAATTTAATTGTTTATTTTTCCTTCTTTCAGATTTTGGACTTGTAGATGAAGTTTATGCAATTGTTGGTTACTTCATGTGAATATCTGAATCTGAAAATTTGTTTTTTGAACCCTAGGAGCTAGCACTTAGTTTATTTCGGTTGCGTAGATTTGTGGGTCGAATAAGCTAGGTTGCATGTATGAACTTCTCACATATTCGGTTTTGTAGGACGGGGTGCTATCAAACTGAGGGAGCTTTGCATTTCTATGTTTTCAGCATTTAATTTACTTCAAATTTTCATTTTTCTATTTTTCAAATTTCATTTTACATATTTTTATTTTAATTTTCGGACATTAAAATAAAAATTAAAAAAATTCAAAATCCAAAAATAATTGCATGGATGCGTAGAGTATACTTCATACTTCCATTACGCACTTAGAAATTTTTGCTTCGGAGTCATTTCGTATTTTTAAAAAATTCGTCAAAGTTGTTGTTTTTAATGCAGATTTTAAAAATTTAAAATTTCAGAATTTGCATTTTTGGGCCAAATTTTATTTTTTCAGTTTCAGATTTCATGCATGAGCCTATGATGACATTTCCTTCATGAAAATTTCAATTTCATTGAAGGGGTTATGTTTTATGGCATTTCACAAATTACCCTGTGTGGAGCAATAAATGCACCTTTTCTTCATGAAAATTCTGATTTCATTGAAGGGAGGTAATTTTTATATGTTATACTAAAAGGTTGTTTTAAAGCATTAAATTATTTTTCTTTATGAAAATTATTTCATAAAAGAGAGATAATTAAATGGTATTCTAAAGTCCTCACTTTAAGGCAATACATTATCATCGCTTTGTGAAAATCAATTTCACCAAAGAGGGATAAAGCTATCTTTATCTTCATGATAAGAATCTATATTCAAGGAGTCTATTCATCATTTTGGATTTATATTCATAGATAGATTTGATCTTTACTTTCACATTTAAAGTAGGATTTGATGCAAGATAAAACTTGATTAAAATCCACTTAATAAGGGAAGATAAAATCTACTTTAAAATCCTCAAGATAAAAAGAATTAAGGCACTACATTGTCGTCGTATGAAGGCCAACTGAAATTTACTTTTATTTTGGTATCATGAACAATCATTAAAGTAGCTTGGTAAAATAAACCAACACTTGTCCCTTGTTTACAATTACTTGCAATCACTGAGGTATTCCTAGCATTGAATTGATATATTTTTATTGATATTATTAATACACATATGCAAATGCTAATATAGCGGAGACCTTGGAGAAGTTGTTTGTTTAACTTCTTTGCAAGAGGGGATTTTAGAAACAAATCCTAAGGGAGAGTGCAATTTCACAATTGGCTGAAATTAACACTCAACAAATAGTACACTGAAAACCCTCTCATCTTCCATAGATCCCAAAATCATTGTTTGACATAGTTCATATAAACAAAAGTATTCATTAATAGTATCTTGTAAGACACTACTTGGATACAAATTTTACCACAAACATGTAATGGAACCAGTATCATGGATGTTACTCAAAAGTGATGTTTGCTCAACCATTGTTCCACCAAAATGCAATGACTGTTGTTTTAAAATATCTTTGTTGAGTATACCTTTGATTTCAACACCATTGACTTCCACACTTTCAGTAAAATTATTAATAAGTATGAACATATATTTAATAAAAAACTCATGTGCAGAATTATATTCAGTACAAGGACCCCAAACATGGAGTTAACCACAACCATTACTTCAAGAAAATCATATCTTTGAAATTGTTCTCTTATATTTCATGTTAATGATTCTGCTATTTTAAATAAAATCATATTTTTTTTGTGTAAAACAACTTCAAATCTATTGTGTTACAGGAACTTGTTCAATATCATCAACAACTATACTTCCCTACCTTTCAAAACAATACAAAGGTATCATATTTCTATGAACATTAATACAAATATGATCACTAATGCCAAACTTCAAAAATCTTTTTGGACCATTTACATTTGTCAATGTATTCCAACTATTAAACAATGGATCTTCAAAATATTTTTTGGACACATATAATCTATCAATAATCATACATATTTGATTTCTCATCCTTATGAAATCAATGATATAGAAGGATATATCTTGTGCAAATTTAATCAATCTATTCATTTCATATAACATTGGAAGAATACCACAACATTAAAAGTATTTCAAAGTCAATCAAGCAGAACAACAAATATTTTGCCTTATCAACTGCCCTATGATTTGCGTACATAAATCCTGTTCATGATTGATATTCTCTAAAAAAATTGTGTGCAGGTTGATACAATGAAATCCACCTTGTATCCACATCTTTTAACAATTTTTTTCCTTGTGTAACTCCTAGTGCAAATTGTTGAAACTCTGTAAACATTTTTGGACTACAATAAAAATAAGAATGTATTTCACAAATAATTTCTTCCACTCTCAATATTTTCAAAAGAGCTCACAATTTTATATGCTAGATTCACTCTATGAGTCATGCAATGAATTGGTATCATATATGGGGCAGCTAAGGTTTGGATATGAATACAAATACCATTCATGTACCATTGTATTATAATAGCACCATCAAATCCAACACATATTAACTTTGCGGCTATCTCTATATCATTCATTCTCGCAATATCCTTTAAACTACTCACAACAATATTATATATGCTTTCTACATTTGAACTTTCCACCATATTATGTATGAATACAAATACCATTAATGTACCCTTGTATTATAATAGCACCATCAGATCCAACACATATTAACTTTGCGGCTATCTCTATTTCATTCATTCTCGCAATATCCTTTAAACTACTCACAACAATATTATATATGCTTTCTGCATTTGAAATTTCCACCATATTATGTAATCCTAGCAAACTACGTTGCCTAACATGATTTTGAAATGTGTACACATGCATGCAAATCCATGATGTGTTGACATAGTTATCACATAATTAATAAAAAATGATATGAATCTGGCATATTTTACTTTGTCCCTTAGGTCCTCCTTCTCAACTAATGATAGACATTTTTCCATTTTCCAACCACTTCAATCTAACCAATGAGAAATAGGAAGATTTTGTACATCGAACATTTCAAAAAAGTGCTTATAATCACTGAAGTCAGACATGGGTCTACCCTTTTTTAGAATACTAGATACAAAAACCAACTGCAAACTTTTTGAAGCCAAAGTGGTCTTTTGAGTTTTTTGAAATTGGGATTTAATCATTCCATATTTCCCAATAAGAGATTGTTGTTGCTTTAAGTAATTATTATATTCTATTGCATATCTAACATGCATACATTCTGATGCATCCTCCCACTTAACTTATTTTTTAATTTTACCATCACTTCCTCAAAATTTTACATAAACTTTACCAACATGTTTTTCTATTGTATCTATCTTATTTTGCAGCTTGTGATCTTACCTAGTTTCCAACTACGAATTTTACATCTATATTATTTTTGTTCAAATTGGTTATCCATGGATAGGATAGGGTCTAACCAATGAAATTTTTTTGCCCATTCATCTTTAAATGCCCTTCCAATAGCCTAGTTAGATGTCTTTCTCTTTTTAGTATTTTTGCTTGAAGATTCGAAAGAATTTTTTAATGTATTTGATTTATCACTTTCATTTTTAACTAGCATGTCCGCTTGAGGAATATCTTCAAGTATTTTTTATATGTAATTGTTAAGAGAATGTTGGAATAATGAAATACTTGATTGATTTATTTCATTGATCAAATTTGTATAAATAACAAAGTTGATCATTGAGAGTCATTGGATTACAACTCATCAAATCTGAACTAGGATAAACTGAGAGTTTACTTGAATCATGGAATAGTGGTAACTCAAGTAAGTCTATCCTAGTAAAACATAAGAGAATAATTATTTATTCTAACACCTCCGCTTAAGTGATACTAGGGATGAATTTAACAAATGAGTCCTAATAACATGGTCTGATGAGGTACTCATGTACAATGATTCTTTTTGAAGAGATGGTAAAACCCTATGGGAAAAAACCATCTATCAAAAAATAAAAATAAGAGGCATGTCTTTGTATGGTGAATATTATCCTCAATAAAAAAAGGAATAAACAAGATGTGACATACCCATAGAAAATGAGTCTCGACAACAAGGCCTGATAAGGTACTCATGTACAATAGAGATGGTATAGCTACATAAATGAGTCCCGACAACAAATCCTGATAAGGTACTCTTTTACAATATGTGGTCAAAAAGTTTCTACAGAAAGATGATGAAAAACCACAAGTGTCTATAAAAAGAGTGTGAAGATAGGATGGAGAAAGAACCACAAAAAATCACAAGGGTAGTCCAAAATGACTCCACAAGCATGAGTATGTGGTTTCCACCTATATGAACACAATGGGCTGATAACTATGTCCAAAACTAGTGGACAAACAACAAAACAAGTGGCATATCCACAAGTATGAGTCCCAACAACAAGGCCTGATAAGGTACTCATGTACAATATGTGATAAAAAAGAATAAAGATCACCAAAGAGAACTCCCTTAAAAACCAAAGTGTCTCACAAAAAGGAGTGTGAAGATAGGATGGAGAAAGAACCACAAAAATCACAAGGGTAGTCCAAAATGACTCCACAAGCATGAGTATGTGGTTTCCACCTATATGAGCACAATGGGCTGAAATAAGGTCCAAAACTAGTGGACAAACAGCAAAACAAGGGAATGATGAAAAAACCCCAAGGGAGAAAACCACCTACCAGAATAGAAGAAGAAGAAAGAAGATGTGCATGGAGGATGGAGAGGAAGAAAGATATCCTCTTCAATCCCCCCTAGGACAACTTCCTTTAAGAATTCTATAGAGGAACCATCAGATGTCTCAAAAAAGTAGAGACTTATTGAAAAACTATGTGAAGATAGTTTGGAAAGAACCACAAGAATCAATAGGGAAGTCGAAATAAACTTCACAAACATGAGTATGTGGTTACCACCTATATTGACACAATGGGCTGATAAATATTCAAAAAAATGGATAAACAAAAAAACAAGGGCACCAAATGATATTGGAGTATCGGGTTCAATCGAGAATGCACTACATGATATAATAGTATTTGATCCACAAAAAAGTATGGAAAACAATTTCAAAAGTAAACATAGATATCTCCATTGTGTCTAGCTCAAAAGCATATTTTCAATGACTATAAACACCCTTGTAATCAGGCGACAAATTGGCCTTCATCTGCAGAAAAAAAAAAGGCCTCTTCTTTCTGTCAAAAGGGAATATTATAAAAAATTATCCTTCCGAATAAAACAGGTGTTACAATTTTTTTTTGCACATGAGAGATTACATGGGCCTTCAAAGAAGAGTTTCGATTGTTTTTTATATATTCATCAAGTCAATGCTTAAAATATTATTCTCCTCTGTGAATACTTGAAATACTTTTTTTACCTGTGTTTGCATATTGGTTCTTCAATATAGAGCATTAAGATTGATAGTATATGGTGTGGTGCCTTCACTACGGTATTAAGTAGCCTTCATTGTGCTTTCAAAGCTGGTGGTGCATTCACTGACATCTGTATCACTCCAAATTTTTTGCATCCTTACCTTCAGGCTATAGGATCAGTGCCCGAAAGGGGGATGCGAGAAGGATGGGACAATACCTCGGACTGAGAGGCCCTTTGAAGGTCACGCCTCTCGGGGGAGGGGTATAAGGGTGAATTTTTGACGGATGGTGGGTTCACCAGGAAACTTTTGAGTGGCAGTTTCCATGCCTAGGTTTAGAGTAGGTTTGATGTGTTCATTTTGTACTTTAATTATTCAATTCCTAGGTTTGGCCAAGATGAATCTAAGCTATTCTATATGCCAATGCTGATTTATATGAATACAAAAAATATGAATAAGTGCTAAACACAGAAAGTATGCTAAATAAGATAGAATATACCTGATTTCGGATGTCTGATGAAGATTTTGAGGTTTGTAGAAGTCCAGATCATCTCAAATCTTACATTATCGTCTACAATTGAACAAAATCGTATCAGATCTCAGTTGGTCATCTAAGATCAGATGAAATCGTCGTTGATCTGACGGATTCATCTGACGAATCTGTCAGATCAACAACAATCTTGTTTGATATTCGTCAGAAACCTATAGTCACAGAAATAGATACCAAAAACCAAAAATGCAACTACAAAAGCAAGGGGAAATGATAAAAATGATAGTAAATTTGCCTAAATGATAGATCTAGATAGAAATTAAAGGAAATGCATTAATTTAATAATTTATTTTAACTTTATCATGCATCTATGCTAAATGAGGTGAACTCCAGGATGCAAAAAATAGAATAAAATAAGTTAATGCATAAAGGAATGAAGAGAGAAGATAAAGAAATGCAAAATTCGGGCTCTGATTGCCCCCAATATGGACTGTAGTCAAGATCACCTCCAATTGTACGAGATCATCGCCGATCTATGACAGGATCATCCGAAATCATCTAGAATCGCCTACGACGATCCGAGCTTGCTCCGGCTGAAAAATAGTAAAATTCCTACAAGAAAACTTGAAATACGTGATGCAAACGAAGGTGTGAAGGTTTTCTAATGCACAAGAAACTAAATTTGTAGGGAAATCAGTCAGCCAGGGGGATAAATTGAGAAAATCCAAATTTATATAGGATTAGGGTGAGGTTAGGAGGTTGGAGATCATCCCAATTTGGGAGATCTCCAACGGGGGAGACTCTAACTACGTAGACACACTTTCTGCCCAAGTTAGAGAAGTTGTTGAAATAGAAGCTAATTATGAAAATTTGGTTTTGGGACAAAATCATCTGGATGTTCTATTCCAGTCGAATTCATCAGATCTGGGACAATTTCGTTTGATCGTCGAAGATATCGTCCAACGGTCAAAACAAATCCTAAAAATGGCATGGAAAACAAGGGGAGCGGGTAATGGGCGGTTAACGGGTGGTTTTGGGTTAAAATTCAAATTTTTATCTTTTTACTAAGGTTTAACTACGCCAATTTTAGGGTGCTACATTTTGCCCCCTCTTTAGCGAATTTTTTGAAGAAAATGCGTTAAAGACGAGTTCTTCCTATTTTACGAGAAAGCAAAATTTTACTCAATTTTCTAGACGACGATTCTAGGTCGAATCGTACGACTGCTGACTATGGTGCCCCCTCCGTGTTTTTACCCAAATCGAACGTTTGAGGTAAAAGCACGAAAAAGCAAAATTAAAAATGTTGTTGTTTTTAAATAAAATTAAGAAAAATAGGGTAAAACCCTAATTCATTTTTACTGTTTGAGAGCTCTACAAACAAAAATGGTCGAGACAACGCACAGATCGACAAAGGTCCAGCACGGGCTACGGGTAAGGATCTAAACTTGATGCATTATGTTTTTAATTTGATTTGTGCAATTTTTGATTAAAATTTTGACTGTTTTGGGGCATCGCGGCCGTTTTTAGGCCGTCGACGACGTCGGGATGAAATCATCCCTAGATCATCGATTTCGTCTGAGGGCGAAATCGGCGGAATAGGGGCGATGCCATCCAACAAGGGGAAATCCCCAAGTTGTGAAATAGGAGACGATTTCATCCTACAAAGGACGATTTTACCCAATTTAGGACGATATCATCCAATGGTGGACGATATCATCATTTTTATGAAATTAAGTTTGTTTGAATTGCATTTAATTGACTTTAATAATTGGTTTATTAATGAATTTTATTGTTTTATTGTTTGTTTTGCAGAGGGGATTACTAAAGAGTCGAGAGGGGAAATACGGGGGGCTGAGGGATGATGTGGCCGCGCTCGACCAGGCGGAGCAAGACCGACTAGCACAGGTCAGACTACAGCATGTCGCAGAGATGCCACAAGTATCGACAGACATGGGGACAGACATGGGGCTACTGACAACCCTAGCAAAGAGGTGGTATCCGGGGTCATCCTGCTTTTGGTTACCGACATGGGAGATGGCTCCCACACTAGAGGACGTATGGAGGATCTTGAGGATCCCCATATAGGGACGGTTGATGACTCCTACGGCCAATCAGGGCTAGGAGATGATGAGGCTGAGCGGAGACCCAAGCTTCACCCTGGAGAAGGGCGGAGTGAACATCGAGTCACTGAGGTAGATGCCTGGGGCATCTAGGTTGACTCAGGTTTTAGCCGAGATAGTGGGTGGCCTATTGCTATGCCACCAGAGTCGGTGTAGATTACCCTGGCTCCTTTCAGATGTGGTCTACGACATGAGAGACCATGGGTATAGATTTGGATGGGGCATCTTTGTACTATGTCTCTTGTATAGGATCCTGCATGGGGTCTTATACAAGGGAGGCCGATGTCTGGTTTTGACATCACTACTACAGGTTTGGTGCTGGGAGCACATCATGGTGCGAAGGCCGGTAGGACTCCCACTAATAGGGGTTGACCGGGAGAGACCCCGAGTTTTCTATTGGTGGCTACAAAGAGGGTCACAATGGTGGATAGATCTGTCGATGTCACGGAGGTTGCTAGACGACCTCATCCCAGACCAGATCACCTAGAGGCCATGGAGAGAGCACCCAGGGTGGGGAGAGGATGGATAGGAGCTGGCTCGCATCAGGCGAGTCTGCTGGCTGAGGATGGAGTGGGGAGAGGTAGAGCTCCACCGCTACGACCGATTTTTGTGATAGTTCGGTCTTCAGTAGGGGATCCCATCTCTCAGGGACTACGAGTACTCCTAGACTATCCAGGATAATACCACACTGAGCGGGGCTTCGGATATGCAATGATTCTAGAGCCAAGACATGGATGATGCCCCCATCCAACCAGTGGATGGAGATGATGCTGGGGTCACTAACGGATATGATGCCTGGTACACAGGCATCCACCCTCCTCGAATGATGAGGGCATAGGGTCTGATGCATGTCGTGGTGCAACGGATGGGGAGGTAATGCTAGGTTGCTATTAAGGTAGCGTGGGGCCACATAAAGAGAGAGTAGTGATGGTCTCCGTAGGAGAGATGCTAGAGGATGGCACAGGCTCCATAGAGATCATAGTGGACAGGGAGGAGGGAGGAGGGATTCCCTTCTCAGCAAGGGGAGAGGCCACCATCACCCGATAAGGGCAAGGGTGTCAAGGTAGGGGAGAGTAGGGAGATGGCGGCTCTCTAGGCTAAGAATACCTCCCTCCGAGCTTAGGTGTAGACACTACAGGATGAGGCTACATGGCTTAGGGCTCGGAGTGGAGGGGCGAGCACTCAAGATCTGGCACGGGCTATTTCTCAGACCATATTCTACCAGGGGTTGTACTATCATGTGGTTCCAGAGAACCAGAGGATACCATTGCCAGCCCCCATTGTAGAGCCAGTCATGATGGGATCGTCGAGGACATCCTCACGATCGACAATGAGGACCCGAGACATAGCATGGACCTCTATGGGACCACCTCCTCCACACCAGGGTGGGAGAGGAGATGAGGCGGAGAGCTCGAGGGCTTCTCGAGGCTAGCTGCTATAGACTGGATAGAGATTGTATATATTATTATTATATATTTTTTTTGAGAGGATTGAGTATGCCAGGGTATTGATTGTGGCATACCAATCTAGTTTTGAGATGATGTACATATATTGTGATATATATATATATATATATATATATATATATATATATATATATATATATATATATATATATTTTCATGATATGACTTGTCCACATGTTTTATGATGCTTCAATTTTGGATTTGTTGATTGATTATTCATGTAATTATGTTGTTTGGAAATAAATTATAATTTTATGTCATGCCATAAAATTTAAATGGAATAATCTGATGTAAACAAATGGTTGTTTTGGTGTAATTTGATGAAAAATAAAGAGACTTCTAACAATAATTTCAAAGGACATTGTCGTTGTTATAGACCATTTCATGGAGTCACCACTCGCTAGGTCTTCAAGCTAATCCCAGTATAGAAATATTGCTAAAAGTAAAAGGGTGCTTAAGAGACTGTCTTAAGACTTTGCGTTGTGATGATGAAAAATGATGATGGTGATGATTTGTTTTCAGATTTTCATAAAAATATTATGCATGAGATATTAAAATAAATATGATTTTTGCTAGGCATAAATTCCTAAGTGTGATAAATTTTTTGAATAATTCCTTAGGAATTATACCATGGTTGCAAAATGGAATGTTGACATAATGAAATGAAATAGAAAAATGTGTTCGTTCTTTTTAAAGCACAATTGTGTAACATAATGATGTAAGCCATATGTTCTTATGAATTAAAATGAATGGGAAAATAAAATTAGAACAATGGTTTGCGCTAGGCATAGAATTATAGGTTTAGACTTATACCATCATCGCGAAATCCAAAAAAGTAATTTTATTGCATAATTGATTTTTGATTTTGAGATAAACAGAAATAATATATATATATATATATATATAAATGTGACTTTATTGCTAGATTTTTGAAGATGTTGTTGAAAGAATTTGGATTTTTGAAAACAATGTATGTAATTGTTTTTATACTAAACAAATGTTCTTTAAATAAGAAGATAAAATTATTCCAAAAAGAGTTGCAGAAATATTTTAAATTATCTCAAAGACAAAATGTAGATTTATAAGGAACCCTCATGTGCAAATGTGAGTTCATTACTGATCTTGATTTATCATGATGATACAAAATCTCTCAAATACAAATGTGTGTGCAATTGTATTGTTCATTCACCAATTTTGAGCAAGATAATTTGATACAAGTAATTTGAATTAACCAAATGAGTGTTCGTTGACCATGATTTATATGCATGTAACCGTACTAGACTACTATGTAAGTTAGGTCATCAAGAGCTAGCTGATCCATAAGCCAACATAGGTCTATACAAAAGAAGGTCGCTAATGTGACAAACATATCACCACGCTAGGGATTACCCAAGGCCAAGCGGGTTGGGCACAAACCGCATGTTATGGGGCTTACCTCACAGTTTTCAAATAATTGAGAATTCCAGGGATTCAAGCTCATTCACCCTTCTTTTCTTTTCAAGGGGTAGGGAAAGGGATTTTATTGCTTTTTGCTTTTTCTTTTCTCTTTTTTTTTTTGTATTTTTGCTTGGAACTGAGATAATGCTAAAATATTGTTGCGATGGTACAAAATGATATTTTTCTTTTTCTCATTTTCTTTGACTTTTCTTTTTCTTCCTATGCTAGGGATACTTGCTCGGATTGGCTGTAGAGCAAGGGATTTTTATTTTGGGTAGGGGTGAGCTTGTCCTTTTTCCAATTCTCAAAGATTCTAGACCATGTGCATGATAGGATAGCAGGGGAAACTTTTCGCTCAAGAAACCATTTCTACTATGTAGCATCATATCGAATTTGCAATGAAATAATTTTAATGTGAAGAGATATACTTGGTTTAAGTAAATAACAAGATCAGTTCTCTATGCTCAAAACTTTATTTAATTCAACTGTGGACTTTGATATAAGAGAGATTAATAATCATACAAAGTAAAATCAAGATATTTATTCATGTGAGTGTGAAAGTGCGGGATTCCAAATAAATGCTAATTTATCCAAAATAACTGGAAATATAACTGCAATACTTCAAGAATTGACGAGTACGAAAATAAAATATGTTTTTGAAGATTTTGATGATTTTGAAGTTTTTATATTTTGATTTTAATTTATGAATTGAAAGAAACACAATGTGATTGTTTTTTTGAAATTTTTATATGAATAACTAAAATGAAACAACATGCAAAACAACAATATATATAATGATGAAATGACCAAATTTTATGCATAATAGCTTTTGAGATGCATAATGTTCATAGGTTCTTTAAAATCTTTACCATATAAGGTAGCTAATCGGTATGCTCCTGAGCCAAATTTATCGGTGATGACATATGGCCCAAGCCAGCTAGGTTCAAATTTACCTTTAAGATCTTTAGTTGCATTAGTATTTTTTTTATTTTCTTTTAAGACAAGGTCACCGATCTCAAAGGATCGATGATGAACTTTCTTGAGGTATGCTCGTTTAAGCTTGTTTTGGTAGGCACGAAGATGTTCCAAAGCATTGATGCACTTCTCATCTAGGAGTTCCAGCTGACTAAGTCTGCCAGCACGATATTCATCTCCTACTTTAGTATCTTGAAGTAGTAGAGCCAAGGAAGGAACTTCTAATTCAAAAGGAAAAATAGCTTCAGTGCCATAAACCAAAACAAAAGGTGAAGCGCCCGTGGGAGTATGAACACTAGTTCGATAAGCCCACAAAGTAGGATATAATTGGATGTGCCAATCTTAGCCAGATTTATTGACCAGTATTTTGAGGATTTTGATTAATGTTTTATTAGATGCTTCTGCTTGGCCATTACCCTTAGGATAATAGGGAGTGGACCAACGATGTTGAATTTTATATTTTTGACATAACTTTTTGACATATTTATTTTTGAAACAAGTGCCATTATCTGAGATGAGATTTGCAAGAATTCCAAACCTACAAATAATTTGATTAAAGATAAATTTGGAGACTTGTGTTCCAGTGCAAGAAGCTAAGGGCATAGCTTCAACCCACTTCATGAAATACTCGGTAGCAGTTATGATAAATTTGTGTCCATCAGATGACACAGGGTTGATTTTTCCAATGATGTCTAAGCCCCATTTTGAAAAGGGCCAAGGAGATGAAATAGCTTGCAGCTCTTGTGCAGGCGCATGGACAAGGTCAACGTGTTTTTGGAACTTGTTACAATGGCACACATAATCATGTGCATCATTCTCCATGGTAGGCCAAAAATATCCTATCCTAAGGAGCTTCTTAGCAATGGCGCTACCACTAAAATGTCCCCCACAAGATCCATCGTGGGCTTCACTCAAATTTGATCTAGATTCTTCTAGATTCAAACATCTCAATAGGATGCCTTCAAAATATCTCCTATACAAGGTATTACCAATAATTACGAAGTGACTTTCTCGTCTACGTAATAACCAGTGCTAGTTGCTATTACAACCTTCAAGGAAGGTCCCATTTTGAAGAAATTTAAATATATCAATGTACCAAGGTTCAAGATTAGTTTCGTTGATTAGAAACACATCCAAAGGTTCTAAGCATGATTTATTTGAAGTGGGTTCCTGGAGTCGATGAATAATTATGGTAGCATATTTTTCATCTAACTCCAAGGGCAAAAGAGATGCCATCTGTAGCCATAGCATCAACCACATGATTGCTAGTTCGAGGAATAGCTTCCAAGATAACTTGATCAAATAGGGATAATAATTGTAGGACATATGCTTTATATGGGCATAATTTATCATCTCTGGTCTGATAAACATCATTGATTTGATTTATGACAAGTTGAGAATCACCAAAAACTAATAAATTTTTAATTTTCAGTGCCAAGGTAGCTCGTAATCCAAGGATTAGAGCCTCATATTCAACAGTGTTATTAGTGCAAGCAAACATTAATTTGAAGGACAGAGGTATAAGATGTTTCTACGAAGATATTAAAATAATACCTACACTAGCCCCACTCATGCATCGGGCTCCATCAAAGTATAGGGACCATTGCTCTAGATGGTTTGCCTCTAATTTAAGGCATTCATCGAGAAACTCAATGATGAGGGGATGGGTAGACTCTAAGGGTGCAGCAGCTAATTGATCTGCTATGATTTGACCCTTAATAGACTTTTGTCCTATAAACATGAGTTCAAACTCACTTAGTTGCGGTGTTACCAGATAAGTATGGTCGACTCATGAGATACCGCAAAGGATTGAATTTAGCAATAACATATGTTTGCTAACTGAGCATATAATGACAGTTTTTGTGTAGAAAATATGACTGCTAGAAATAAATTCTCTAATGTTGTATAGCGAGTTTCATAACTAATTAAGGTTTTACTGATATAATAATTAGCACGCTCTTTCTTCTCATCGTCAAGTTGAGCTAACATAGCTCCTAAGGCAAGATCTGAAGCAAAAATATACAAGATAAATGGGCAATCAGATCTAGGTGGTGAAAGCACAGGTGGGTTAAGGATATATTGTTTGAGGAGTTCAAATGCTTCCTGACATTCATCGTCCCAATGAAAAGAGACATATTTCTTAAGAATCTTAAGAAAGGGTCCTATTTTGTCTGCCAACTTATCGACAAAGTGACGAATAGCTTGAAGTTTACCTTGTAGACTTCATAATTCAGATATATTTATGGTTGCGGGCATATCGGTGATAGTCGTAATCTTGAGAGGGTCAATTTCAATTCCACGTAAAGAAACTATAACCCCCAATAATTTATCGGACTTAACTCCGAATATACATTTAGTTGGATTTAGTCGGATAAGATATTCCCTTAACCGATCAAAGACTTGTCTCAAGTCAGCTAAATGATCATCTTCTTTGATGGAACGAGCTATAATATCATCTACATAATCATGTAGAATATCATACATCATATCATGAAATATATAAGTCATGGCTCGTTGATATTTTGCACCTGCATTCTTTAAACCGAATGGCATCACTTTCCAACAAAATGTCCCCCAAGGGGTAATAAAGGTTGTTTTAGCCTGATCTTCAGGAGCTATCCTAATCTGATTATAACCAGAAAATCCATCCATTAGGGATATCATTCCACTCCCAACAGTAAAATCAATGATCTAATCCATGTTGGGAAGAGGAAAATCATCTTTAGGACATGCAACATTAATATCTCTAAAGTCTATGCAAACCCTAACTTTGGTAGCTTCTTTCTTAGTTACTAGAACTACATTCGAGATCCATTCAGCATAATCAATGGCTTGTATAAAAATAACCTTCAGGAGTGTTTCTAATTCCCCTTTGACTAGTAAGGCCACTTTAGGATGCATTTTTCTAAGTTTTTGTTTAACAGGTTTAGAATCCGGATGGACTACTAGGTGATGCATGACTATAGAAAGGTCTAATCCTGGCATATCCTCATATGTCCAAGCAAAAACATCTTCATAGTGTTTAATAAATGCAATGTATTTATCTTGTTTTTCATAACTCAATTCTGATCCAATGTTTATTATGTGAGGGTTATCGTTGGTTCCAATGTTAATTTTTATGACGTTTTCTACTTCCATGTGTAGATCTCTCTCAAAATTAGGTGGGGTGGGTGAAACGCCCAATTATCGTAATTCTTCCAAGGTTAGTTTGGATAATTCATCTTGGGGAGTCGGGGCCTCAAGTTGGGCTATACTAGGTATAGAGCCATCAAAATAAAATCTATGATGTAATAGTTCTTCAATGGAGACATCATAGAAGATGTCTCCCTCCAACTCATCATCGGATTCGACGATCATCTAAGGGTAAGCTATGGATTGCATATTACAAGTAAATGGATTATTCATTAAAAACAAGGCATCACATTTATCCAAATAATCTTGGTAACATATGAGTTGGTCATCATCCTCAAATGGGAAGGGATGACCCTTACTAGGAAATAGGCCCACACCACATCGGACGGGCCTTGGTTCTACCTCAAAAGGTTCTTTCATACCATTTTGGAAAGGTCCCAAACCTTTCCCTTTATATCCCAATTTAAGCATTATAGGCTTAGCTTTAATATACTCATTAGTAAAATAACATCGAGCATATCCATCATAATGTGTCTAGATGTTTCTAGGTATTCTTCCCCAGTCATATCCCTTATAAATAAAAGCACAACTCCCGACTTGGTAAATACTTCCCATAGGTTGTGGGAGGCCCAAGGTATGAGGAGAGGGTGGCAAATTATTTAAGATAAGGGAATCTTGCATAGCAGTGTTCGTTTGTTTTGATATAAGAATTTTAGATAAATCGGGTAAGAGCTCGTCAGTAAGAGCATAAGAGGTAGAAGGAACATTTCCCACATCTTATGATGCAAAAAATATGCCTTTAGTGGATGTAGATGGTGTAGAAATGTCGATGGACGATTCTATAGGTATGGAAGTTATAGGAGTAAAACAAGAAGCATTGGTTGTGGGTTTAGGATCTTTTGGAAGTCCTAATGTGGTTTGTTCGAAAGATGGTTGAACTATATGTAGAGGTGGAGTTGATGGAGAAAAAGTAGATGATTTTATGGGTGTGTGTTTCACATGTTTAGATGGATTATTAGAATTAGGATGTGTGGATGACAAAGCAGGGCAAAATTGAACTCCAACAGGTTCTACCAAAGCACACATATCAAAGGGTCTGGGATCACCATGAATGGTAACCAACTAATTTTTAAATTTGAATTTAACACACTTATGTAAATTTGAGGGAACAACTCGCATCGCGTTGATCCAAGGGTGACCCAAGAGTATATTGTACGATGCAGGGAAATGTACAATATACACGATCGTTTCTAAGGTTCTTGGACCAACTTGCAATGGTATAGTAATAACTCCACATGTTTTTTGTGTTTTGTCATTGAAGGCTTTTATGATCATATCAGTTATTTTCATTTCGTCACTTCTAAACCCAAATCTTTGGTCGAATTCAAAAGTGCAAATGTTTAAAGATGAACCGTTATCAATCAAGACTCCTTTAACTGCTACATCTCCAATTAGGGCAGTAATATATAAGGGATTATCCTTATGTAAACTATGTTGTGAAAGCATGAGATTTCGGAAGTTTTGAAAGAAAAACTATTTCCGATACATTCAAATTACAAATAAATGCCTAAGTCTTAAAGAATGCAAAGCATGAAATGAAAGAAGCCACTCGAACGGAGATAAAGAATTTAGAGAAATCACAGCCCTTTTATTGAATTCTTTTAACCTCGGTTACAAAGGTGCATCCTTCCTTTTTAGGGGTTAGGAGTGTTTAAATGAGCTTTTGGATTACAATCGTGACTTAGTCTTCCCTCTTTCGCATGCCCACATTTAAAATGGGCGGGCCAGAATGTTGCCGTCGCTTGCGATAATGAATCCTTGGTTCTGCTTCTCCAGCCCTGTGATCAAAGAAACACACAGGCGTTAGTAGCACCTGTAACAAAAGGATAGAACGTTTGACTTTAGAACTCAATGAGAAATGCGTGCAAAAGACTGATTAAATTGGTAAACAACACAACTCTAAGCAACCTGCAACTTAGACAAAAATTGAAAACCTTACCAGAGGCTGCTGCCAGTGATACAGTCGGTGAAAGTGTGCTGTAATTCGTCTCCAGGTGAGATGACTTTGCCTGTTGATAAAAAGCTGAAATGCTGTTGTTACCTATAGGTTAGTATTTCATTGCATCGTAGGATATATTCGATAACTGTCTTCTAAAATCTAGATTAGGCGTAGAACGTAAAGCGTGATAGATATATTCGAACGCAAAGCATGACAGAGGATATATTCGAACGTAAAGCGTGAACTATTTAAACGGTCAGCCGATCTGCATTCCAAGAGCATGATAATATTCGACAGAGATCAGAATGAAATCCAGATAAATACGCAATGACAGAACGTAATGCAGGATAAACACGCAATTGAAAATGTAATGCAGGTATAGAACGTTATGCAGGGTAAACACGCAATGACAGAATAGATTAATCATGCAACTAACAAAAAGGGTGGGGTGCCCAAGCGGGCCGCCCCCGTTAAAACTCGACTTTGATGCCAATCCACTAGGAATGGGCTCAAAATATCAGAGAATGGTGTTGTCGAATTGATGGGTTACTGTGGCCCAATGTCGGGTTTTAAGGTTCAGATTCACCTTCTAACAGCCACCAATAACCTCCCCTGCGAAAGATATTATGGGTGTAGAAGAAATGAATCAAAAAGGAGTGCAATCGGGTGTTTGGTTTGACAGCACTTCGTTGCTTGGAAAATGCCTGCCAACTTGTCCTTTTGGGTGGAAAAATCCACCATTTTATAGACCCAGGGGGTCTCTTTGGATAGGCGTGCATAAGCGCCACATGTTGGTCATAGGTGCCATGTGGCGGTCATGTCTCCCCACGAGAGAGGAAAGTCATCCATGACTCGGGCTTTCATGAATGCCACTGTGACAGTCCTCCAACGACCCACGTAACTGACTGACTTCCACTACCAGTTGTTTAATGCCCATTTTCGTACCTTTGTCAAAATGCCTGTATTTGTTTAAAGTCTGCCTTTGTTGGTTTACTGTGCACTTTTAATTGTTTATTGTCTATTTTTAACGGGTTGAATTCTGCCTTTGAATGCTTAAAATCCACCCAGGCGCAAATGCCGAAGTGTCGCGATATCGCGACGTCACGATATCGCGACACTTTGGCCAAGGCCCTTCTTTGGGTGCCGAAGTGTTGCGATATCGCGACGTCGCGATATCGCGACACTTCGGCCAAGGCTCTGCCTTGGGCATCGAAGTGTCGCGATATCGTGACATCGCAATATCATGACACTTCGGCCAAGGCTTTTGCCTTGGGCGCCGAAGTGTCACGATATCGCGACACTTCGGCCAAGGCTTTGCCTTGGGCGCCAAAGTGTCACGATATCGCGACGTCGTGATATCGTGACACTTCGGCCAAGGCCTTATTTTGATTAAGACTTTCTTTTGCTTAAGACTTTGTTTTGCTTAAGACTTTGTTTTGATAAAGGCTTTGTTTTTTATTTTGATTAAGACTTTGTTTTGATAAAGGCTTGTTAAAATGACCAGCATTGCTTTGTTTACTTTTCGACCTTCTGAACTGCTATGTAAGTGGCTAGGACCACTGTTTGACCTCTGAGGGCTGCCCTGAAAGCTGTGTATGTCAATGCGATCAGTGTTTGCAGTCACATAATCAGATTGGTGCTATTTTGGTGTCTACGAGATACCCGTTTTTGGGAAGCGCTACAGGTGATGCAGTGCTGAGCAAAAATAGATAACCAAAGCACTAATGATTAGGGTTTCTTGGTAACCTAACCAAATTTTGATGCCCCAAGTATGGAAAGGGCATGCATTCTTGAATCCTTGCTTCTGAAAAGCTAAGGAATTTGATTTCAAATGTTAACCTATTTTGGTGAGGTGTGGCTTGAGCTTGGACATTGATCAGTCATGATTAGGCCAAAGGCGTAACCTTTTGTCCACAGGGGAACCTTGTGTTCATGCTTCGAGAATGCCAAGTGTTTGATCAATTTGACTGCTGCTTGTTTACTGCCCCAAGCAGAAGCGTGATTGTCTTTGTCAATGATTCTTTGAATGCATGTCATTGCTTTGATTGGGTGTGTGCTTGTTGATTGGTGACTAAGTGTGACTACCCCCTAAAGCGACGAATCGATGAGGGAATGACCTTCATGAGAAAAGCGACGAGTCACTTAACCCAAGATGACTTATGCAAGGGTGCCTTTAGATGGTTTACCGTTAAGCATGTGTAATTTCTCGATATTTGGACCTATTTTTGGTGGGTGTTAACCCTTTTGGTGATGCCATAATGGGGTGAAATCGTCAAAAAATCGCCTTCCCGTGGAGCGGTCCGGCTATGGTAGCCTTCTTGGGGAAGTAGGAGAGTGATAATTTGAGCCCCGACATCGATTTTTTATGCCAAGAGGTTAAGTGCAAGAGCACTTGTGTCCGGCAATGCTTATTGCTATGTTTTTGTGTTGCATTTTTGTGATGTTTTTGTTGTTTTGATTTTCTTGCTTTGTGTATATGTCATGATTTTATGCATAATGATTGATGTTGATGGATGCATGCTACTTTATATTGATGTATGCATATGGTATGATAAATGCGATTGTTGTATGTTGATTTATTTTGATGGATGCATATGTTGTGATGAATGCAAATGTTTTTGATTTATATGTGATATGCAAAAATGGAATGGATGGATAGAATTTGTGATGTTTGGCTATGGCACCATAGACTGTTTAGAAATCTATTATTTTGTCTTTTTAGGCGATTGCTGTAGTGGATGACTTTGTATGTATACATGTGGTTTTTCTTTTTTTTTTGTATTTTCTGATGGTATTGAAATGATGGAAAGTAGCGCAGTTGGTTTAGAAATGTAGCTAAGGTTTTCTGAGACTCAAACAGTTTTAACTTACTAGCCATGACTGTACTTTATCTTACAAGATTTTTGAATAAGGTATGAATCGGACTTGTTTTTGATCAAGCTATTTCAAATCCTTGCCTGTGCAATTGAGTTCATTTATGTGGTATTTGTCAGGATACCGCCAGTGCCAGATGGGCTTTCAACCGAACCTGTACTGAGGATCACCTAATTAGCTCCACTAACTCCTTTGTTGTATTTAGTTAGATTAATCTGCGATGTTATCCAGGATACCATAAGCTAGCTCATCCTTATGCAAACATTGGTCTGTACACATGCAAAGCGAATGTGACGGACATATCGTCATGCGGGTAGGATACCACCATTGCCGGATAGGCTATCAACCAAACCCATAATGAGGATCACCTAGATGGTTTTTGAATGCTGAGAATTCCGGGATTCAAGTTCAGGATATTTGTTGGCTGAATGATTTAGAAAGTTGCTCGTCTATATAGTGATGAAAATCACTATTTATTTTCTATTAATTCTTTTTGAGCAAGGATTTTGAATAGTAGTGATAACCACTATTATTTTATTTTGTATTTTGAGTATTGTGAGGTTGGGCTGGTGAGTGGCCTTGATCCTTGTGGCCTTGGGGACGACTACGCATCCTTTGCAGTGACATGCAGTACGAATCCTTATGACATTGGGAACTAAGGGGGTGATGGATATTATGGAGCAAGGGCATTGATATGTTAGGCCTTGGGGATGAATACCCATCCTGGTTAGGGGCGGATAGTACGAATTCTTACAACTTGGAGACCAAAGGTGAATGGAAAGTGTTAGGATGATGATTTTTTGGAATTTTGTTTGTGAATCTCATGCTTTCAGTGGCAATCTAGCATGGTCATTGCATCTAGACATAGATGCCATTGACTAGGATCGTGTCAATTCATCGCTCTCCCCATCAGAGTATTGGCATTTCGATGAAATGCCTCATTTTACCCCAGGGACAACTTAGGATATTTTTCAAGCTGAAGAGGGACCCGAGGTTCCAAACGTAGATCTAAACTCATCTAATGATATCCATCTGATCCCAACTCCACATCAGTTGGAGTACGGATCCCACATGTCAGTCAAGGAAATGACTGACGCAGACATCGGCTTAGACCCAATGAATCCATAGATCATCAAAATGGGGGTAAGCTTATCCCCTAAAGAGCAAGCCGACTACATTGCCCTTCTCAAAGTGAAGAAGGAGGTTTTTGCATGGTCATTCAAAGACATGCTGGGACTAGATCCGTAGCTAGTCATGCATAATCTAACGCTTGACCCGATAATCAAGCCAGTTAAGCAAAAACTATGAAAGATGCACCCAAAAGTGGCCCTGATGGTCAAAGACAAATTGCAAAAGCTGTTGGATGCACATTTTGTCATCTATGTGGACTATCCGCCATGGCTATCCAACATGGTTCCCGTCAAAAAGCCCGACGGGAGGATTCGCATATGCACCGATTTTTGAGATCTAAAAAAAGTGAGTCCTAAGGATGATTTCCCCTTGCCAAGCATCGATGCATTGGTAGACACTACAGCAGGTCATGAAATGCTATCCCTCATGGATGGTTTCTCGGGATACAATCATATTCATATCAATCCTGAGGATCAACTCAAAACGACGTTCACAATGCCTTGGGGAACATTTTGTTATAAGGTCATGCCTTTTGGCCTTAAAAATGCTGGTGCCACCTACCAACGTTCCATGACGTACATCTTCCATGATTACATGCATAAAACTTTGGAAGATTACATGGATGATTTGTTATCCAAGTCTCTTTTGCGCTCAGATCATCTCGGTGACTTAAGCAAGATTCTTGATCGCCTCATAGAGCATAAGGTCAGACTGAATCCCAAGGAGTGTGTATTCAACGTCACATATAGAAAACTCTTGGGTTTTATAGTCTCAAAGCGAGGCATCGAAGTGGACCCAAAGAAAGTCAAGGCAATTCTTGAAATGGCTCCCCCAACCACTATCAAGCAGCTCAGAAGTCTGCAAGGAAAGGTCACATTGATTAAGTGCTTCATAGCGCAATTATCTGACAAGTGTCGACCCATGAACAAATTATTGCACAAAGGGGTTACATTTCACTGGGATGATGAGTGCCAGTCAGCCTTTCATGAAATGAAATGATACTTGGCTTCGTCGCCAGTATTGGCACCACCTAGACCAGGAGTGTCATTCTACTTATACATCTCAACTATCGAGGTGGCACTGGGCACCATGCTGGCCCAAAAGAATGAACTTCACAAAGAACAGGCTACTTACTATCTTAGCCGCACCCTGGTCAGTTACGAACTTAACTATGCATATGTTGAAAAACTTTGCTTTGCAGTGGTGTTTGCTACCAAGAGGCTACGCCACTACATACTGAGCAACACTACGTATGTTGTGTCTAAGGAGAATCCATTGCAATACATGATGATTCATACTTATCATAGTAGTCGCACGGCGAAATGGATCATGTTGTTGACGAAATTTGACATAGAATTTATTGGACAAAAATCTATCAAAGGACAAGTCATACCCGATCAATTAGCAGACGCTCCTCTTGAAGACGATCAACATCTAGTCATAGAACTACCCGATGATGGGGTCTTCCATGTCTCAGAATCGCCAGATTCTGATGAGCCTGAGTCACAGGCCGACATAACCTTATTTTTTTATGGTTCTAAATGTGAGCAAGGTGGTGGCGCGGGAATAGTATTATTCACACCACAGGGTGCTCCAATGCCCCTGTCATTTAAATTAAACTTCCCGTGCACCAACAATAATGTAGAGTATGAAGCCTTGCTCATAGGTCTTCAGACAACAATCGCCATGAACATCAAATGACTAAACATCTTTGGTGATTCGCTATTAATCGTCAATCAAGTCAAAGGGGAATACAAATGCAAATGCCCAGTTTTGCAGGCTTATAAAGCCCTTGTGGAAAAATTCCTAGAAAAACTTGAATGGTACGACATCGAGGCACTCCCTCGGTCATCAAATCATTTTGCGGACATAATGGCCTCCTTGGGGTCACTAATCCCGCAAGACCTTTCTAGTGATATGACAACCATTCAAGTCAAAACCTTATCGCAATCCACGATGGAGCGTACAAGCTCTGACTTGACATCAGGAATCCACATGATCCAGATTGAACCATCCTCGGATAAGTTCTCTCGAATTCGTGATCATCTAAAACATGCTAATTGGGGGTCCTTGTTCTCCCCTACTCCCATTAATAGCAACACAACGCTGTTCGTACAAGTTCTATCCCGCTCAGCATTTGTTAGGGAGGAACTTCAAAATGGATTGGCTATTCATACTGTCAAGTTTTTCGATAAATAGGACTTGTATTTACCCATTAGAGACTACCTCAAGTTAGGTAATCTCCCGCTTGGATTGACGCATGCCGCAAAACGAACATTCAAGCAGAAAGTGTCTAGGTATGTCTTGATAGGAGACATTTTGTATCGTCACAGCTATGAAGGGATCCTCCTTCGATGCTTGGACCGACAAGAGTCCACTTGGGCGATCGCTCAAGCGCACGATGGTACATGTGGTGGCCACTTTAGTGGTATGGCCATTGCAAAGCGCATTCTTTGCATGGGCTATTATTGGCCATATTTAGAGCGAGATTGTTGCACATATGTCAAAAAGTGCATGAAGTGTCAACATCATGCCAACTTGATGCACGTACCTTCCCAGGCCTTGCAGACAATCCGATCCGCTTGGCCATTTTCACAGTGGGGCTTTGATCTAATTGGAAAGATCTCCCCTCCGTCGTCAGTCCATCACACATTTATCATAACGGCCACAGAGTATTTTACCAAATGGGTGGAAGCAATTCCGCTAACCTCTACGACAGGACCCCGCATTATGGAGTTCATTTTGCATAACATCATATGTCATTTTGGTATTCCATCCAAAATAATCTCGGATAATGGGCCATCATTCAAGAACAAAGACGTGCATGCTTTGACCACAAAGTACAAAATTTAGCACAATTTTTTGACACCCTATTATCCGTAGGCAAATGGGAAAGCAGAGGCATCAAACAAAATGCTAGTTGCCATCCTTAAAAAGACAGTCGTAGAAAGTCATAAGGATTGGCACATCCAAATCCCACTTGCCCTTTGGGCTTATCGCACTAGCATTCGGACGCCAACTGGGGCCACTCCATTTTTGCTCGTGTATGGCTCAGAGGCAGTAATGCCTCTCGAGTTGGAAATTCCTTCCCTATGCATATCAATGCAGGAGTTCATCGATGATGACGCTGCGTGGCAGGCACGGTTAGACCAACTTACATTGCTTGATGAATGACGCATTAATGCTCTCGAGCACTTACGTATCTATCAAGAGCGTCTTAAGAAATCTTACAACATGAAAGTTCACCTAAGGGACTTTCGGGTTGGTGATTTGGTTTTGAAGGAAAACCAACAAAACTCTAATTTGTCGTCCCACCTAAGGGACAAGTTTGCGGCAAATTGGTTAGGTCCATATGTCATTGATAGCAAAATAGGACCTAGGACGTACCGACTAGCCTCTCTTGACGAAATCAAGGAAACAAAACCCTTGAATATCAGTCATTTGTGACCATTCTATATCTAAGAGAGCCATATCCCAAAAATGCTCCAAGGATTCCTGAAATCACTTGGTCAATCCCAAAAATGCTCCAAGGATTCTATAATCGCTTGGTCAATCCCCAAAAGCTCCAAGGATTATCGCAATCACTTGGTCACCCCAAAAGCTCCAAGGATTATCACAATCACTTGGTCATCCCAAAAATGCTCCAAGGATCCTAAAATCGCTTGGTCAATCCCAAAATGCTCCAAGGATTATCGCAATCTCTTGGTCAATCCAAAATGCTACAAGGATTATCGCAATCACTTGGTCAATCACAAATGCTCCAAGGATTATCGTAATTGCTTGGTCAATCCCAAAAGCTCCAAGGATTATTGCAATCACTTGGTCATCCCAAAAATGCTCCAAGGATTCTATAATCGCTTGGTCAATCCCAAAATGCTCCAAGGATCCTAAAATCGCTTGGTCAATCCCAAAATGCTCCAAGGATTATCACAATCGCTTGGTCAATCCCAAAAGCTCCAAGGATTATCGTAATCACTTGGTCAATCCCAAAATGCTCCAAGGATCCTAAAATTGCTTGGTCAATCCCAAAATGCTCCAAGGATTCTATAATCGCTTGGTCAATCCCAAAAGCTCCAAGGATTATCGCAATCACTTGGTCATCCCAAAAATGCTCCAAGGATTCTATAATCACTTGGTCATCCCAAAAATGCTCCAAGGATTCTATAATCGCTTGGTCAAATCCCAAAAATGCTCCAAGGATTCTATAATCGCTTGGTCAATCCCAAAAATGCTCCAAGGATTCTATAATCGCTTGGTCAATCCCAAAATACTCCAAGGATTCTATAATCTCTTGGTCAATCCCAAAATACTCCAAGGATCCCTAAAATCGCTTGGTCAATCCCAAAATGCTCCAAGGATTTCCACAATCGCTTGGTCAAAAATAAGAAAAGTCAAAATTCAAAAATCATCAAAAAACAACAAAAAATTGCATCTCATTTCTAGGCATACTCAAATTCATCAATAGAGAGCTCTTCTTGCACCTCATATTCATCAATACATAGCTGCATTAAAGCATTGCATCCATACATTGCATATTTGTGGTCGTACAAGTCAAAGGCACCATAGGCTATAATTGCTTTGCTAGTCCATCTTGTTCCACACTATTCCATTTTACAAAAAAACAACAAAAACACCATGCATTGCTTTTTACCACACCAGAGTTAGTGGTCTTCTAATGTATCAAGAGTTTTCATAATTCAGTCATCATTTTGCTTTTTAGCTATGTCATGTACCGAGTTAGACAGATTTTACGAAGGTAGAGTTACACTTGAAATACACCTTGTTACGTAACATCCCAACACAAATTAAAACACATAAAAATTCCCAAGTTGTGTGAACGAAAGATGAAACCTACGCAGTAATCCAGGTCACCATAAGTAAAACGGTTATCTTGCTCATCCCCCCATGCGAATGGTTTTAGAATGCTGAGAATTGACAAAAGGACGAGCTCTTTCCTATCCATTCACCTCCATAAAACAGTGGTTTTTTACCACTACCAAATCCCAATCATAGTTGGTTCCCAAAGTTGTAAGGATTTGTACTACACACCCCTGCCAAGGATGGGTAGTCATCCCCAAAACCTAAAGGGATCAACACCATTCACAAAAAAATTCCAAAAAATCATCCTCACACTTTCCATTCACCTTTGGTCTCCAAGTTGTAAGGATTCATACTATCTACCCCTAACAAGGATAGGTAGTCATCCCCAAGGCCTAAAAGAAAAATACACTTACTCCATAATCTCCATCACCCCCTTGGTTCCCAATGTCGTAAGGATTTGTACTACATGTCCCTGCAAAGGATGCATAGTCATCACCAAGGCCACAAGGATCAAGGCCACTCACAAGCCCAAACTCACCATACTCAAAATACAAAATCAAATAATAGTGGTTATCACCACTATTCAAAATCCTTGCTCAAAAAGAATTAATAGAAAATAAACAGTGATTTTCATCACTATATAGACGAGCAACTTTCTAAATAATTCAACCAACAAATATCCTGAACTTGAATCTCTGGAATTCTCAGCATTCGAAAACCATCTAGGTGATCCTCATTACAGGTGTGGTTGATAGCCTATCTGGAAATGGTGGTAAACTACCCGCATGACGATATGTCTATCACATTCACTTTGCATGTGTGCAGACCAATGTTTGCATAAGGATGAGCTAGCTTATGGTATCCTGGATAACACCGCAGATTAATCTAACTAAATACAACAAAGGAGTTAGTGGAGCTAATTAGGTGATCCTCGATATGATTTCGGTTGAAAGCCCATCCGGCACTTGGCGGTATCCTGACAAATACCACATAAATGAACTCAATTGCACACACAGGGATGTGAAATAGCTTGGTCAAAAACAAGTCCGATTCATACCTTGTTCAAAAGTCTTGTAAGATAAATTACATTCATGGCTAGTAAGTTAAAACCGTCTGAGTCTCAGAAAACCTTAGCTACATTTCTAAACCAACTGCGCTACTTTTCATCCTTACAATACCATCAAAAAATACCAAAAAAAAAAAAAAACCACATGTATACATACAAAGTCATGCATCATAGCAATCACATAAAGACAAAATAATAGAGTTCTAAACAGTCTATGGTGCCATAGCCAAACATCACAAAGTCCATTCATCCATTTCATTTCTGCATATCACATATAAATAAAAAACATTTGCATTCATCACAACATATGCATCCATCAAAATAAATCAACATATAACAATCGCATTCATCACAACATATGCATCCATCAAAATAAATCAACATACAACAATCGCATTTATCATACCATATGCATACATCAATATAAAGTAGCATGCATCCATCAACATCAATCATTATGCATAAAATCATGACATATACACAAAGAAAGAAAATCAAAACAACAAAAACATCACAAAAATGCAACACAAAAACACAGCAATAAGCATTTCCGGACACAAGTGCTCTTGCACTTAACCTCTTGGCATAGAAAATCGATTTCGGGGCTCAAATTGTCATTCTCCTACTTCCCCAAGAAGGATACCATAGCCGGACCGCTCCACGGGAAGATGAGTTTTCAACAATTTCACCTCATTATGGCATCACCAAAAGGGTTAACACCCACCAAAAATTGGTCCAAATATTGGGAAATTGCACATGCTTAAATGGTAAACATCTAAAGGCATCCTTGCACAAGTCATCTTGGGTCAAGAAACTTGTCGCTTTTCTCATGAAGGTCATTCCCTCATCGATTCGTCGCTTGAGGGGGTAGTCACACTTAGTCACCAATCAACAAGCACACACCCAATCAAAGCAATGACATGCATTCAACGAATCATTGAAAAAGACAATCACGCTCCTGCTTGGGGCAGTAAACAAGCAATCATCAAATTTATCAAACACTTGGCATTCCTGAAGCATGAACACAAGATTCCCCTGTGGACAAAAGGTTGTGCCCTTTGCCTAATCATGACTGATCAATGTCCAAGCTCAAGTCACACCTCACCAAAATAGGTTAACACTTGAAATCAAATTCCTTAGATCATCAGAAGCAAGGATTCAAGAATGCATGCCCTTTCCATACTTGGGGCATCAAAAGTTGGTTAGGTTACCAAGAAACCCTACTCATTAGTGCTTTTGTTATCTATTTTTGCTTAGCACTGCGTCACCCGCAGCGCTTCCCAAAAAGGGGCATCTGTAGACACCAAAACAACACCAATACGATTATGTGACTGCAAACACTGATCACATTGACGTACACAACTTTCAGGGCAGCCCTCAGAGGTCAAACAGTGGTCCTAGCCACTTACATAGCAGTTCAGAAGGTCGAAAAGTAAACAAAGCAATGTTGGTCGTTTTAACAAGCCTTTATCAAAACAAAGTCTTAATAAAAATAAAAAACAAAGCCTTTATCAAAACAAAGTCTTAAGAAAAACAAAGTCTTAAGAAAAAGAAAGTCTTAATCAAAAGAAGGCCTTGGCCAAAGTGTCGCGATATCGCGACATCGCGATATCACGACACTTTGGCACCCAAGGCAAAGCCTTGGCCGAAGTGTCACGATATCGCGACACTTCGGCGCCCAAGGCAAAGCCTTGGCCGAAGTGTCACGATATCATGACATCGTGATATCGTGACACTTCGGCGCCCAAGGCAAAGCCTTGGCCGAAGTGTCACGATATCGTGACGTCACGATATCGCGACACTTCGATGCCCAAGGCAAAGCCTTGGCCGAAGTGTCACGATATCGCGACGTCGCGATATCGCGACACTGATGCCCAAAGAAGGGCCTTGGCCGAAGTGTCGTGATATCGCGACACTTCAGCATTTGTGCCTGGGCGGATTTTAAGCATTCAAAGGCAAAATTCAACCCGTTAAAAATAGACAATAAACAATTAAAAGTGCACAGTAAACCAACAAAGGCAGACTTTAAACAAATACAGGCATTTTGACAAAGGTACAAAAATGGGCATTAAACAACTGGTAGTGGAAGTCAGTCAGTTACGTGGGCCGTTGGAGGACTGTCACAGTGGCATTCATGAAAGCCCGAGTCATGGATGACTTTCCTCTCTCGTGGGGAGACATGACCGCCACATGGCACCTATGACCAACACGTGGCGCTTATGCACGCCTATCCAAAGAGACCCCCTGGGTCTATAAAATGGTGGATTTTTCCACCCAAAAGGACAAGTTGGCAGGCATTTTCCAAGCAATGAAGTGCTGTCAAACCAAACACCCGATTGCACTCCTTTTCGATTCATTTCTTCTACACCCGTAATCTCTTTTGCAGGGGAGGTTATTGGTGGCTGTTAGAAGGTGAATCCGAACCTTAAAACCCGACATTGGGCCACAGTAACCCATCAATTCAACGACACCTTTCTCTGAGATTTTGGGCCCATCCCTAGTGTATTGGTGCCAAAGTCAATTTTTAACGGGGGCGGCCCGCTTGGGCACCCCACACACGTTCTTAGTTTCAATTTAACTTATGCTGTTTAAATAGTTTACGTTTTCTGTTGGAATATATCCTGCACTATGTTGTATGTTTGAATGTATCTTGCATTACGTTTTATCGAATATTATCATGCTCTCGCGGTTTCTATTATCCTACTAACTTGCAGGTAGCAACATCCAATTTGACAGCAAATTGGTCGACGGTTTTAATGACAGTGGCCATCTGGTGATGTTTTTCGATTTCTGTCATAGTTCCATAGAATTGTTTTGTTTCCCGATCTAATCAGTCTTTTGCACTCATCTTTCATTAATTTCAAAAGAACAAACTTTCTCTATGTGCAACAGGTGCTACTAACGCTTTCTTTTATTTCTTTGAACGCAGGGAGAACAGCAAGAAGCGAGGAGTCATCAACATCAGCGACGACAACACTTTGGCCCACCCGTATTACATGTGGGCATGCAGAAGGAGGAAGACTAAGTCACAATTGTAACAAAGACCCATTTAACGTTCCTAGCCCATAAAAAGGGAGGAGACATCTTTGTAATCAAGGATAATAAATTTGAATAAAGAGGGCTGTGCTTTCATACATCTTTCTTTCATTTCCAATTTATCTCCGTTCTTTGTCTCATGCATAGGATTAAAGTGTTATATTTTGTCTTATATTGCATAGCTATAGTTCACGCTTTACGTTCGAATATATCCTCTGTCATGCTTTGCATTCGAATATATCTGTCACGCTTTACGTTCTACGCCTAATCTAGATTTCAGAAGACAGTTATCGAATATATCCTGTGATGCAATGAAATACTAACCTGCAGGTAACAGCAGCATTTTGGATTTTTATCAACAGGTGAAGTCATCTCACCTGGAGATGAATTACAGCACACTTTCACCAATTGTATCACTGGCAGTAGCCTCTGGTAAGGTTTTCGATTTTTTTCTAAGTTGCAGGTTGCTTAGAGTTGTGTTGTTTACCGATTTAATCAGTATTTTGCACACATTTCTCATTGAGTTCTAAAGTCAAACGTTCTATCCTTTTGTTATAGGTGCTACTAACGCCTGTGTGTTTCTTTGATCACAGGGCTGGAGAAGCAGAACCAAGGATTCATTATCGCAAGCGGCGGCAAAATTCTGGCTCGCCCATTTTAAATGTGGGCATGCGAAAGAGGGAAGACTAAGTCATGATTGTAATCCAAAAGCTCATTTAAACGCTCCTAACCCCTAAAAAGGATGCTAGTCGTTTTAACAAGCCTTTATCAAAACAAAGTCTTAATCAAAATAAAAAACAAAACCTTTATCAAAACAAAGTCTTAAGCAAAACAAAGTCTTAAGCAAAATAAAGTCTTAATCAAAAGAAGGCCTTGGCCGAAGTGTCGCGATATCGCAACGTCACGATATCGCGACACTTTGGTGCCCAAGGCAAAGCCTTGGCTGAAGTGTCGTGATATCGTGACACTTTGGCGCCCAAGGCAAAAGCCTTGGCAGAAGTGTCGCGATATCGCGACGTCACGATATCACGACACTTCGAAAAAGGCTTTTGCCTTGGGCGCCGAAGTGTCACAATATCGTGACACTTTGGCGCCCAAGGCAAAAGCCTTGGCCGAAGTGTCGTGATATCGCGATGTCGCGATATCGCGACACTTCGGTGCCCAAGGCAGAGCCTTGGCCGAAGTGTCGCGATATCGCGACGTCGCGATATCGCGACACTTCGACGCCCAAGGCAGATCCTTGGCCGAAGTGTCATGATATTGCGACGCCGTGATATCGTGACACTTCGGCACCCAAGGCAGAGCCTTGGCTGAAGTGTCGCGATATCGCGACACTTCGGCGCGATATCGCGACACTTTAATGCCCAAAGAAGGGCCTTGGCCGAAGTGTCGCGATATCGCGACACTTCGGTATTTGCGCCTGGGCAGATTTTAAGCATTCAAAGGCAGAATTCAACCCATTAAAAATAGACAATAAAAAATTAAAAGTGCACAGTAAACCAACAAAGGCGGACTTTAAACAAATACAGGAATTTTGACAAAGGTACAAAAATGGGCATTAAACAACTGGTAGTGGAAGTCAGTCAGTTACGTGGGCCGTTGGAGGACTGTCACAGTGGCATTCATGAAAGCCCGAGTCATGGATGACTTTCCTATCTCATGGGGAGACATGACCGCCACATGGCACCTATGACCAACATGTGGCGCTTATGCACACCTATCCAAAGAGACCCCCTAGGTCTATAAAATGGTGGATTTTTCCACCCAAAAGGACAAGTTGGTAGGCATTTTCCAAGCAACAAAGTGCTGTCAAACCAAACACCCAATTGCACTCCTTTCTGATTCATTTCTTCTACACCCGTAATCTCTTTCGCAGGGGAGGTTATTGGTGGCTGTTAGAAGGTGAATCTGAACCTTAAAACCCGACATTGGACCACAGTAACCCATCAATTCGATGACACCATTCTCTGAGATTTTGAGCCCATTCCTAGTGGATTGGTGTCAAAGTCGAGTTTTAACGGGGGCGGCCCGCTTGGGCACCCCACCCTTTTTGTTAGTTGCATGATTAATCTATTCTGTCATTGCGTGTTTACCCTGCATAACGTTCTATACCTGCATTATGTTTTCAATTGCGTGTTTATCCTGCATCACGTTCTATCATTGCGTATTTATCTAGATTTCATTCTGATCTCTGTCGAATATTATCATGCTCTTGGAATGCAGATCGGCTGACCGTTTAAATAGTTCACGCTTTACATTCGAATATATCCTCTGTCATGCTTTGCATTCAAATATATCTGTCACGCTTTACGTTCTACGCCTAATCTAGATTTCAAAAGACAGTTATCGAATATATCCTACGATGCAATGAAATACTAACCTGCAGGTAACAGCAGCATTTCAAATTTTTATCAACAGGCGAAGTCATCTCACCTGGAGACGAATTACAGCACACTTTCACCGACTGTATCACTGGCAGTAGCCTCTGGTAAGGTTTTCGATTTTTGTCTAAGTTGTAGGTTGCTTAGAGTTGTGTTTTTTACCGATTTAATCAGTCTTTTGCACACATTTCTCATTGAGTTCTAAAGTCAAACGTTCTATCCTTTTGTTACAGGTGCTACTAACACCTGTGTGTTTCTTTGATAGCAGGGCTGGAGAAGCAGAACCAAGGATTCATTATCGCAAGCGCGGCAACATTACAGCCCGCCCATTTTAAATGTGGGCATGCGGAAGAGGGAAGACTAAGTCACGATTGTAATCCAAAAGCTCATTTAAACGCTCCTAACCCATAAAAAGGAAGGATGCACCTTTGTAACCGAGGTTAAAAGAATTCAATAAAAGGGCTGTGATTTCTCTAAGTTCTTTATCTCCGTTCAAGTGGCTTATTTCATTTCATGCTTTGCATTCTTTAAGACTTAGGCATTTATTTGTAATTTGAATGTATTGCAAATAGTTTTTCTTTCAAAACTTCTAGAATCTCATGATCGCCACTGAAAGCATGAGATTCTGAAAGTTTTGAAAGAAAAACTATTTGCGATACATTCAAATTAGAAATAAACGCCTAAGTCTTAAAGAATGCAAAGCATGAAATGAAAGAAGCCACTCGAACAGAGATAAAGAATTTAGAGAAATCACAGCCCTTTTATTGAATTCTTTTAACCTCGGTTACAAAGGTGCATCCTTCCTTTTTAGGGGTTAGGAGCGTTTAAATGAGCTTTTGGATTACAATCGTGACTTAGTCTTCCCTCTTTCGCATGCCCACATTTAAAATGGGCAGGCCAGAATGTTGCCATCGATTGCGATAATGAATCCTTGGTTCTGCTTCTCCAGCCCTGCGATCAAAGAAACACACAGGCGTTAGTAGCACCTGTAACAAAAGGATAGAACATTTGACTTTAGAACTCAATGAGAAATGCGTGCAAAAGACTGATTAAATCGGTAAACAACACAACTCTAAGCAACCTGCAACTTAGACAAAAATTGAAAACCTTACCAGAGGCTGCTGCCAGTGATACAGTCGATGAAAGTGTGTTGTAATTCGTCTCCAGGTGAGACGACTTTGCCTGTTGATAAAAAGCCAAAATGCTGCTGTTACCTGCTAGTTAGTATTTCATTGCATCGCAGGATATATTCGATAACTGTCTTCTAAAATCTAGATTAGGCGTAGAACGTAAAGCGTGACAGATATATTCGAATGCAAAGCATGACAGAGGATATATTCGAACGTAAAGCGTGAACTATTTAAACGGTCAGCCGATCTGCATTCCAAGAGCATGATAATATTCGATAGAGATCAGAATGAAATCCAGATAAATACGCAATGACAGAACGTGATGCAGGATAAACATGCAATTGAAAACGTAATGCAGGTATAGAACGTTATGCAGGGTAAACACGCAATGATAGAATAGATTAATCATGCAACTAACAAAAATGGTGGGGTGCCCAAGCGGGCCGCCCCCGTTAAAACTCGACTTTGACGCCAATCCACTAGGAATGGGCTCAAAATCTCAGAGAATTGTGTCGTCGAATTGATGGGTTACTGTGGCCCAATGTCGGGTTTTAAGGTTCGGATTCACCTTCTAACAGCCACCAATAACCTCCCCTACGAAAGAGATTACGGGTGTAGAAGAAATGAATCGAAAAGGAGTGCAATCGGGTGTTTGGTTTGACAGCACTTCATTGCTTGAAAAATGTCTGCCAACTTGTCCTTTTGGGTGGAAAAATACACCATTTTATAGACCTAGGGGGTCTCTTTGGATAGGCGTGCATAAGCGCCACGTGTTGGTCATAGGTGCCATGTGGCGGTCATGTCTCCCCACGAGAGAGGAAAGTCATCCATGATTCGGGCTTTCATGAATGCCACTGTGACAGTCCTCCAATGGCCCACGTAACTGACTGACTTCCACTACCAGTTGTTTAATGCCCATTTTTGTACCTTTGTCAAAATGCCTGTATTTGTTTAAAGTCTGCCTTTGTTGGTTTACTATGCACTTTTAATTTTTTATTGTCTATTTTTAATGGGTTGAATTCTGCCTTTGAATGCTTAAAATCTGCCCAGGTGCAAATGCTGAAGTGTCGCGATATCGCGACACTTCAGCCAAGGCCCTTCTTTGGGCACCGAAGTGTCACGATATCACGACACTTCAGCCAAGGCTCTGCCTTGGGAGCCGAAGTGTCGCGATATCGAGACACTTCGACCAAGGCTCTGCCTTGGGCGCCGAAGTGTCGCGATATCGCAACACCTTCTTTGGGCACCAAAGTGTCACGATATCGTGACACTTCAGCCAAGGCTCTGCCTTGGGCGCCGATGTGTCGGGATATCGAGACACTTCGGCCAAGGCTCTACCTTGGGCACCGAAGTGTCACGATATCGCGACGTCGCGATATCGCGACACTTCGGTGCCCAAGGTAGAGCCTTGGGCACCGAAGTGTCACGATATCGCGACACTTCGGCCAAGGCTTTTGCCTTGGGTGCCGAAGTGTCGCGATATCACGACGTCGCGATATCGTGACACTTCGGCCAAGGCTTTTGCCTTGGGTTCCGAAGTGTCGCGATATCGTGACACTTCGGCCAAGGCTTTGCCTTGGGCGCCAAAGTGTCACGATATCGCGACGTCTCGATATCGCGACACTTCGGCCAAGGCCTTCTTTTGATTAAGACTTTCTTTTGCTTAAGACTTTGTTTTGCTTAAGACTTTGTTTTGATAAAGGCTTTGTTTTTTATTTTGTTTAAGACTTTGTTTTTATAAAGGCTTGTTAAAACGACCAGCATAGCTTTTTTTACTTTTTGACCTTCTGAACTGCTATGTATGTGGCTAGGACCACTGTTTGACCTCTGAGGGCTGCCCTGAAAGCTGTGTACGTCAATGCGATCAGTGTTTGCAGTCACATAATTGGATTGGTGCTATTTTGGTGTCTACATGTTGTGGTATATCTCTATCCAGAAAGTCAATACAATCGACTTCTCGAGTTATGATAGTATTGGCCATGGCTTTAGGTTGAATATTTTGTGGTACCATCATTTGGCTTAATGTGAGCATTAATTCATCCCTATGTGTAGGAGAATATATTAAAAGGTCCAAAAGGGAAATTCTAGCTATAGTATTTTATAATTGTTCATTAATATTATAAGGAGGTTTAGGTTGAACATTAGGCGCATGATTCCCTTTATTAGGAAATTTCAAAACAAATGGAGCTGATCCATCATTCTGAGTTTGATCTTGTTGAGAGTTTTGAGCCTGTTGTCTAGTAATAGCTCCGATGGTACCTATAATATTACTTTACGGATGATGAATGGGTCTTGGTCTAGCGTTTATGGCTTGTTCATTAGAAAGTAATTGGTGAGACGATGGTCGAGTAGTGACTCTTCTTGGAAATGGTTCTTCTGGAACCATAGAACTTGTGATAGGTTGAATAGGATCTGATTCATCTTCGGAGCTATTCGATTGATTTGAAGTGATTTCCATGTCACTTTCAATCTCATATTCTGTATCACTAAGATCAGGTGTCTGAATGTTATATAGAGGTCTGGTCGTAACCATGGATAAATTTGTGTCCAATATTTCCAAATCATGAGTAGGTAGCCCACTAATAGTTCCTACATATTTGGTAGGAGGGGGAAAATTATGATGTTCAATTTGATTAGCCACTTCTTTGCCATGCTTTGGTAAAGGATGTTGAAATATGTCCAATGATTGATTGGCATTCTAATTCTAATTTTGGGGGATGTTCTTTTGAGCATTATTGGGAGGATTTTGTTTAGGTTGAAAGGCTTGCACCTCCATCTCATTGTTATCAATTAAGTCTTGTATTTTATGTTTTAATATTTTACAAGAGTTGGTAGCGTGTCCAGGTCCTTTATGGAAATCACAGTGTAAATTAGCTATGTATCCGGGTATAGTTGGATCAGGTTCCCGAATATTTGGTAATTGGATCAAAGCTCATGCTAGTAATTGCGGGAGAATGGTTCATAGAGGTTGATTTAACCTAGTAAATTCTTGAGGTGGTTTATCAAGATGTTTCAATATAAACTTCTCTGTTGGTTTATTCTTATATTGATTTCTGGATGTTTTCTCATCATCTTTATTTTTAAGCTGACCTCTCCTAATGAGAGCATCTTCCACTCTTCGAGCTAAGTCTATAGCTTGATCGAAGGTGGTCAAGGTAGTATTTGATAACTCATAGGATAGTTGTTCTTGTAAATTATTGATAAATATATCTAGCATTTCCCAATAAGGTAACACAAAGTGTAATTTTCCTATCAACTATCTCCACTGAGCTAGGAAATCAGCAAAACATTCATCTTTGTCTTGTTTTAAGTTGTACAAATATTTAATAGTTACATGCCTTTCAATGTAGGCACTAAATTTATGAATGAACGACTCAGATGTTTCTTTGAAATTCCTCAAAGAATGAGTGGGTAATTGATAATACCACTCTAATGCCATTCCTCCTAAACTTTTTGGGAACATCTTTAGTAATAACAAGTCATCATGTGATATATAATGACATGCTATCCTAAACATACGAAGATGCTCTATTGGATCTTCGGTTCCTTTGTATATAGGTAGGATAGGCTTAGGAAAGTGTTTAGGATATGGTTGTGCTACAACTATAGGATCTAGAGGCTAACTACACATCTCTCGATAATTGTATGAGGGATGATAGGGATCTATCTAGTCCATGCGGGAGACTAACTGTTTCACCATGGCTTCCAAATTACTATTTTGTCCACCATATTGGTTTGGTGGTATTTGAGCATATGATGGCATGATGTAAGGATTAGATGCTATATTGCTATTATGCAAATGGTTGGTAGGAAGAGTATTATGAAGAATATTTGTAGTAGCATTATGTTGTATCCCATATTGTTGGAAATTGGTGTTTGGTTTTTTTTTGGAATTTTTTTGATTTGAGGTATGTTGATCAATAACTTGGTGAAATAGAGCAGTGAATGAAGGTTTATTTTGTGTGGGAATAAATCTAGGCTTGGTAAAAGGCACTCTAGGTGGTTGGGTAACCTGTTGTTGTTGCATGTTCTAGATTATAGCGGCCATATCCAAATTGGATGGTCCAACTTGATCACTTTCTTGATCAACGAAGGACAAGGGATTAGTGCGTGTGTGATATATTCCTTCTAGGGTTGCTTGAGTGTCACTAATTTGATCCTTGTCCATATGGACTACTCTATTAAGGGTGCCAATATTAGTATTGAGGAACTTCCATAAATGTTCCATGTTCTCAAAAGTAACAGCTCCTTTCGGAGACATTTTAGGGGATGAGGATCCTTCCTCTCTAACATTTTCTCTTTTTTCATTTCCTTCAGAAAACTCTTCTTCTTTTTGGTCTAGGGTTCCTTCTTCCTAAATTGGGTCTTCAGGAAAGACATCTGGTTTATTTACTGGTTTTCTTAACCAATCTTCTTCTACTTCAGTCTGTTTTCCATTCCCGAGTCTAGTCATTATGCTTAAACTTAGATTTTAGCAAATATATATATATATATATATTTGCAACAATTTTGGGAGGTATATATTTTAATTATATACCTACTATAATACTTAAAATAAAATGTTTTAATTTTTGTTATATTTTTTTTTTGTTTTTATGATAATATTATAAAGACAACAAACAACATACTAAATGCAAGAAATAATAATAATAAAAAAAAAAAATGGCTTAGTTTTCTATAAATAGTTTATAGATGTCATTGATGGGATCAAGTTCATCATGAGTCATGAAATGCTCCTCTTCAAATTGGAAATGGTTTTTTAGGAATTTGACAAAGTGTGCTATGGTGATGTTATCTACTTCTGACTCTGACTTGTAAAAATAGAGCTCATGGTAATACTCTCGATACAACACAGCTCTAGGAACTCTATTCCATCTCTTTCTATCCGTAAGAATGACCTCTTGATCCTCTATATGATATAGAAATTTATGTACTACAATTGCATTGTCGAGGTATTCCTCAAAGATGTACAACTCAAAAGACACAAGGGCTCTTTTATCTGCTAACCACCTATGGTAAGCTCTCTGAAGTTCATGATATAAGGTCACTTGATTAGGATCTAGGATTGTATCTAGGACAAACCTCTTGATTTGCCTAAGTTCAGTTGATCTAGATGAAATAATATTCAATCCCCTATTAAGTTTGTTCCATAAAGGTGGGACTCTATATGTTTGAGATACTCTAAGCAAAGAAATAATCTCTATGGATGCTAATTGATTTTCAACATTAATGGTGACAACTCATCTTTTATTATAATCTACCATCTAAATATGATATGCAATATTAATTGTTTATCTGATGATTCTAAATGCATTTATTTTATTTTATTTTTGGATTGTTTTCAAAAGGTTTTAAGTTTTCACGTCGGGTTCACCAAAATGTATCGCTCCAAATTTTTCGCATCCTTACCTTCAGGCTATAGGATCCATGCCCGAAAGGGGGATGCGAGAAGTATGGGACAATACATTAGACTGAGAGGCCCTTTGAAGGTCGTGCCTCTTAGGGGAGGGATATAAGGGTGAATTTTCGATGGATGGTGGGTTCACCAAGAAAATTTTGAGTGGTAGTTTCCATGCCTAGGTTGAGAGTAGGTTTGATGTGTTCATTTTGTACTTTAATCATTCAATTCCTAGGTTTGGCCAAGATGAATCTAAGCTATTCTATATGCCAGTGCTAATTTATATGAATACAAAAAACATGAATAAGTGCAAAACACAGAAAGTATGCTAAATAAGAAAGAATATACCTGATTTCAGATGTTTGATGAATATTATGAGGTTTGTAGAAGTCCAAATCATCTCAAATCTTACATTATCATCTGCAATTGAACAGAATCATCTCAGATCTTAGTCGATCATCTGATATCAAACAAGATCATCGTCGATCTAACAGATTCATTAGATGAATTCATCAGAAACCTGCAGTCACAGAAATAGATACAAAAAACCAAAAATACAACTGCAAAAAATAAGGGGAAATGATAAAAATGATAATAAATTTGCCTAAATGATAGATACAGATAGAAATTAAAGGAAATGCATTAAGTTAATAATTTATTTTAACTTTATCATGTATCTATGCTAAATGAGGTGAAATCCAGGATGCAGAAAATAGAATAAAATAACTTAATGCATAAAGGAATGAAGAGAGAAGATAAAGAAATGCAAAACCTAGGCTCTGATTGCCCCCAATATGGACTGTAGTCAATATCACCTCCAATCATACGAGATCATCACCGAACTATGAAAAGATCATCCAAAATCATCTAGAATCGCCTACGACGATCCGAGCTTGCTCCGACTAAAAAATAGTAAAATTCCTGTAAGAAAACTTGAAAAACGCGATGCAAACAAAGGTGTGAAGGTTTTCTAATGCACAAGAAACTAAATTTGTAGGGAAATCAGTCAGCCAAGGGGATAAACTGAGAAAATCCCAATTTATATAGGATTAGGGGGAGGTTAGGAGGTTGGAGATCATCCCAATTTGGGAGATCTCCAAAGGGGGAAACTCTAACTACGCAGACACACTTTCTGCCCAAGTTAGAGAAGCCATTGAAGAAAAAGCTAATTATGAAAATTTAGTTTTGGGACGAAATCGTTTGGATGTTCTATTCCAGACGAATTCGTCAGATCTGGGACAATTTCGTTAGATCGTCGACGATAGTGTCCAACGATCAAAACAAATCCTAAAAATGGTGCAAAAAACAAGGGGAGCGGGTAATGGGTGGTTAACGGGCGATTTTGGGTTAAAATTCAAATTTTTATCTTTTTACTAAGGTTTAACTACGCCAATTTTAGGGTGCTACAACATCTTTTCGGGAGCCTCTTTGTATAGCACCATACCTGACGTCTTTCGTGTGCACCAAAACCTAAAGTCTTCGACAACAACTGGTATGCTAGTGCACCTCCCTATCATCTTCGACAAAAAATAGGATTGTGGTGCACGTACCTAATGTATTTCGTGTGTGCCAAACCCCTGTAAGTTTGAAGTCTTTGAAGGCTTTCAAATATTCCTCGTTGCCCCTTGACGTCTCTTCTGAAGTCTCTCATTAAATTAGGTATAAATTTTAATAATTTTTTTTGGTTTTGAGCTAATCATTCCTTGGTACAACGAAGTTCATAGCCTTTGAAGGCTTTATAATATTACCTCACTTCGTCTTCTCTCGTGACATATATTTTCTAAAATCCTTGGTAAATAATGTTATATTTACTTTAAGTTTCAAATATTAGGGTTTCAATTTTTTTTCTCAAGTGAGAAAAATACTTCTGCTCATTGTATAAATTTGTAACCCTCTAAAAATTCATATATCCTTTTCTTTTAGTGCCTTTCCTTGGCCACTATAAGAAATCAAAAGGATAAAATTGTAATCTCAATAAAAAATATATATTTTGGGGGGTTTTTACGTGCAATATTTAGCACCTATTCTAAAATCTTCATAGGGGGGTTTTTTGTTGTTTTTGTCATTGCCTCTATAATTTTTATTTGATATTATTCCTATTACTATGTTCTTTAATAGAATTAATACTAAAATATAATTCCTTTTGGTTTGAAATAATTACTAGTTAAGTTAAATATTGAGGAGCAACTTCAAAGGATCCTTTTATTAAGAAAATATTCCTTTTTTAATTAATAGGATATTTCTTTTAAGTTAAATTTTTAATAATTTTTTTTAATCCTTCAATATTGTTACTTAATAAAATTTTTAATAACCTTAACAAGATCATTAAAAATTTATTAATCACCTATCTTCCTAGTATTGGAATTCTAATAACTTACAGTTTCCCTCACGTAAGGGCGGGTTATTATGAATCCGATATTAATATATAGATGATTAAAATCCTATGTTCCAAGTATCAATTCTCCTCTTTACTTATAGTTCCCTCACGTAAGGGCAAGTAATCATGAAGAAAATATATATAGGCTTGGCAATATACAATTGGCCTATTTAGCTTTATCAAAACTCCTCATTTACTTATAGTCTCCCTCTCGTTATGGTGGGTAATTTGAGGATCTTGGTATTTCATAAAGGCTTTTGTTTACTTCTTTATAAGATCCATTGCATTATATAAATAATATAATTGAAGTTAAAGGGGGGAATTATTGGTTCACTTCAATTTTATTTGGAAAAATGAGGACAATGAATACAATTGATCCACTCACCTCTCACACCTATCATACATGGAAACCTAAAATATTAAATCTCATTTCTCAAAAAGGGCTCACACACAATGTTTTTAATTAAGGAAGAGAATTCATTCTCTATGGCATCAAACAAGCTCCTAGAGCTTGGTATGAAAAAATGGTCTTTTTCCTTCTTTCCTTAGTTCTTTCTCATTGTGAGTCTGATGCCACGGTCTACATTTTTAGAGATGAAAAAAACATCACCATACTTGTTCTCTATGTTGATGACCTACTACTCACTGGTAGTGACATCGCTCACATTCAGACTATGAAGGACTCCCTTTCTAAAAAAATTGAAATGGCTGATACGGGTTTATCTCATTACTTCCTTGGGATTCAAATAAATCAAATAGATGCAAAGTAAAAAAAAATGCACTCTAGACCTTCTTCAAAGATTTAATATGATATATTGCAAACCTTCTCCTATTGATCATCAACGCACCAAGCACATTGAGATTCACATGCACTTCCTTCGACAACATATTCAGAGAGGGGAAATATACTTGGACTATATTTCCACTGAAAATAAAATTGCAGATATCTTCACCAAGTCATTTCATTCTCCGTGTTACATTCAGTTGTGAGACAAACTTGGAGGTAAAAAACTGCATTAAAAGAACATAGGTCTTTCACCTCTCCTTTCTTCTTATTGTTGTATTATTTGGAGGATTGTTTTTTCCCATGTGGTTTTTTTTTATCATATCTCCTAAAGTATAAATTATTCATGAGTACCTCATCAGGCCAAGTAGCTAGGACTCATTATTTTTTTTTCATGAGGACAATCTTCGCCATCCGAAGATATGCCTCTATCTTTAATTTTTTGATAGATTGTTTTTCCCAAGAGGTTTTTTCACCATCTATATATATTGCAAATGAGTACCTCATCAGGCCAAGTTGTTAGGAATTATTATTTGTTCATGAGGATAATTTTTTCCATCCGAAGACATGCCTCTATATTTATTTTTCTGACAAATAGTTTTTCCCAAGAGGTTATTTCATCGTCTATATATTGTAAATGAGTACCTCATTAGGCCCTATTGTCGGGAGTCATTTGTATCATACACCCCTAGTATCACTTAAGGGAGGTGTTAAAATAAGTAATTATTCTCTTAAGTTCTATTAGGATAGACATACTTGAGTTTCCACTCCTCCATGAGTCAGGTGAACTCTTAGTATAGTCTAGGTCAGATTTCACGAGTTTTTGTAATCCAATGACTCTCAATGATCAACTTTTCTATTTATACAAAGTTGATCCGTGGAATAAATAAATTAGTTTTATTTTATTCATTCAAATCTTGTAATTCTTTGTAGTTCTACTCTTGGGAGATTCTAACAGGTTCAATCACATTTACATTTTCTTTTCTTTTAAGTTTCATGAACAATAAATAGCATAGCATAATAAAGTAATCTGAAACAAGCCACTTTAATAGTTTCTTGCAAATAACTAAGGTATTCTAGCACTTATTTGACACATTTTCATAAGCATACATGCACACATTAAGTAAAAGGAACCTTGGATAAATTTATATTTCTTTGCAAGAGAGGGTTTTCTAATTAAAATCCTAACTGTGAGTGTGGTTTTGCAATTGGGTAAAATTTCCACTCAACATTTTGGTGCTAGAAAGAGGGTCTGAATTGGTTTACTTTATTGCTATTAAAATTCTAACTTGTTCGTATTACTTTTAAGGATTATTGGAATGCATTGGTCTTGACTAATGAGGTTTTGGTGGTCACATTCATTAATTGGAAATTCCTTTAATTGATGATGCATTAATTCTAACCTTTTACAAATTGGGGAATGTTTTTTTATTATTATGGTTTAATTGATGCATATATTTTGTTTGATAGAAATGATGATCTATATGTTAGAAATTTGAAAATTGTTAGTCATTTCATGCATCTTTGCAATATATTTCTTTCACTAACAAAATTGGTATTAAAGTTATATTCTTTAGGGTTCACTAATGGTAAAGTTTACTCGAATGATGATAGGAAGTCCTTTAAACATACATGGGCCTTCACATGATGTGCCTATAGATTTTATGTCTTATCTACCTTAGTTTAGGCATGATGGAACTAGGTCAACTGAAGTAGTCATTCATGCTTTCAAAGATAGTATGAGTAGTTTACACATAATACATGAATATGTTGGATGCGAAATATTTTCATATACGTTAGATAAGGTTGCGTATGATTGGTACATAAATTTAAATTTAGGTTCTATCACTTCTTGGGCTCAATTAGAGGTAATGTTTATCAACCATTTAAAAAAAAGCTAGTTGATCCAATCCTTAGGTATAATTAGTTTATCACTACCCATAAAGGATAAAATGAATCTTTAAAGTTATTCAGTGAAATATTCCATGGGTTATATACTTAACTGGTGGTACCATATGTTCCTCTAGATATATTTACTATCCAAGTGTCTTTAAATGCTCTTGGATCATCAATCTCTATGTATTTACAAGGGATTCCTCAAATCACATCGTTATCCCAATCTTATACCGAGGCAATAGCATTTGATCAATAGTTGAATTTTTAAGGTTATGGTGGAGGTTTTAGATTGTATAATCCTAAATAATTTAATACCTCCCCAATCCACCCAATAATTTATGCATCTCAACCTACCATTCTAAATCAACCATCTGTCTCAAGTGTGAGTCAATTTCATAATACTCATATTGATCATCTTTCAAATCATATCCATCAATATTTAGACAATGGAGGAGTCTTATATCTAACTAGCATTGAAATATGTGATAGGTCAGGGTATTCCATAGGATTAAATAAAAAATTTAAAGTTGATGACAAAGAAAGCCAACATGTTCTAAATAATGACCAAATAAAAATGAAAGGATTAGAGTCATTATTTACAAGGGAGGATTGGGATAGTTATAGTAAGCTGAATGAAAGAATTGATCCCACTATAGAAACCCTTGAGCCACCCAAAATGGTTGAAAGTGAATTTAAAGAGGAATCAATTGATGAATCTAAAGAAGATGTAGTAGAGTTTCATACCATGGGTTTAGATGATAATTATAATAATGGTTTGGGAAGATATGATGAATTATTCGTTTATAACACTCTTATTGATGAAATTTCTATTCTACTTGATACGCAGGGCACTGACATATCTATCTCACATGAAGATATTTCAATTCCTATACAGTAATAAAATGATACACCCCTTGATCAAAGAGATTTATGGTTTGAAAAGGATGGATATTTTTTTATTGGGTGCCTAATTTTTATGTTTTTAAAAAGCAAGTCATTGATGAAGGTAAAGGGATACAAGACGATAATAGTGATAAAGACCATGAGGAAAAATATGAAATTACAAATCTTCACAAAGTCTTGGTAAATGGAAATGTACAAAAGGTAGAATATCACCGTTTATGTTCCACTATTCAAACTCTAGGTAAAATGTTTCCTATTTTTTTATTGGATTCAAATGTTATCAATGATTCAATTGTGGTTGACAAATAATTCAAGTGGATTTCTCCTCAAACCACTAACAATATTGTTTTTTGAATGAAACAAAAGCAGATATCCTTGAGTTATTGAATAAAATTCATCAACAAGTAATAACTGAATCTAGGATACAAACTTGTAATGATCCTTATCTAGTAGATATCCTAGATGCTTGCTAATTGTTGCATAAGTTTGATCAACCTAAAAACATGGAAAATGAATTGGCTTTGAAATTTTTGGAAATAGGCTCCTACTTGCAAGGCCTCATTTTTGAAAAGGAAAGCCTAATTCTAAGTCATGAATTGAATTATGAAATCTGCATTTTAAGGAATAGAAAAGAAAAAATTGAAAATCAATTATTGTCTTATCAATTTAATGAATTAAAACTCCACTATGGGATTGCTAATGAAACTAGATTAAAATGGTGGGGTGAAAGAGGTAAATTTATGTCTTTTGTGCTTGTAGGCCTGATAATATTATGGGAAGAGTCAGACAATTTGGTGTGCCTATCAGGTTAAAAGTTATTTAATTTGTGATAGAAATCATGTTTGGGATCCAAGGAAATGATAGCCTAATATTTGCATCATATTATACATTATTGTAGATAGTTTTGGTTTTATTGCTCTTGTTTTTAGTTTTGTTGTTTTTGTGCTTTTTTCCTAATTTTTGTTTGGTAAGGTTTTTGTTTTTGCTTTCTTGTCAGTTTACATTAGGTTAGGATTTGGTTTGTATTCAAGTTTTACTTTTTATTTTTTGTAAGTGAGTTTTGGGTTAGTTCCCTTGATTTGTGGTTGTGTTTTGTGGTAGCTACTAATTTATGGCCTCTTGACTATTTTTTGTGTTCCTTTGTCATGAAGGATGAATTACCTATTTTGGGGTCATATAGATCAAGGAAAAGACGATGAAGTTGTTTAGTAACCATTCATTGATTTTTGGATCAAGATAGTGAATTTTGGAAAAATGAATCATTCTGCTAAAGCTCCACTTATAACTCACATGCTAAAGTGTATTCTTTGAAATCTTGAAGGATGAAGTCATTTTTATTTGTAAATTAAGGAAAAAATCTAAAACACTCCATATTTAGCCTTGAATGGTCTTTAATCTAGGTGGTAGGTGAATTTTGTAAAAGCAATACAATGCTCAAATTAAAAAATAAAAAATAAAAAATAAATAAAACATGCCAAATCATTCTCAAGGTCTAGATAATCTCTACTGGGGCTATGGATGCTTAACTAATAATAGGGCTATGTCTAGACAAAGTAAAATAAATAAAGCAATGTAAAATTAACCTAATATCTAGGTGATTTTGATAATATCTACCGGGGCTATAGACGCTCGACTGGTAGTAGAGAAAGGTCTAGAAGAGTTCAAGATCATATCCACTAGGGCTATAGATGTTTAGTTGGTAGTTGAGCAATGCAAAGGTATATTTTAATGAGTAACATTGTATATCCCAAATGCAAATTAGGTGATGGAATCTAGATTGTTTCAAGAATGCAAAATAAATCACATTCCATACATCGAGCAAATGTAAATGTTTTATTTATTTTCATTGAAGTGATTTAATCTCATTTTCTTTAAATATTGCTAGATAGCATATATTTCTCTAATCATTGGTTTCTTTTGGTTTTAAAACTGGGTTCTTAATCCTAAATGCTCAAAAGCATTTTCTAGTAAAGTCACCATTTGTTGTGGCCATTGCACAACTAGTCCCATATTTGGGGACCCACCTTTAATTTTTGAATTTTTGTTGGATTTTAGTTTCTTTGTGTGATAATTTTGATAGGCTTGTGTGTTGACTAGTGTTTCTTTTTTATTTCTTTTAATTTATCAAGTGCATTAGCCATTGCACAACTAGCCCCATATTTGGGGACCCACCTTTAATTTTTGAATTTTTGTTGGATTTTAGTTTCTTTGTTTGATAATTTTGATAAGCTGGTGTGTTGACTAGTGTTTCTTTTTTATTTCTTTTAATTTATCAAGTGCATTGGTTAGGTTCTTTATTATTTTTGTTGTTTTATTATTTTGGTTAGTTTTAATGTTTTGAATTAAACCAATTCAAATATTTGACATTAATTAAACCAAATTTAAAATAAATAAAAAAAGAGAAAAAATATAAAATTTAAATAAAGAAAAAAAAAAATAGAAGAAAAACTAAAAAAAAAAACAAATTATAATATATATATATAATGAATAAAATAAAACAAAATAATAACACTTTTTTTTCTCATGGCATGCTAATATATCTTTATACATTGGTTTGGTATTAATTTTTATGTTGAATTTATGTTTTTATTAAAGGTAATTTGAATTAATACTTTATATTGATGTTGGCAGGTTTCTAAATAAAAGAAAAACATTATTTAATTCATTACTGGAAAAAAAGTGTTATGGAAGAAGTGTTTAATTTGGAAGATATTTACCAATTTATTGTTGGCAAAAACCATTATGGAAGAAGTGTTTTATTTGGAAGATATTTACCAATTTATTGTTGAAAAAAAGCACTATGGAAGAAGCATTTCATTTGGAAGATATTGTAGTTACAAAGAAGAAGTTACATGACTAAGCCAAATGAAAATGGGGGAAAATGAAATGAATACTTTCCTTGATTGTTGGAAAGCTTTAAAATTTCATGGAAGTAAAGGAAACAAGGTTGGAGATTTTTGGGGCAAGATTGCAGGTAGAAATAGAATGTTGGCACTGAATTTGTCTTGGAGCCTCTCCTTCCACATCGCTAGACTAGATTTTTCACCATTGATTCCAATGGAAGTATATGTATTATGCATGTGTATTGAGTTTATATTGAAAATATTTATTTCAAATATATTGAAAATTTGACGAGTTTTTATGCATGTTAATGGTAGACACAATTATTATTTTTTATATATTGCATATTTTCTTTTGAATATTGCACCTTATTAAAAGTTGGATTGCATGAATGTGGATCACTTTAATGTTGGTTTTTATGTAGGATACTAATGTTTTCAAGGTCTATGGAAAATTTGAGAGTTGCATCATTTGTTTTATTTTATTTTATTTTCATTTATTTTTCTAAGCTTGCACTTTTTTATTTTTAATAAATTGTGCCAATAAAATAAAAGATCTAAAAAAAAGTTATACAGATTCAAAGAATAAGATTTAATGTTTTATTTAGAGTAGTTTCAATTTTACTTTGAAGCAAATTCAAAATTTCAAAATTATTTTAATTTCACATATTTTAAAATAAATTTTGTAATTTTAGAATTTAACATGGTTTCATATTTTAAAGAGATTCAAATATCAAGCTTTACATTTTTTCTTTTAAAGTAATAAATTAACTTCCCTTTATGAAAATTACAATTTCATCAAAGGGGGTGATTTACATGGCATTTCAAAGGCCACTACATTTTAAAGTTAATCGTTTGGATTATTTTCTTTTCAAGCTCTAAGAAACATAAAATGAATCCACTCAGCACTTCATGTTCATATTTCAAAGATAGATTTTTATCTTTTCTTTTATGCTCAAAGTAAGGTTTAAAGAAGATAAAATCTATCTAAAATACTTTAAGATAAAATGAACTTCAAATTCACATCTTGGTCATATTAGGGCCAATCACATTTACATTTTATTTTCTTTTAAGTTTCATGAACAATCAATAGCATAACATAATAAAGTAATACCAACATAGACCCCTTGTTAGTAGTTTCTTGTAAATCACTAAGGTATTCTGGCACTTATTTGACACATTTTCACAAGAATACATGCACACATTAAGTAAAAGGAACCTTGAAGAAATTTCTATTTCTTTGTAAGAGAGGATTTTCTAATCAAAATCCTAATTGTGAGTGTGGTTTTGCAATTGGGTAAAATTACCACTCAATAACATCTTAGTTATTTATAGTGTTATGGTTGGCGAGTTGGACAAGATAAATTATTTTTTTTAGAAATTTAAGGTGAAAATGGTCCACAATTTAGGTGAGAGTGTTGGCTAATTAAAAAAAAAAAAACATAATACTATTATTAATGAATGTAAAACCAACACCTAAAAAATATTTTTTGAAGAAGCGATGAACTAGGGTTTCTGAAGCTAAGGAAAATCTAAGACATCGGTTGGGTTTTCGAAGAGATCTCTGGTTACTGTGGATTTGAAGGCAAGATTGCTGCTCCAGGAGGGTCCAATGGGGACTTCTCCGGATCCTCTCCTAGAGAGGAATAACTCTTATGTAGATATGCTAAAAGATAAATCTCCATCCAAGATGGACGAAGCTCAAAGATCTGCCTTTAAAATGCTCTTTACGGCCGTGAGAAATAGATCAACAATGCATTGAGTCAATGGATGCCTGCCACAGGCCGATTCACGGCCCAATATTGTCATTGAGCCAAGGATGGTTGAAGAAACAGTCTTATACATATCCAATCACGATATGATCTGCAAATTCATGGGTATTCACCCTACCCTGAATTTTTTGCAATCTTGGGTCAGGCAAAACTGGGAGCCTCATGGTGAGTACTCTTTGTGGTTTATTAGCAATGGGTATTTTATTGTTAGTTTTTCCTCTCTAGCCGATAGAAACAGGGCTTTCAAATCAGAGAAGAGGAGTTATGGTCCGGCAGGTTTATTTGTTCAACCCTAGAGAGTGGGATTCAATCCCCGAATTGAACCCATTGCTGTCCCGGTCTGGATCCATCTGTACTCACTTCCAATGGAGTTTTGGAGTGAGCAGGTTTTTGATATGATCGGTAATTCCCTTGGAAGACATTTGGGTGTCTCCAAAGACACAATAGAAGGGAACACAACTGTTTATGCAAGAATATGTGTGGAACTGGATCTTATCTAGCATCTCTCAATAGAGGTGGAACTTGAACTTGCAGGACTATCATGGATTCAACAGCTATATTATGAGGCTCTGCCCTTTAGATGCAGAGTTTGCCACAAACATGAGCATTTGGCCCAATTTTTCATAGTACCACAAAAATGGAGGCTCCTCTAGGAATGTCAAATATTCCTAAGGAGGGTAAGGCAACAATAAACAAAGAAAAATCCAATACCTCCCAGGTCAATGAAGCTCAGAGAGATGGTTTTGAATAGCCTAAAAGAAAGAAAATGCAAAAAGAAAAAATATGGCAAGGAGCAAACTCACCTCAAACTCGCCAATAGGTATGAAATATTTAAGACACTAGTGGACCAAGAGGAAAATTTCATGGAAGGCGTGGATGGTAATAGTGAAAATAATAACATTCACATTCATGCTCCTCTTTCTTATCCCCCCATCATAGAGCAGGTAATTGACCATAGTGGGTTACCGCAGTCTGTGAGTGTTGGGGCATTGATAGTTCATAACCAAGAGCAGCCAATGATCAAGGATGTCAGCATGGGAATAGAAAAAAAGAATAGAGAAAGGCAAAATTTAGGGATAACTCAAGTGGAAAAGAGGTCAAAGAATGGCAACTCTCAAGGAGTGGGTATAAAATCAAATAAGGAATTGCTAGCAGCTCAAGGAGACAAACTGATCACTGAAGGATCGGTGAGGCCAATAGATTCTTATTGCTCTCAAGGTAACTAACGATTATACAATAATGGAATGTTAGGGGTTTAAATAGTAGAACCCATCAATATGATGTTCAAAGACTCTTAGAAAACTGTAGAATAGACTTTTTGCTTATTCAAGAGACCAAATTGTCATTAGATCTTATGTGTAAAACAGTTAACAAAATCTGGAGGGGTGCTGGTCATATGGATGTAGCTACCCAAGGGGCCTCAGGGGGGATTGTTACTCTCTAGAACTCTCTTTATTGGACTGCAATAGAACATCTAGCCTGGAGGGGTGTTCTCACATCACATTTTAGGAACAATGTCACAGCTGAACATGTTTTAATCACAAATTTTTATGGGGCTCAAAACCTTGATGGTCAGCGGCTTCAATGGAAAGTTGTGCATAACATGAGAATCTCAAGGGAAGATTTAGACTGGATTATTTCTAGGGAATTTAATGCTAAATTATCCTCTAGAGATCAAGAAGGGGGAACCCCAATTTTGGACCCAGGGGATCGACATATGATTGCTCAAGTCCAGGCTTTACACTTAGTGGATATCAAAGGCCCTGGTATCAACTATACTTGGACTAATAAGAGGAGGGATCCACATAGTAGGAAGGTAAATTTAGACCATTTTTTGGTTTCATAGGAGGCATTTGTAAAATGGAATACAAATTTTCAGATTTTGGAGGGTCCTGTTTCAGATCATTTTCCCATTTTTTTGGAAGGAGGGACTAAGACAGGGTAGCATCACAAACCATTTAAATTTGAGAATTTTTGGTTACAAAAAGAGGAACTTCAAAAGAAAATTCCTCAGTGGTGGGAAGAGGGCCGCCCAGCCTATGGGACAACAATGTTTAGATTCCATAAAAAACTTCATCATGTCAAATCTCAACTGAAACTATGGAGGCGAGCTAACAAATCAGACTTCCAGGTCCAAAAAGCTCCCTTGGTGGCCAGATGGGATGAGGTTCAAAGACAATTTAGGGAAGGAACAATTACTGAGCAACTCAAAGCCGAGGATGATGCCTTGCGTAAAGTGGTTGAGGACATTGACAACCAAGAGGAGACCTTCTGGAAACAGAGAGCAAGAACCACTTGGTTATTAGAAGGTGATAGAAATACCAATTTTTTCCATCGGACAACATGTTCTAGGAGAAATATGTAATAGCATTGGCCACCCTCTCTCAAGCAGATAAGGATCTGTTGAAAGAGCACAAGAAGAGGGACCAGAAGGCCCTCTTCTACATCATGCAAGCGGTTGAGGAGACCATATTCCCACGGATTGCATCAACCACCAAGGCCAAGCAAGCCTGGGAAACCCTGGCAAGTTCGTATCAGGGCACCAACAAAGTGAAGTTGGTGAAACTGCAAATGCTCAGAAGAGAGTTTGAGAATCTGAAAATGATTGAGTCCAAGTCAATGAGCGACTTATTCACCCGGATGACTGACATTATCAACCAGATGTGGTTGAACGAAGAAAATGTGTAGATCCAGAGAATCATGGAGAATATTCTTAGAAGTTTGCCTGCCAAGTTCGACTCGATTGTGATAGCAATCGAAGAGTCGAGGGATTTGACAACCCTCTCGACAGATGAACTCATGGGTTCTCTATAGACCCATGAACAGAGGTTGAGCCGCTCAACTCAGTCTTCTTTGGAGCAAGCCTTCAAAGTGCAAGTCTCAGTCCGAGACAGTGGCAGACAAGACTCCCACCACAACGCTTCTAGTTCTCAAGGAGGAAGAGGCAGAAGTAGGCATGGGAGAAGTAACAAGCAAGGAGGGAGATCAAACCCTCATGACGCTGAGCCAAGTTGCAACTTTCATCAGCAAGGAGGAAGAGGCACTGGAAAAAATCAGCAAGGAAGCTCTCAGTAGAAGGACATGTCAAAGGTCCAATGCTACTACTGCAGCAAGTTTGGCCATTATGCCTCACAGTGCAGGAAGAAGATGGCAAATGAGAATCAGCAGCAAGCCCATTATACGGAGGAACCCAGAAATGCGGCAGGAGGAAATGTACTGTTGACTTGCAGTATTGAAGAGGAGAGCAAGAAAAACATCTGGTATCTTGACAGTGGTTGCAGCAACCACATGACTGGGAACAGAGAGATGTTCTCACAACTGGATGAAACAGTCCAGTCCGAAGTCAAGATGGGGAACAACAACAAAGTTCCTGTGATGGGGAAAGGAAAGATCCTCATCCGCACCTAGCACGATGAAAGAAAAACAATTCAAGATGTTTTTTATGTGCCTGGGTTGAAGCACAATCTACTAAGTGTTGGACAGCTTGTGCAGAAGGGGCACACTGTACTGTTCAAATACGGTGTCTATTCCATCAGAGACAAAGTGCATGGACAAATCGCAACAGTGTCCATGATGAAAAACAAAATGTTTTCGCTACAGATTTAGAATGAATCATTGATGTCTTTGAGTGCAGTTGAGAAAGATGCTACCTAGATGTGGCATCTTAGATTTGGTCACCTAAGCTTCAGTGGCCTGAATCAACTGCACAAGATGCGAATGGTGAAGGGTTTACCCCTTATTGAGCAACCAAACCAAGTGTGTGAAGGTTGCCTAGTCGGCAAGCAGCACAGGGATGCATTCCCTATAGGATAGTCTTGGAGAGCATCACGGCCATTGGAGCTGGTGCACTCAGACATTTACGGTCCGATGCAGACCACCACGTTTGTCGATAAAAAATAATTCTTGATGTTTATAGATGAATTTAGTCAGAAGACTTGGATTTATGCCATCAAGCTGAAGTCAGAGGCATTTTCCAGATTCAAGGATTTTAAGGCTCCGGTGGAGAAATAGAGCGGATATCAGATCAAGACTCTCAGGACAGATGGTGGAGGTGAATACATCTCCAATGAATTCCATAACTACTGCAAGCAACATGAAATTTGAAGGCAGTTCACTACCAGATACACGCCACAGCAGAATGGCGTAGCTGAGAGGAAGAACCGAACCATCATGGAAATGGCACAAAGCATGATGAAGGCGAAGGGATTATTGCATGAATTTTGGGTAGATGCTATAACATGTGCAGTCTACCTGCTGAACATATGTCCCACCAAAAGTGTGAAGGACAAAATCCCTCAGGAGGCCTGGAGCGGAGTGAAGCCAAGTGTGGCTCACTTGTGTGTGTTTGGGTGCATTGCATATGCACATGTTCCAGAAGAGAAGCGATAGAAGTTGGATGATCGAGCTGAGAAGTGCATTTTCATAGGGTACAATGAGCAGGCGAAGGCATATAGGTTATACAACCCTATGACAAAGAAGCTCATCATTAGCCATGATGTGAAGTTTCTTGAAGATAAATCCTAGAACGGGAAGTCAGAGACTGGCCAGTCAGAGCCAGCAGTAGTATAGTCTGTTGACTTGGAAGAAGGAAGTGTGTAGCCACCTACAACTTCTAGCAACAACAGCGATGCCAGCAGTAGCACAACCACTCCATCTCGGTTGCCTCCACTCGCAAGTAGAATCCACAACCTGGTGATGCCAGCGAAGACAAGGAGCTTGCAAGAAATCTATGAGGTAACCCAAACCCACATAGATGAAGAGCACTCTGACTTTGCATTCTTTACTGAAGTTGATCCAGTAGAGTTCGAAGACGCAAGTCAAAATTAGAAGTGGGTGCATGCGATGGATGAGGAGATAGCAACCATTGAAAAGAATGAAACATGGCAGCTGATAGATCTTCCAGTAGGGAAGAAGACCATTGGGGTCAAGTGGGTGTATAGGACAAAGTTCAACGCCCAAGGGGACATTGACAAGCATAAGGCCAGACTAGTGGCGAAGGTTTACAAGCAGAAGTCAGGCATCGATTACCATGAGGTATATGCACTTGTAGCCCGACTTGACACAGTCAGGATGATCCTGGCATTGGTAGCCCAACAAGGTTGGAAGATGTACCAGATGGATGTCAAGTCATCCTTCCTCAATGGAGTGTTGGAGGAAGAGGTCTACATAGACCAACCACTAGGTTACAAAATTGAAGGCCAGGAGGGCAAAGTCCTAAAGCTAAAGAAGGCCCTGTATGGTTTGAAGCAGGCGCCCCGAGCTTGGTACAGTCGGATTGATAGCTATTTTCAAGAAAATGGGTTTGTCAAATGCCCATATGAGCACACCCTGTACATGAAGACAAATGGAGCAAGTGAGCTCATAATCATCTGCCTGTATGTGGATGATATGATTTATACTGGCAACAACAATGTCCTGTTCGACCAATTCAGAACAGCCATGAAGAAGGAGTTCGAGATGACGGACTTAGGGCTGATGAAGTATTTTCTCGGCATTGAAGTTGACCAATCGGTAGATGGCATCTTCATTTCTCAGGGCAAGTATGCGAAGGATGTCCTAAAGCGATTCAAGATGGAGGATAGTAAACCTGCCATCACACCTATAGCCACAGGTTTGAAGCTAAGCAAATTGGATTCAGGGAGGAATGTCGACCCAACCCTGTTCAAGAGGCTAGTTGGTAGTCTGATGTATTTGACTGCAACTCGACCAGATCTGATGTTCGGAGTCAGTCTGATCAACCGTTTCATGGAGACTCCGAAGGACACGCACTGGAAAGCAGGAAAGAGGATCTTGCGCTATGTCAATGGGACGTGGAACCATGGCCTATTTTACACTAGATAGGACCAGCTGGAACTGGTCAGCTTCATAGATAGTGACTGGGTTGGTAGTACCGATGATCGGAAGAGCACCTCTGGGTATGCTTTCCATATTGGATCAGGGGCAGTATCATGGGCGTCCAAGAAACAACCCATCATTGTGTTGTCCATAGCCAAAGCAGAATATGTCATCGCCACGTCAATCGCATGCCAGGAAGTTTGGCTGTGAAGAGTTCTGAGTGAACTAAACTTTCATCTGGAAGGCGCGACAACAATTTTCTATGATAAAAATTTGGCCATTGCACTGTCAAAGGATCCCGTGTTCCATGGCCGGACGAAGCACATAGACATCCGGTATCATTTCATCAGAGAGCTGGTGAAATTTGGCGAAGTACAACTATAGTTTTGCAGGTCCAAGGAGCAGCTGGCTGACATCTTCACGAAGCCTTTGAAGGAGGAAGACTTCAATAGATTGCAATATTAGATTGGAGTCAAAGTGCTCGTGAAATCAGGCTTAAAGGAGGGTGTTAGAAAAATTAACCCAGATTTCATGCCTCTGCTATACTGCGCTCCAAAACTAGGCAAAGCCGGACTGCGCTCATGTAGTTGGGGATCCCGACAAAAAGGTCTGACATGATGTCGCACCTACCCTCTGACAGATGTGACATCTGACAGATCCGATCGCTGCAAAATTTAATGCCAGTTCGATGATTTAATGCTAGTGCGACGATTGGTCAGAAACCCTAGTTGAGGGCCTATCAGAACCTATCAAAGGACAAACCCTAATCCTCCTCTTCCCGTGGCTATATAAGGCATCTCGGGTATTTCAAAAAAAGAGGCAGAAGGCAGAGAGCAAAGAGGAGTCAGGAGAAGAAGAGTATCTTAGTGAGCAGTGTGGCTCAGCTGATTAATGTTCGAGCAGTCGACTTGACATTTTCTCTATTAGTTTATCCTACAGCATAACCTGTAGATGTTATATCCTTAGTTGAGGAATACTGTAACCCTAGTTTCATATAAATAAAATTTGCTATTGTTTGTGGCATATTTAGGGTTTGCAGTAGTTTATGTGCTAACATTTTTTGTTCTCTATTTCGATGTTTCTCTCCTCTCATACGGGTGTTGCCAAGCTAGGCAAACCCAACGACAGCCGCGCAAGATGAAGAAGTCAAGAAAAGACTGTAAGGCTGAAGTTGGGCAAGTCTTAGAGAAGCCTTTCCAACTTTGCTGTCGAAGTTCGACTGCGCTCGAGATCCAAACACATCCCGAGTGTGCAAGCGAAGCTTGTCAGCTTGCGCTGTTCGCACACTACCACCGACTGCCGACTTCCCTCTTGCGTTCGGCGAAGTTCGTCATCCGACGAAGTTCGTACTTCGCTGCGCAATCCGCACTTCACATATTGAAAGTGCGAAGTTCGCACTTCACGCGAAGTCCGCACTTCGCCGATTTCCTAGCGCAGTCCACACTGCGCTCGCGAGTGACGGACTTCGCCCTTGGTTCGGCGCCGTCCGCACTTCGCTCTCGAAGCTTGGAGCTGGTCGTGCACCCTACGTAGTCCGAACTATAAAACTTTGGCAAAATAAAAATTTAAAAGTTTCCTTAAAAATGAAGCGTTACAAAAAATTAAATGAGTTTTCCATCCAAGTGGCCAAACAAGATGAAATGAAACTAAAAAATCCAACAAAGAGTGGAAAAGGAGGGGTTTTTGAAACCTGTGTTTGAAAATGAAAAGATAGCGTTTGAAGACAAAATGAATTTTTTTGAGAAATGTTAAAAGCGAATCAAATAGAGAGGGAGTGGGCTAGATCGTTCGAAGGCCAAATGCTACCGGATTTGAAATGTAAAATTGGAAACACATTGTTAATGCAAAGATTTTTTTTTAGAAATTTCAGTCTTTGTTAGCAAGAAAGAATGGGATTGTGTCTGCATGCTCAAATTTAATTGTTTATATTTCCCTATTTCAGATTTTGGACTTGTAGATGAAGTTTATGCAATTTTTGGTTACTTTATGTGAATATCTGAATCTGAAATTTTGTGTTTGAACCCTAGGAGCTAGCACTTAGTTTATTTCGGTTGCGCAAATTTGTGGGTCGAATAAGCTAGGTTGCATGTATGAACTTCTCACATATTCAGTTTTGTAGGACAGGGTGCTATCAAAATGAGGTAGCTTTGCATTTCTACGTTTTCAGCATTTAATTTATTTCAGATTTTCATTTTTCTGTTTTTCAAATTTTATTTTACATATTTTTTTTTTAATTTTCGGACATTAAAATAAAAATTAAAAAAAATTCAAAATCCAAAAATAATTACATGGATGTGTAGAGTATACCTCATAATTTCATTATGCACTTAGATATTTTTGCTTCGGAGTCATTTCATATTTTTTAAACATTCATCAAAGTTGTTGTTTTTAATGCAGATTTTAAAAATTTAAAATTTCAAAATTTGCATTTTTGTTCCAAATTTTATTTTTTCAGTTTCAGATTTCATGCATGAGCCTATGATGACATTTCCTTCATGAAAATTTTAATTTCATTGAAGGGGTTATGTTTTATGGCATTTCACAAATTACCCTGTGTGGAGCAATAAATGCACCTTTTCTTCATGAAAATTCTGATTTCATTGAAGGGAGGTAATTTTTATATGTTATACTAAAAGGTTGTTTTAAAGCATTAATTTATTTTTCTTTATGAAAATAATTTCATAAAAGAGAGATAATTAAATGGTATTCTAAAGTCCTCACTTTAAGGCAATAGATTATCATCGCTTTGTGAAAATCAATTTCACCAAAGAGGGATAAAGCTATCTTTATCTTCATGATAAGAAGCTATATTCAAGGAGCCTATTCATCATTTTGGATTTATATTCATAGATATATTTGATATTTACTTTCACATTTAAAGTAGGATTTGATGCAAGATAAAACTTGATTAAAATCCACTTAATAAGGGAAGATAAAATCTACTTTAAAATCCTCAAGATAAAAATAATTAAGGCACTACATTGTGGTCGTATGAAGGCCAATTGAAATTTACTTTTATTTTGGTATCATGAAAAATCATTAAAGTAGCTTGGTAAAATAAACCAACACTTGTCCCTTGTTTACAATTACTTGCAATCACTAAGGTGTTCCTAGCATTGAATTGATATATTTTTTATTGATATTACTAATACACATATGCAAATGATAATATAGCGGAGACCCTGGAGAAGTTGTTTGTTTAACTTCTTTGCAAGAAGGGATTTTAGAAACAAATCCTAAGGGAGAGTGCAATTTCACAATTGGGTGAAATTAACACTCAAAAAATAGTACACTGAAAACCCTCTCATCTTCCATAGATCCCAAAATCATTGTTTGACATAATTCATATAAACAAAAGTATTCATTAATAGTATCTTGTAAGACACTACTTGGATACAAATTTTACCACAAACATGCAATGGAACTAGTATCATGGATGTTACTCAAAAGTGATGTTTGCTCAACCATTGTTCCACCAAAATGCAATGACTATTGTTTTAAAAGATCTTTGTTGAGTATACCTTTGATTTCAACACCATTGACTTCCACACTTTCAGTAAAATTATTAATAAGTATGAACAAATATTTAATAAAAATCTCATGTGCAAAATTATATTCAGTACAAGGACCCCAAACATGGAGTTAACCACAACCATTGCCTCAAGAAAATCATATCTTTGAAATTGTTCTCTTATCTTTCATGTTAATGATTCTACTATTTTAAATAAATTCATCTTTGTTTTGTGTAAAACAACTTCAAATCTATTGTGTTACAGGAACTTGTTAAATATCATCAACAACTATACTTCCTTGCCTTTCAAAAAAATACAAAGGTATCATCTTTCTATGAACATTAATACAAATATTATCACTAATGCCAAACTTCAAAAATATTTTTGGACCGTTTACATTTTTCAATGTATTCCAACTATTAAACAAGGGATCTTCAAAATATTTTTTGGACACATATAATCTATCAATAATCATACATATTTGATTTCTCATCCTTATGAAATCAATGATAGAAGGATATATCTTGTGCAAATTTAATCAATCTATTCATTTCATATAACATTGGAAGAATACCACATAACATTAAAATTATTTCAAAGTTAGTCAAACGAAACAACAAATATTTTGCCTTATCAACTGCCCTACGATTTGCGTACATAAATCCCGTTAATGATTGATATTCTCTAAAAAATTGTGTGTAGGTTGATACAATGAAATCCACCTTGTATCCACATCTTTTAACAATTTTTTTCCTTATGTAACTCCTAGTGCAAATTTTTGAATCTCTGTAAACCTTTTTGGACTACAATAAAAATAATAATGTATTTCATAAATAATTTCTCCCACTCTCACAATATTTTCAAAAGATCTCACAATTTTATATGTTATATTCACTCTATGAGTCATGCAATGAATTGGTATCATATATGGGGCAAATAAGGTTTGGATATGAATACAAATACCATTCATTCACCCTTGTATTATAATAGCACCATCAGATCCAACACATATTAACTTTGCGGCCATCTCTATATCATTCATTCTCGCAATATCCTTTAAACTACTCACAACAATATTATATATGCTTTCTGCATTTGAAATTTCCACCATATTATGTATGAATACAAATACCATTCATGTACCCTTGTATTATAATAGCACCATCATATCCAAAACATATTAACTTTATGGCTATCTCTATATCATTCATTATCGCAATATCCTTTAAACTACTCACAACAATATTATATATGCTTTTTGCATTTGAAATTTCCACCATCTTGTGTAATCCTAGCAAACTACGTTGCCTAACATGATTTTGAAATGTGTACACATGCATGCAAATCCATGATGTGTTGTCATAGTTATCACATAATCAATAAAAAATGATATGAATCTGGCATATTTTACTTTGTCCCTTAGGTCCTCCTTCTCAACTAATGATAGAAATTTTTCCATTTTCCAACCACTTCGATCTAACCAATGAGAAATAGGAAGATTTTTTGCATCGAATATTTCAAAAAAGTGCTTATAATAACTGAAGTCATACATGGGTCTACCATTTTTGAGAATACTAGATACAACAACCAACTGCAAACTTTTTGAAGCCAAAGTGGTCTTATGAGTTTTTTGAAATTTGGATTTAATCATTCCATATTTCCCAATAAGAGATTGTTGTTGCTTTAAGTAATTATTATATTATATTGCATATATAACATGCATACATTCTGATGCATCCTCCCACTTAACTTATTTTTTAATTTTACCATCACTTCCTCGAAATTTTACATAAACTTTACCAACATGTTTTTCTATTGTATCTATATTATTTTGCAGCCTATGATCCTTACCTAGTTTCAAACTACGAATTTTACATCTATATTATTTTTGTTCAAATTGGTTATCCACGAATAGGATAGGCTCTAACCAAGGAAATTTTTTCACCCATTCATCTTTAAATGCCCTTCCAATAGCCTAGTTAGATGTCTTTCTCTTTTTAGTATTTTTGCTTGAAGATTCGAAAGAATTTTTTAACGTATTTGATTTATCACTTTCATTTTTAACTAGCATGTCCACTTGAGGAATATATTCAAGTATTTTTTATATGTAATTGTTAAGAGAATGTTGGAATAATGAAATACTTGATTGATTTATTTCATTGATCAACTTTGTATAAATAACAAAGTTGATCATTGAGAGTCGTTGGATTACAACTCATCAAATATGAACTAGGATAAACTGAATCATGGAATAGTGGTAACTCAAGTAATTATATCCTAGTAGAACTTCAGATAATAATTATTTATTCTAACACCCCCGCTTAAGTGATACTAGGGATGAATTTAACAAATGAGTCCCAACAACAGGGTCTAATGAGGTACTCATGTACAATGATTCTTTTTGAAGAGATGGTAAAACTCTATGGGAAAAAACTATCTATCAAAAAATAAAAATAAGAGGCATGTCTTCGTATGGTGAAGATTATACTCAATAAAAAATGAAGAAAAAATATGTGGCATACCCACAGAAAATGAGTCCTGACAACAAGGCCTGATAAGGTACTCATGTACAATAGAGATAGTATAGCTACATAAATGAGTCCCGACAGTAAATCCTGATAAGGTACTCATGTATAATATGTGGTCAAAAATTCTCTACTGAAATATGATGAAAAAACACAAGTGTCTATAAAAAGAGTGTGAATATAGGATGGAGAAAGAACCACAAAAATCACAAGGGTAGTCCAAAATGACTCCACAAGCATGAGTATGTGGTTTCCACCTATATGAACACAATGGGCTGATAACTATGTCCAAAAATAGTGGAAAAACAACAAAAAAAGTGGCATATCCACAAGTATGAGTCCCAACAATAAGGCCTGATAAGGTACTCATGTACAATATGTGATAAAAAAAATATCACCAAAGAGAACTCCCTTAAAAAACCAAAGTGTCTCACAAAAAGGAGTGTGATGATAGGATGGAGAAAGAACCACAAAAATTGCAAGGGTAGTCCAAAATGACTCCACAAGCATGAGTATGTGGTTTCCACCTATATGAGCACAATGGGCTGAAATAAGGTCCAAAACTCGTGGACAAACAACAAAATAAGGGAATGATGAAAAAACCCCAAGGGATAAAACCACCTACTAGAATAGAATAAGAAGAAAGAAGATGTGCATAAAGGACGAAGAGGAAGAAAGATATCCTCTTCAATCCCCATAGGACAACTTTCATCAAGAATTCTATAGAGGACCCATCAGATGTCTCAAAAAAGTAGAGACTCATTGAAAAAAGGTGTGAAGATAGTGTGGAAAGAACCACAAGAATCGCTAGGGAAGTCCAAATCAACTTCACAAGCATGAGTATGTGGTTACCACCTATATGGACACAATGGGCTGATAAATGTCCAAAAAAATGGACAAACAACAAAACAAGGGCACCAAATGATATTGGAGTATCGGGTTCAATCGAGAATGCACTCCATGATACAATAGTATTTGATCCACAAAAAAGTATGGAAAATAGTTTCAAAATTGAAAATAGATATCTTCATTGTTTCCGGCTCAAAAAAACCTTTTCAACGACTATAAACACCCCTGTAATCGAGTGACAAATTGGCCTTCATATGAAGAAAAAAAAATGGCCTCTTCTTTCTATCAGAAGGGAATATTATAAAAAATTATCCTTCCAAATAAAATAGGTGTTACAATTTTTTTCTTGCACATGAGATATTACATGGGCTTTTGTTTTGAAGATATAATTTTTAATTTGGAAGAATTTAAAAAAACTCTTTCCACAAATAGATTGTAAAAAATAAATCATATGGCATAACTACACTAGTTTCACACTTCCCTCTCATCTCTAGATCGATCTCAGCCACATAGCGTTTGGCAGCACAACTTCCATCAAGTGATATAGAAATCATGCATGCTATAAAGGTGCACAATTCAACATAGCTACTTGGACAAGCACGGGAAGTTATATCTCAGAATTGCGTCTCTGCACAGTCAACATCAACAAACTTTTGTCCACGTAGATGCATTTTATATATCCACTACTTTGAATGAAAAACTTGACATGACTATCGGACCTATGGCTGAAGCTAGTACAATCCATGCTACCAAAATTCATTGGGGTAGCAGGAGAAGATGCACCTATTAAACTGGTTTCTGGTCTCTTAGTAATTATCAAGATTGATTATTATAATTAGTCCACACTATAGAAATAGTAAACAAACCCAAAATTTAAATCTAATAACTTGCAAAAAAAATTACTCTTCCTTAGCTTAAGATCCAGTGGCTCTCTATATGGCTTCACATTCGAGCCATTTTCAAACAACATCAGGGGTAATAAGTGCATCTTTATTTGTTGTTGTAGGCGAATGTGAGAGACTTTCAGGTCCAAAAAAGTGCATCTATGTATTGTGTGGGCGACATGTGCATACCAGGCCTAGTGATGTTTCCACGACATTGAGTAGTAGAGTCTGGTTCCTCAATGCTATCATACAACATCTTCTAGTCACTCTTTATAAAATCAAACATAGGTTTGGGTAGTGTATGGTAGAATCAGAACCAATGTTAAAAAAACCATCTCTAGTGAAAGAAAAAATCAAACACCTCTACTGCTTCACGGACATATTACTGTTGCTCACACAAATTCTATTGCTTCACAAATAGATTACCGCCTCCATTATCCCATGATGACTCCACTACAATAACATTCAATGGTGGTGTAAATTTCACCTCTGAAAACTTTTTTTGCTCTGCCCCCATGTTCACCATTGTGAACACAAACTTGGCCCACTCCATGTGAAGTATCCATGCTCATCACACATGCAACAGTAGAGAATAAAACTTTGTTTTATCAGGTTTCTGTTGCTTATTTAGATCTAGTGATTTGTAGTTGGATATGTCTATGCCAAATTTATACATCATCATGGGCTCAACGAACATCAACTAGTGGTCAATGGATGCTACTCTCTCTCCCACAACACATACTCTTACTAAATTGCTTTATCATCACTATGATCAAACGGATTAATGTGGGATTTACAGAACATCGCAGACGGGCCAATATAGCAGCTTTAGAAGACGTAGGAGCTTCTTGGAATTCTATATGCACACATCGTCCATAGTGACATGATGCTCCTCTTCACAGGCTCCAACTCTCCTCCGCAACAAAGAATTGTGCTTTGCTAGCATTTTCAAAACAAAAAATATCTAATAGAAACCATATTTTCTTCAAAAACAAGGCATAAAAGAAATCATATAAAAAAAAATTCTCCATATCTCGGGTACGGTCTCCATATCCAAACTTTCATCATGTCATCTCCTCAATGTCCACAATAAATTCTAACACTATTGCATCAAAGAATAAAATAAAAAATACATCGGAGCATCATGTAGATTATCATGCATCAAATCCTATCACTGAGCATCACATAGCCAAATCCATTAAAGATCCATGTGATTGAAAACGTTCAGCTTTGGCCTCTGTAAAACAAATTATTTCAACATGGGATACATATCCCTCATCACCAACGCAGTCTTCCACCAGTGAACATTGGCTTTTTGATTTTCCATAATTTGTTGGATCATAGGTGCCACAATGTGAATATGATGGACTAGCAGATCTATAGTAAACCCAGTGGAAATTCCTCCTCGTGTCAAGTGCCTTTATCCTCAAACAAAAATGCAAACAGCTTGCTACCTGTGTCATGTTTGGAATACCAACAATGTAATAAACACCACAAAAATCACCAAATGGGTAAAATAAAGGGATGTCTATGTTGTAAACCTCCTTGGAAATGCACCCAACACCATGCCTTTATCACGATAATCACCCATAGGGCAGCCATGATGACAAAAATGCGAGGTGAGCAACAATAACGTGGACTTCGAACAAATATGGGCCCATTTTTATTTTGCGGTAATACAACTTCATCCTCCACAAACCCTGCACATTAATGACTTGAAAAAAATCATGCCATCTTCGATGGGTCTCCATGATCATCGTGATCTCCCCTATAGAAAGTATGACATGAGGGCAGTATGGAGTACATTAGAGGGCCTTAACTTCATTATCATGGAAACAAAAATTTGTTTCATGTTATGCATAATTACAACATCCTGATCCATTGCCTCCTTCATAAAATGAAACTTGCTTAAAAACTTGTGATAATTTTGTCATGGCAAACAACTTCATTGAAATTAATAGTTTTCTATTAAAAATGGCATCTGTACACCTTCATAACCGTATGCATCATGATAACGAGCATTTGCAACACCACTTGTTGTTATTTTTAACTAGAACATTAAATTAATCATCCTTTTTTAAGGTTTTAAATAACTATTTTATCTTATATTTCTCGATGCGCACGACCAAGATTACCCCATTCGCCAACATACAACTCCTATGCAAAAATGAACATGGTTAATATCCTCAATCACTGCTCCTTTCCTCCTTAATGGCTAAAAAACACGAACTGACATCTAGACACCCTGATCGTCTTCAACGGAAACAACAATGCTTCTGCTACAAGATCTCATCCAGTATAGTGAATATGTTGACATCTCAGCATTACAAATTGATGCACGATCTAGGATAACGAAACACTTCTCAACACTATGCACTACATTATAGTCAATGACTGTATAACACCGCAAAACTACCAACTCAATTTCCTTGAAGGTTTTACCACCATCAATGAAGCTAACTATGCACTGCTCAAACATGTTCAAGCTAATGTTATCTACTTCATGTCTAGGATTCATAGACCCACATGGATTGAGCGTCCACCAAACTATAAATCATAACTCTCTCCTTAAATGGCATGATGCTTGGCAATTACATAGTCCTTTCTTTAATCACTTAAAATCAGGCACCAGTGACCTCCAAAAGCTGGTCCAACGTATCCTTTGCGGGAGGGACAACATATCACTAATAAAAATATCATAGTCCTCCATAGCCACTACAACTACATAGAATCTCAACACTATGCACTACATTACAGTCAATGACTGTCTAACACCGCCAAACTACCAACTCAATTTCCTTGAAGGTTTTACCGCCATCAATGAAGCTAACTGTGCACTACTAAAATAGGTTCAAGGTAATGTTTTCTACTTCATGTCTAGGATTCATAGGCCCACATGGATCGAGCGCCCACAAAACTATAAATCATAACTCTCTCCTTAAATGGCACGATGCTTGGCAATTACATAGTCCTTTCTTTAATCACTTAAAATCAGGCACCAGTGACCTCCAAAATTTTGTCCAACGTATCCTTTGCAGGAGGGACAACATATCACTGATAAAAATATCATAGTCCTCCATAGCCACTAAAACTACATAGAATATCTCTCTGATCTCGAGCTTCACATCACATAAATCTCACTTGATCACTACGAAGAGCATAGCAAAAAATAGCTAAATAATGACAGGAAAAAAAATAAATGTGCATGTCCACCATCTTCAAAAAATATACGGTTACCAAAAAAATGAAATCATCCATGCTGAGCTAGAATGTTATCACAAAATACTCATGCCCAAGATATTTTTTAAAATCAACAGATGTTTTATTCAATATCTATCATCCAGTTAGATGGAGAATCCTAAGAGTTGTCACCATTGATACACATGTTGGACCATGTCAATTATTGTAAGCTATTGAAAAATTATTTTCCCTCATGCCATAAATTCGAGAATGGCGAGTAGCAATAGAGGACATTTTCTCTGCCATAACACCTATCTTTGCCTTCAAAAAAAATTATCTTGTCACATGTGGCTCTCTCGACATTCACCGCTATAAAGCAAGCGAATTGCCCATTACAACAAGGGCCTCAGTGTAACATGTGGTATCGTGACCTATTTTACATCGTTGGTTCTTTCCTCCACAGTCTTCCAATGAAGTTCGGTAATAGGCAACGACTCCAACGATAGATGGTGTGGGGATTGTTGTAATATATGTTGTTATCCAAATGCTACTTTAGAATTCGGTTTTGTTATCCATGTAGAGTGATAGTAAAAACTTAATAACACTGGCAGAGTCTTCCATGATCAATGCTACCCAAATGAGAAAGAGCAAATATGCTAGAATAGCAAGAGGTCCAGCCATAAAAAAAGTGGTTTTTGGACCCAAAAATAATGACCTCCCAATAGAGACTATTACTTGAACTAAATCTCCACATCAACAAAATTCTGCTGATCATCTTGAAGAAAACATCTGGTCCAAAAAAAACTTTCTCTTGGAAACCAAGATTTGCAGTATAAGACTGCAAACTCGAAAAATTAAAAAATCTAAAAAAAATGATAGCCATTAATTTTCATGAAATATTTGGTTTTTGATCCATCAAATTATGGAGAGCATACTCCCTAGTTTTACAAAAAAAATGCAAAATATGGCCAAAGAAAAAATGGGGGGATTTCCATGAGGGAAATCCCCCCTTAAGGGAAATACTCCCTCAGGTTCATAAGGTAGGGAAATTCCACTCTGATACCATGTTGGAATAATGAAATACTTGATTGATTTATTTCATTGATCAACTTTGTATAAATAACAAAGTTGATCATTGAGAGTCGTTGGATTACAATAACTCATCAAATATGAACTAGGGTAAACTGAGAGTTTACCTGACTCATGGAAGAGTGGTAACTCAAGTAAGTCTATCCTAGTAGAACTTAAGAGAATAATTATTTATTCTAATAGAGAATTTTCATTAGAAGGCATCTCTTGGTGAGGAATATCTTCAAGTGGAGGTATATCAGGGTCAACAAGGTATTCTGCATAGTAGCATACAATAACATTTTTTTATCATTTTTTGATTTAACAAAAATAATACAAATAGGAATAATATTCATATCATCATGAAATATGCATAGAGGCACATATTATGGGTTAATTAATTTTAAAAAAATGGTTATTTAAAATAATCATTGAATATACAACTATCTGTTTAGAAGTTAAAAATCATTTGTACGTTTAATTTGCTTGGATGTCGATGGCTCATTGGATTTTGAAATTTTGCTAAAATAATTTAGGATACTCTTTTCAATAGAATATTTGACCTTATTTGCATTGCGAGTAGGTGACATTTTACTTGTAAAGAAAATATTTTTCAATTTAGAAAAGTAATAAAATGTTGAAGAGATTTTAATTATGTGAGGGCTCAAGATAATATTGTAATTAGAATAAACAAATGGTGGATTTGTATAAAATACATACTTGTTTCTAGATATGCTTTATTGTGTTTTTTTGCTACTACACTATTTTTTAGAGATGGCACTTGTAACTAATAAGAGCATAAAATTAATCAATATATAATTTAAATCAATGTAAGAAAAAAAACTTGTGTATGTAACATATATAATTACAGATACAAATGTGGTAAAATACTAGATTCTAGTACAAAATGGACAAGAAGTAGAGAATCACAATATCCTTAGAGAACCAAAACATTTACCTACTCATAATATTGTAATAGAAAAGTAAATATCAATAGATATAGAGAATCAAAACATGTTAACAAAAAGAGAAAAAAATAGGGGAAAACATGGAGAACATGATGAAATAGAGAATAACATTGAAAATAGAGCATTGAATTATTTTTAATAAATAATAAAAAATAGCAAAAGAAAAACTGCAATGAGGTGATAGAAAAATAGATCTTATTACTAAAATTTCTTCAACTCATATTATCTAAAAATTCAAAGAAACACAAGATCAAAAATTTACAATGTTTTAAGAAATAGTACCTAGTGCAAAAAAATATCTAAAGGTAGATGCAGTTGGAAAAAGGCTCAATAGTCAGCCCATTTTAAGAACAATATCGGTTGATGGTTCAAAAAATAGAATAGTGTCGGATGTCGATCCTGTTGAAAACCTATGTTAGGCCATCCATAGTTTTTCCAGATGTCAGTTTGTGTACATGTTAGTACTGGATAGCAATATGGATATAGAACAAAGACCAAATGTTTATCCAAGTACAAAATAGATCTCAGATGGTCCATATCAAAACTTTGTTAGGCCATTTGAATACTGGATCAGCTAAAAATTATATTTTGGATGGTAGTCTGGCTACAAAATAAATATTGAATGACAGTTTGGGTATAGATCTATGCAAGCGATCTTGATGTTGGTCCTAGTGCAAAACTATGTCAGGTGAACATATTTCAACCTAGATGCATAAAAAAATTTGGATGTCGGTTCGGGTAAATAAATGTGTTTTTCTATCATTCTGAGTGTAGCAAAGTGTCCAGGTGGACAAAACCAATCAGATCTCTTTGGGTGAAGATATGTCTTTGGTTTCAGTCCAAGTAGAGTTTTTACTCGGATCGACTGATTTCTAGACATGACTGAACTTTGATGAAATTCTACAACATATTTAATTTACTCTTCATTTTGGTTAAGTGAAAAACTATCACTAGCATCTGTTGTGGCCATTGCACAACTAGCCCCAGATTTGGGGACCCACCTTTATTTTTTGAATTTTTGTTGAATTTTAGTTTCTTTGCATGATAATTTTAATAGGTTGGTGTGTTGACTAGTGTCTCCTTTTGGTTTCTTTCAAGTTATCTAATGCATTGGTTAGGTTATTTCTTATATTTTTATTTTATTATTTTGTTTTTTTGATGTTTTGAATTAAACCAATTCAAACATTTGAAATTATTTAAATAAAATTTAAAATTATAAAAAAAAAGAAGAGAAAACAAGTAAAATTTAAATAAAGAAAGAAAATAAAATAAAAATAGAAGAAAAAACAAAAAAAATAAAAAAACAAAAAAAAAAATTGATAATAATATATATTGTTTGGTATATAATAATAAAGAAAGAAAATAAGAATAATATATCTTATGAATAAAATAAAACAAAAAAATAACATTTATTTTTCTCTTGGTTTGGTATTAATTTCTATGTTGAATTTATGATTTTATTAAAGCTAGTTTGAATTAATACTTTATATTAATGTTGGTAGGTTTTTAAATAAAAGAAAAGCATGATTTAATTCATTGCTAGAAAAAAGCGTTATGGAAGCAGTGTTTCATTTGAAAAATATTTACCAATTTATTGTTGGCAAAAATCATTATGGAAGAAATGTTTTATTTGGAATATATTTAACAATTTAATGTTGGCAAAAAGAATCATGTAATAAGTGTTTCATTTGGAATATATTGTAGTTACAAAGAAAAAGTTACATGAGTAAGCCAAATGAAAAGGGGGGAAATGAAATGAAGAGTTTCCTTTATTGTTGGAAAGCTTTAAAAAGCCATGGAAGCAAAGGAAATAGGCCTGGAGACTTTTGGGGTAAGATTGCAAGTAGAAACAGAATGTTAGTACTAGATTTGTCTTGGAGCCTCTCCTTCCACGCTGTTGGACTGGATTTTTCACCATTGATACCAATCAAAGTTTGTATTTTGTATTTGTATTGAGTTTATATTGAAAATATTTATTGCTAATATATTGGAAATTTAACGAGTTTTCATGCATGTTAATGGTAGACTCGATTACTATTTTTTATATATTACATATTTACCTTTGAATATTGCACTTCATTAAAGGTTGGATTATGTGAATGCAAATCACTTTAATGCTGGTTTTTGTGCAAGATACTAATATTTGCAAGGTTTATGGGGAATTTTAGAGCTGCAACATTTTTTTTTTTTGTTTGTGGAAAACATCCCAGAAGGGATACCACTTTTGGTTAAGACCCAAGGAAGCAGGGGTATCTCTTTCATTGAAAATTACCAAGGCTTGCACTTGGCCTACCACCTTTAACACACATAAGGAGCATGCCTAAAATAACATAAAATAAGAAAACACAAACACAAACACACAAAAATCTAAAACAAAAAAAACATACTCATTGAGTGTGTCGATAAGAAAAAGCACAACCAAACACATGCACGAAAATAACACACAAACAAAAACGAAAAAAAAAATAAAAATACACAAAATAAAATAAAATAAATGATAAAAAAACAACACCAAACCGTGAAACACATAAAAAAAAGCACAAACATAGCATAAAAAAACACTACCAAAACAAAAACAACAAAAAAAAACAAATACACCACAAATAAAAAACCATAGAACACAAAACACACTGAAAAACCAAAAATCAACAAAATAAATAAAGAACACCACAAACAAAATCAGGAAAAATAAATACAACAAAAACTAAGCCAAAGGAGCTAATGACAAATCAAACAAAAATGGTAACACTAAAAACAAACCAAAGCTTAACAAATTACAAAAAATAGCAAAAATTACTTAGCAAAATAGCCAAAGTTTCCAACATAGCCATAAATATACTGACTATAAATCTTAGGAGTATGGCATCCTTATCCTTTTATTTGTATCTTGATTCATTCTAGTTGGGACTATAGGCTATTTACTTGGAACCAAGATGCTACTATTGGAATTTGTATGGTCTTTTTGAGGATCAATTTTGTTTGTAGTTTAAATTTTCCCTTTTGTTTTATATTTGGGTTGGTTTTCTACATTGTAATTTTTTTCCTTTACTATTGTTTCTCAGCATCAAGGCAAGATCTTTTAGTGATTTCTCATCATGCAATCCTTCCTGTTCTCTCTCTTCATCAAATTATGTTTTCATTTAACCATCCTCATCACCTGCTTGCTCATCCATGGAGAGAATTTCAAAGTTGTTAGGTGAGATTATTGTTTTCTCTTTTGTTGCTATTTTTTTCTTTGAGTTTTTATTTATTTATTTAAGGATTTGAAACCCTACCAATTCCCCATCCTCTTTCTCTTTGTTAGGGACCTTATGTGGACAATCCTTGCCTAGATGGCCATATTCATAATAAATTCTATATCTAAATGCAATATTTTCATAATCTACTACTTGCTCCCATATTTTTTCCTCATATTGTAAAGTTATCTCCTCTGGAAGTGGTTTGTCAAAATCAATCAAAACACAAATCCTTGCATAAATCATATGCTTTAAGTGTTGGGTGCTATTAGAAATTATTATGTAAACTCCTAAAAAAATTCCAATTGTTGCGAATATGTTTGGATGTTAGTATTATATTGGAAAACCAAATAAACAAACCCAAACAAGAGAACTTGATGGCATTTATTCCTCAAATTTGAGCTTGGTATGCCAAGGCTTCATTAAGAGACCTACCCTACAAAATAACCATGGCTCCCTACAACATTTATTTTATTTCATTTTATTTTCATTTATTTTCTAACCTTGCACTTTTTCATTTTTTTTTTTAAATTATACCAATAAAATAAAAAATAAATTACAATCCAAAAAAGAGTTATATATATTCAAAGAGTAAGCTTTAAAGTTTCATATAGAGAAGTTTCAATTTTACTTTGAAGCAAATTCAAAATTTCAAAATTATTTAAAGTTTGCATATTTTAAAATGAATTTTGTATTTTCAAAATTTAACATGGTTTCACATTTTAAAGATTAAAATTTTAGGCTTTACATTTTTGTTTTCAAAGAAATAAAATAACTTACCTTTATGAAAATTACAATTTCATCAAAAGGGGTAATTTATATGGCATTTCAAAGGCCACTACATTTTAAAGTTAATCATTTGGATTATTTTAGTTTCATGCTCAAAGCAACATAAAATGAATCCACTTATCATTTCATGTTCATATTTTAGAGATAGACTTTAATGTTTTCTTTCATGCTCAAAGTATGTTTTAAAGAAGATAAAATCTATAGAAAATACTTCAATATAAAATGAACTTCAAATTTACATCGTGGTCATATCAGGGCCTATTAGAATAAGTAATTATTCTCTTAATTTCTACTAGGATAGACATACTTGAGTTTCCACTCCTCAATGAGTTAGGTGAACTCTCAGTATAGTCAAGATCAGATTTGATGAGTTGTTGTAATCCAACGGCTCTCAATGATAAAATTTGGTATTTATACAAAGTTTATCAATGGAATAAATCAATCAGTTTTATTTTGTTCCTTCAAATCTTGTAATGCTTTGTAGTTCTTCTCTTGGAAAATTCTAACATGGTACTAGAGTAGGATAGATTCTGCTAGGCATCTCTCTTGAAGGCAGTTTTACAAACTGGTTCATTATATCTTATCTTTTGTTTTTTTAAAAAGGAAAAGAGGTTTTTATATCTATTGTAGATTGTTCATTTTATATCTGCAATATTTTTACAGAAATTTGTTTATGATAATATCTAACTAGTTTGTCTAGATTTATTTTACCATATTATGCAAATATTCTCCTCAATTGCTTTTCAAATAATATTAAAATTACTACTCTTACACTACAAAATATATAGATTTTAAAATTTATAATTCCCTTCCATATTTTATTGTTCTCCTCGTATGCCTATTTGTTTTACTCTCTCCTAACAAACACTTGCATGCTTGGCTTCTTATAGCCATCGTTGGCAAAATTAATCCATGAACGCATGCTTGCTTTGGCTCCTTTTTAGCCATCGTTGCATTTTGTTTTGTAGTGGACACAAGGTTTGAAAGGTATATCGTATTTGGTGATCAATTAAATCATTGGTTTTTTTATGTTGGAAAATATTTTAACTTCGTGAAATATTTAACAAATAAATGCAATGTTTCTCATGTCCAAATTAAGTGGATATTTGGTTATTTAAAAAAAACATGAAAGTCCATTAATTTTTTATAAGACGTGGCATATTTGCCAATGATTTTATATGGCGCACAACGTATGAGACTTTCGTCTTCTCAACGGGTATTTCCAAGTTAAATCTCAACGATCGAAATATTAGATTTTCCATTTCAAGTTATCTCGAAGCTTATCCTATATTTTGTCCCTTGACTCTTCAGAGAAGAGTTTCGATTGTTTTTTATATATTCATCAAGTCAATGCTTAAAATATTATTCTCCTTTGTGAATACTTGAAATACTTTTTTTTACCTGTGTTTACATATTGGTTCTTCAATATAGAGCATGACGATTGATAGTATATGGTGTGGTGCCTTCACTAAGGTCTTCCGTAGCCTTCATTGTGCTTTCAAATCTGGTGGTGCATTCACTGACGTATTTTCGGGAGCCTCTTTGTATAGCGCCATATCTGACGTCTTTCGTGTGCACCAAAACCTAAAGTCTTCGGCAACAACTGGTATTCTGGTGCGCCTCCTTATCATCTTCGACAAAAACTAGGATTGTGGTGCACCTCCCTAATGTATTTCATGTGTCCCAAACCCATATAAGTTTGAAGTATTTGAAGACTTTCAAATATTCCTCGTTGCTCCTTGACGTCTCTTCTGAAGTCTCTCATTAAATCAGGTATAAATTTTAATAATTTTTTTTGGTTTTGAGCTAATAATTCCTTGGTACAATGAAGTTCATAGTTTTTGAATGCTTTATAATCCTACCTCACTTCCTCTTCTCTCGTGATTTATATTTTCTAAAATCCTTGGTAAATAATGTTATATTTACTTTGAGTTTCAAATCTTAGGGTTTCAAATTTTTTTCTCAAGTGAGAAAAATACTTTTGCTCATTGTATAAATTTGTAACCCTCTAAAAATTCATATATCCTTTTCTTTTAGTGCCTTTCCTTGGCCACTATAATAAATCAAAAGGATAAAATTGTAATCTCAATAAAAAATATATATTTTGGGGGGTTTTTACGTGCAATATTTAGCACCTATTCTAAAATTTTCATAGGGGGTGTTTGTTGTTTTTTTGGTCATTGCCTCCATAATTTTTATTTGATCTTATTCCTATTACTATGTTATTTAATAGAATTAATATTAAAATCTAATTCCTTGTGGTTTGATATAATTACTAGTTAAGTTAAAGATTGAGGAGAAATTTCAAAGGATCCTTTTATTAAGAAAATATTCCTTTTTTAATTAATAGGATATTTATTTTAATTTAAATTTTTAATATTTTTTTTTAATCCTTCAATATTGTTACTTAATAAAATTTTTAATAACCTTAACAATATCATTAAAAAATTATTAATTACCTATCTTCCTAGTATTGGACTTCTAATAGCTTACAATTTCCCTCACGTAAGGAAAGGTTATTATGAATCCAATATTAATATCTAGATGATTAAAAGCCTATGTTCTAAGTATCAATTCTCCTCTTTACTTATAGTTCCCTCGCGTAAGGGCAAGTAATCATGAAGAAAATATATATAGGTCTGGCAATATACAATTGGCCTATTTAGCTTTATCAAAACTCCTCATTTACTTATAGTTTCCCTCTCATTGTGGTGGGTAATTTGAGGAGCTTGGTATTTCATAAAGGCTTTTGTTTCCTTATTTATAAGATCCATTGCATTATCTAAATAATATAATTGAAGTTAAAGGGGGAAATTATTGGTTCACTTCAATTTTATTTGGAAAAATGAGTACAATGAATACAATTGATCCACTCACCTCTCACAACTATCATACATGGAAACCTAAAATATTAAATTTCATTTCTCAAAAAGGGCTCACACACCATGTTTTTAATTAAGGAAGAGAATTCATTCTCTATGGCATCAAACAAGCTCCTAGAGCTTGGTATGAAAAAATGGTCTCCTTCCTTATTTCCTTAGTTCTTTCTCATTGTGATTCTGATGCCACAGTCTACATTTGGAGAGATGAAAAAAACATCACCATACTTGTTCTCTATGTTTATGACCTACTACTCACTGGTAGTGACATCGCTCACATTCAAACTATCAAGGACTCCCTTTTTGAAAAATTTGAAATGGCTGATATGGGTTTATCTCATTACTTACTTGGGATTCAAATAAATCAAATAGATGCAAAGTCAAAAAAAATACACTCTAGACCTTATTCAAATTTTTAAGATGATATATTACAAACCTTCTCCTATTGAGCATCAACGCACCAAGCACATTGAGATTCACATGCACTTCATTTGACAACATATTTAGAGAGGGGAAATATACTTGGACTATATTTCCACTGAAAATCAAATTGCAGATATCTTCACCAAGTCATTTCCTTCTTCGTGTTACATTCAGTTGTGAGAGAAACTTGGAGTAAAATAGTTGCATTAAAACAACATAGGTCTTTCACCTCTCCTTTCTTCTTATTGTTGTATTCTCTGGAGGATTTTTTTTTCCCATGTGGTTTTTTTTATCATCTCCCCTAAAGTATAAATTTTTCATGAGTACCTCATCAAGCCAAGTAGCTAGGACTCATTATTTTTTTTCATGAGGACAATCTTCGCCATCCGAAGACATGCCTCTATCTTTATTTTTATGATAGATGGTTTTTCCCAAGAGGTTTTTTCACCATATATATATATATATATATATATATATATATATATATATATATATATATATATATATATATATATTGTAAATGAGTACCTCATCAGGCCAAGTTGTAAGGAATCATTATTTTTTCATAAGGACAACTTTTGCCATTCGAAGACATGCCTCTATATTTATTTTTCTGACAAATAGTTTTTCCCAAGAGTTTATTTCATCATCTATATATTGTAAATGAGTACCTCATTAGGCCCTATTGTCGGGACTCAGTTGTATCATACACACCTAGGATAACTTAAGGGCAGGTGTTATAATAAGTAATTATTCTCTTAAGTTATATTAGGATAGACATACTTGAGTTTCCACTCCTCCATGAGTCAGGTGAACTCTTAGTATAGTCTAGATCAGTTTTGATGAGTTTTTGTAATCCAACGACTCTTAATGATCAACTTTTCTATTTATACAAAGTTGATCCATGGAATAAATCAATTAGTTTTATTTTATTCCTTCAAATATTGTAATTATTTGTAGTTCTACTCTTGGGAAATTCTAACAAGTTCAGTCACATTTACATTTTTTTTTCTTTTAAGTTTCATGAACAATCAATAGCATAGCATAATAAAGTAATCCGAAACAAGCCACGTTAATAGTTGCTTGCAAATAACTAAGGTATTTTAGAACTTATTTGACACATTTTCATAAGCATACATGCACACATTAAGTAAAAGGAACCTTGGAGAAATTTTTATTTCTTTTCAAGAGAGGGTTTTCTAATTAAAATCCTAACTATGAGTGTAGTTTTACAATTGGGTAAAATTTCCACTCAACATTTTGGTGCTAGAAAGAGGGTCTAAATTGGTTTACTTTATTGCTACTAAAATTTTAAATTTTTCGTATTACTTGTAAGGATTATTGGAATGCATTGGTCTTGACTAATGAGGTTTTGGTGGTCAAATTCATTAATTGGAAATTCCTTTAATTGATGATGCATTAATTATAACCTTTTACAAATTGGGGAATGTTTTTTTATTATTATGGTTTAATTTATGAATATATTTTGTTTGATAGACATGATGATCTATATGTTAGACATTTGAAAATTGTTAGTCATTTCATGCATCTTTGCAATATATTTCTTTCGCTAACAAAATTGGTATTGAAGTTATATTCTTTAGGGTTCACTAATGGTAAAGTTTACTCCAATGATGACAAGAAGTCCTTTAAACATACATGGGCCTTCACATGATCTTCCTATGGATTTTATGTCTTATTTACATTAGTTTAGGCATGATGGAACTAGGTCAACTGAAGTAGTCATTCATGCTTTAAAAGATAGTATGAGTCATTTACACATAATACATGAATATGTTGGATGTGAAATATTTTCATATACATTAGATAAGTTTGCGTATGATTGGTACATAAACTTAAATTTAGGTTCTATCACTTCTTGGTCTCAATTAGAGGTAATGTTTATCAACCATTTTAAAAAAAATCTAGTTGATCCAATCCGTAGGTATAATTAATTTATCACTACCTATAAAGGATAAAATGAATCTTTAAAGTTATTCAGTGAAATATTCCATGGGTTATAAACTTAACTGGTGGTACCATATGTTCCTCTAGAGAGATTTACTATCCAAGTGTATTTATTTGCTCTTGACTCATCAATCTCTATGTATTTACAAGGGATTCCTCAAATCACATCGTTGTCCCAATATTATACCGAGGCAATAACATTTGATCAATAGTTGAATTTTTAAGGTTATGGTGGGGGTTTTAGATTGTATAATCCTAAATAATTTAATACCTCCCCAATCCAACCAATAATTTATGCATCTCAACATACCATTCTAAATCAACCATCTGTCTCAAGTGTGAGTCAATTTCATAATACTCATATTGATCATATTTCAAATCATATCCATCAGTATTTATACAATGGAGGAGTGTTATATCTAACTAGCATTGAAATATGTGATAGGTCAGGGTCTTCCATAGGATTAAATAATTTTTTTAAAGTTGATGACAAAGAAAGCCAACATGTTCTAAATAATGACCAAATAAAGATGAATGGATTAGAGTCATTATTTACAAGGGCGGATTGGGATAATTATAGTAAGTTGAATGCAAGAATTGGTCCCACCATAGAAACCCTTGAGCCACCCAAAATGGTTGAAAGTGAATTTAAAGAGGAATCAATAGATGAATCTAAAGATGTAATAGAGTTTCATACCATGGGTTTAGATGATAATTATTATAATGGTTGGGGAAGATATGAGGAATTATTCATTTATAACACTATTATTGATGAAATTTCTATTTTACTTGATACGTAGGGCACTGAAATATCTATCTCATATGAAGATATTGCAATTCCTATACAGTAATAAAATGATACACCCCTTGATAAAAGAGATTTATGGTTTGAAAAGGATGGATATTTTTTTATTGGGTGCCTAATTTTTGTGTTTTTAAAAACTATGTCATTGATGAAGGTAAAGGGATACAATAGGATGATATTGATAAAAACCATGAGGAAAAAGACGAAATTACAAATCCTCACAAAGTCTTGGTAAATGGAAATGTACAAAAGGTAGAATATCATCGTTTATGTTCCACTATTCGAACTCCAGGTAAAATATTTCCTAACTTTTTATTGGATTCAAATGTTATCAATGATGAAATGCCAATTGTGGTTGACAAATAATTCAAGTGGATTTCTCCTCACACCGCTAATAATATTGTTTTTTGAATGAAACAAAAGCATATATGCTTGATTTATTGAATAAAATTCATCAAAAAGTAAGAACTGAATCTAGGATACAAACTTGTAATGATCCTTATTTAGTAGATATCCTAGATGCTTGTAAATTGTTGCATAATTTTGATCAATCTAAAAACATGGAAAATGAATTGGCTTTGAAATTTTTGGAAATAGGCTCCTACTTGGAAGGCCTCATTTTTGAAAAGGAAAGCCTAATTCTAAGTCATGAATTGAATTGTGAAATCTGCATTTTAAGGAATAGAAAGGAAAAAACTTGAAAATAAGTTATTGTCTTATCAATTTAATGAATTAAAACTCCACTATGGGATTGCTAATGAAACTAGATTAAAATGGTGGGGTGAAATAGGTAAATTTAAGTCTTTTGCGCTTGTAGGCCTGATCATATTATGGGAAGATTCAGACAATTTGGTGTGCCTATAAGGTTAAAAGTTGTTTAATTTGTGATAGAAATCATGTTTGGGATCCAAGGAAATAATAGCCTAATATTTACATCATATTTTACATTATTGTAGATAGTTTTGACTTTCTTGCTCTTGTTTTTAGTTTTTTTGTTTTTGTGCTTTTTTCCTAATTTTGGTTTGGTAAGGTTTTTGTTTTTTTCTTTCTTTTTAGTTTACATTAGGTTAGGATTTGGTTTGTATTCAAGTTTTACTTTTTATTTTTTATAAGTGAGTTTTGGGTTAGTTTCCTTGATTTGTGGTTGTGCTTTGTGGTAGCTACTAATTTATGGCCTCTTGACTATTTTTTGTGTTCCTTTGTCATGAAGGATGAATTACCTATTTTGGGATTATATAGATCAAGGAAAAGGCCATGAAGTTGTTTAGTAACCATTCGTTGATTTTGGGATCAAGATAGTTAATTTTGGAAAAATGAATCATTCTGCTAAAGATCCACTTATAACTCACATGCTAAAGTGTATTCTTTGAAATATTGAAGTATGAAGTCATTTTTATTTGTAAATTAAGGCAAAAATCTAACACACTATATTTAGCCTTCAATGGTCTTTAATCTAGGTGGTAGGTGAATTTTGTAAAAGCAATACAATGCTCAAATTAAAAAAATAAAAATAAATAAAATAAAACATGCCAAATCATTCTCAAGGTCTATATAATCTCTATCGGGACTATGGATGCTTAACTACTAGTAGGGCTATGTCTAGACAAAGTAAAATAAATAAAGCAATGTAAAATTAACCTAATATCTAGGTGATTTTGATAATATCTACTGGGGCTATAGACGCTCGACTGGTAGTAGAGCAAGGTCTAGAAGAGGTTAAGATCATCTCCACTAGGGCTATATATGTTTAGTTGGTAGTGGAGAAATGCAAAGGTATATTTTAATGAGTAACATTGTATAGCCGAAATGCAAATTAAGTGATGGAATCTAGATTGTTTCAAGAATGCAAAATAAATCACATTCCATACATCGAGCAAAGGTAAATGTTTTATTTATTTTCATTGAAGTGATTTAATCTCATTTTCTTTAAATGTTGCTAGATAGAATATATTTCTCTAATAATTGGTTTCTTTTGGTTTTAGAACTAGGTTCTTAATCCTAAATGCTCAAGAGTATTTCCCAACAAAGTCACCATTTGTTGTGGCCATTGCACAACTAGCCCCATATTTGGGGACCCACATTTAATTTTTGAATTTTTGTTGGATTTTAGTTTCTTTGTGTGATAATTTTGATAGGCTAGTGTGTTGACTAGTGTTTCCTTTTGATTTCTTTTAATCTGTCAAGTGCATTGGTTAGGTTCTTTCTTATTTTTATTTTTTTATTATTTTGGTTAGTTTTAATGCTTTGAATTAAACTAATTCAAATATTTGACATTAATTAAACCAAATTTAAAATAAATAAAAAAAGAGAGAAAACATGTAAAATTTAAATAAATAAAGAAAAATAAATAAAAATAGAAGAAAAACTAAAAAAAAAATCAAATAATAATATATATATATAATGAATAAAATAAAACAAAATAATAACACTTCTTTTTCTCATGGCGTGCTAATATTTCTTTATACATTGGTTTGGTATTAATTTTTATGTTGACTTTATGATGCAGGAGCATCCGACGATAGCAAGACAATCTGGCATCAACCGGGTTTTCAAAGTAATTTGTTTAAATTTCCAAGGCAAAGTGAGAAAGGGGGTCGCGAAATCGTGACCCCAGAAGCTGCGACAAGGTGGAGGCTGGTTTTGTCGCGATATCGCGATGTCGCGATATCGCGACATTTTCGGAGGAGGCAAGAAGGGGTCTTCCGTCATGATATCGTGATGTCGCGATATCGCGACGTCGTGATGTTGCGATGTTTTTGGAGGAGGCAAGGAGGGGTTTTTCGTCATGATATCGTGACGTTTTCAGAGGCAGGAGTACGGAGGGAGTTTACGTCGTGATATCACGACGTCACGATTTCACGACATCACGATATCGCGACGTCTTTGAAAGCAAAGGTGCGAAGGGTTCGAAGAATAGCGACGTCGAAGTTGACAATGGGCTCGAAAGACGAAGGGAGAAAACAAGGGCAGGGGAGCCGTGAAATCGCGACATGTCACGATTTCGCGACATGTCGCGAAATCGCGACTCCGAAGGCAGGGCAAGTATGGAAGGGCGTGGGAGTCGCAAAATCGTGACATGTCACGATTTCACGACATGTCACGGAATCACGGCTCCAAAGGCGTAGCAAAGGCAGAAGGGCGTGGGGGTCACGATACCGTGACATGTCACGATTTCACGACATGTCGTGATATCGCGACCAGTTAAAGGCTGCCACGTGGATTGAGAGTTCACGGCCGATTGAAGACAGTTTTAAAAATTTTGACACGTGGACAGGCCGCGCGCGCGGGAAAAGAGGTAGAGGGTGCAGATGAATGTTCTGACAAGCAACTATTCCCGAGAGACAGTCTGGAAGCGGCGGTTGCAGGGCAAGGGGAGTCTTTAATGCAAGCTCCCATAGGGGATCGGGGCAGTTGCCCATTAATAGAAGAAATTTTGAAAATTTGAGAGGGAAGCGGACTTTCTTATTTTCATTTCTTGTTTTCGCACAGGTGGGTCATTAATGACCTAGAGGGCCGAGACCTCTATAAAAACTTGAATTTTGGTAACAGTTGAGGTGGTGGACCGGAGAACGGGGAGAAGTAGTACAGTTAGAGAGACCGAAGCCGAGCTTGGTCATTGTAAAGCCTGCGGGCTATTTTATTTTGATGTGTGTATAATTTTTTGAAGATTTTAATGAAAAGCATGAATATTTTGACTGTGTGAATCTCTCGGTCCCCATCAGTGGTATCAGAGCCAAAAGTTCCTGAGTGTGTGACAGATCGCCGGACGTGAGGCAGTCACACCAGGATCTGTGGGAAGGCTCATGAGAAAGTGAGAAGATGCCTCCGAGAAGAAACCCCGTTGGTGGGAGAGGCATGGCAGTAGCAGATTTCTAAGCTTTGCAGCGGCAAGTTCAGGCCCTGCAAGAAGAACTGCGCAGAGGATACGAACCAAGAAGAGATGCAGACAGTGAAGATGAAGTAGATGAAGAAGAAAACTAGTTTGAAGAAGAAGAAGAAGAAGTTGTGGATCCGGCACAAGCCAGACTATACAAAGCCATATCCCAGATCGGGAAGAGGCCAAAGATAGAAGTTTCCACGTATTCCGAGAACTTGAATCCGGAGGAATTGATTGATTGGATAAATGACCTGGAAGAATACTTCGAGTATGAAGAAGTTGAAGATCCCGAGCGGGTCAGATTTGCCAAAACCAAATTAAAAGGTCATGCCAGCATATGGTGGAAGGGAGTACAGCTGGAACGGAACAGAAGAGGAAAAGAATGGATAACAAGATGGGTCAGAATGGTGGAAAAATTAAAGAGACAGTTTATTCCGACAGATTATGAGTTGGATCTGCTGAGAAAAATGCAGGGTTTGAGACAGATGAATAAAACTGTCCAAGAATATACGGAGGAATTTTATAAAATCTCCATCAGAACCGGCCATTTAGAAGCAAGCAAAGAAAATGTGGCCCGTTATATTAATGGGTTGAGACCCAGTGTCCAGGAAGAGTTGAGCTTAGTGCGGGTGAGCACCATTGAAGATGCTTACCAGTTTGCTCTGAAGGTTGAAGAAAAACTGAACAGAAGGTTTGAGAGCAAGCAAAGAGGAAGAGGACCTGGAGGAAAGACCGGTGGAAGAAAGGAGGAAGGAAAGGAAGAGAAGAAAGAAGAGGTTAGCAGCAGCCAAAATTAGAAAGAAGATGAAGAACCCAAACCGCAAGTTTAGAACAATGGCTACCCAAGAGGAAGAGGTAGATCTGGACGCGGGTATGGAAGAGGAGTGTTTCGGGGAACATGTTTCCACTGTGGAGAAGAGGGGCATCGGGCATATGAGTGTCCCCAGCACCCCGAGAGAGTGAACAAGAAACAAGTGGGTCCTGCCAGAGTTGTTGTGGCAGCTGAAGATGCTGACTCAGAACATTCTGAAGAAGCTGAGAAAGGAGAAGCCATGATCATGAGGAGAACCATGCTGATTGATGAAGACAAACCTGAGCAGAGGAGAAGCCTATTTCGCACACGGTGCAAAAGTGCAGGCAAAGTCTGTAATGTTATTATAGACAATGGGAGTACAGATAACTTAGTCTCCGAGGAGATGGTTGCTAAGTTACAGTTGGAGAGAAGGAGACACCCGCATCCATACCGGATTGCATGGTTGCGGAAGGACCATAGAGCATGGGTCCGTGAACAGTGTTTAGTCATGTTCCAGATTGGGAGATACCAGGATGAGGTCCTGTGTGATGTTTTCCCCATGGATGCTTGCCATTTGCTATTGGGAAGGCCATGGCAGTTTGATCGGAGTGCAGTGCATGATGGTCATGCAAATACGTACTCCTTGATGAAATATGGGGTGCGACACAATTTGAATCCATTACAGATAGTGGATGAGAAGGTGTGCAGCAATGCCAGAATTTGTCTGGTAGAGGGCAAAGAATTTTTCCAGGAGACGGGATTTGAGCAGGTTGCAAAGGTTGATGCGTGTTTGGAGATATTACAAAGGACGCGGACCGAACAACTTAGAAGTGAAGGTCACTTCTCCTTTTTACCCCGGGTGTCTGATGCAGGAGCATCCGGCGATAGCAGGAAAATCTGGCATCAACCGGGTTTTCAAAGTAATTTGTTTAAATTTCCAAGGCAAAGTGAGAAAGGGGGTCGCGAAATCACGACATGTCATGAAATCGCAACCCCAGAAGCTGCGACAAGGTGGAGGCTGGTTTTGTCACGATATCGCGATGTCACGATTTCACGACGTCGCAATATTGCGACGTCGCAATATCATGATGTTTTTGGAGGAGGCAAGAAGGGGTCTTCCATCGCGATATTGCGACGTCGCGATGTCGCGACGTTTTCGAAGGAGGCAAGGAGGGTTTTTTCATCGTGATATCATGACATCGCGATATCGCGACGTTGTGATGTCGCGACATTTTCGGAGGTAGGAGTATGGAGGGAGTTTACGTCGCGATATCATGACGTCGTGATTTCGCGACGTCGTGATATCGCGACGTCTTTGAAAGCAAAGGCGCGAAGGGTTCGAAGAATAGCGAAGTCGAAGTTGACAATGGGCTCAAAAGACGAAGGGAGAAAACAAGGGTAGGGGAGCCACGAAATCATGACATGTCGTGATTTCGTGACATGTCGCAAAATCACGGCTCCGAAGGCAGGGCAAGTACAGAAGGGCATGGGAGTCACGAAATCACGACATGTCACGATTTCATGACATGTCACGGAATCGCGGCTCCAAAGGCGTAGCAAAGGCAGAAGGGCGTGGGGGTCGCGATACCGCAACATGTCACGATTTTGTGACATGTCGTGATATCACGACCAGTTAAAGGCTACCACGTGGATTGAGAGTTCGCGGCCGATTGAAGACAGTTTTAAAAATTTTGACACGTGGACAGGCCGCGCACGTGGGAAAAGAGGTAGAGGGTGCAGATGAATGTTCTGACAGCAACTGTTCCCGAGAGACAGTCTGGAAGCGGCGGTTGCAGGGCAAGGGGAGTCTTTAATGCAAGCTCCCATAGGGGATCGAGGCAGTTGCCCATTAATAGAAGAAATTTTGAAAATTTGAGAGGGAAGCGGACTTTCTTATTTTCATTTCTTATTTTCGCACAGGTGGGTCATTAATGACCTAGAGGGCCGAGACCTCTATAAAAACTTGAATTTTTGTAAGAGGAAGAGGTGGTGGACCGGAGAACGGGGAGAAGTAGTACAGTTAGAGAGACCGAAGCCGAGCTTGGTCATTGTAAAGCCTGCGGGCTGTTTTATTTTGATGTGTGTATAATTTTTTTGAAGATTTTAATGAAAAGCATGAATATTTTGACTGTGTGAATCTCCCGGTCCCCGTCACTTTATGTTTTTCTTAGAGGTAATTTGAATTAATACTTTATATTGATGTTGGCAGGTTTCTAAATAAAAGAAAAACATTATTTAATTCATTACTGGAAAAAAAGTGTTATGGAAGAAGCGTTTAATTTGGAAGATATTTACCAATTTATTGTTGGCAAAAACCATTATGGAAGAAGTGTTTTATTTGGAAGATATTTACCAATTGATTGTTGAAAAAAAGCACTATGGAAGAAGCATTTCATTTGGAAGATATTGTAGTTACAAAGAAGAAGTTACATGACTAAGCCAAATGAAAAGGGAGGAAAATGAAATGAAGAGTTTCCTTTATTGTTGGAAAGCTTTAAAAGGCCATGGAAGCAAAGGAAACAAGGTTGGAGACTTTTGGGGCAAGATTGCAGGTAGAAATAGAATGTTGGCACTAAATTTGTCTTGGAGCCTCTCCTTCCACATCGCTAGACTGGATTTTTCACCATTGATGCCAATGGAAGTATGTATTATGCATGTGTATTGAGTTTATATTGAAAATATTTATTTCTAATATATTGAAAATTTGGCGATTTTTTATGCATGTTAATGGTAGACACAATTATTATTTTTTATATATTGCATATTTTATTTTGAAGATTGCACCTTATTAAATGTTGGATTGCATGAATTCGGATCACTTTAATGTTGGTTTTTGTGCAGGATACTAATGTTTGCAGGGTCTATGGAAAATTTTAGAGTTGCATCATTTGTTTTATTGTATTTTATTGTATTTTATTTTATTTTCATTTATTTTTCTAAGCTTGCACTTTTTTATTTTTAATAAATTATGCCAATAAAATAAAAAATATAAAAATAATTAAAATCCAAAAAAGAGTTACACAGATTCAAAGAATAAGCTTTAAAGTTTTATTTAGAGTAGTTTCAATTTTACTTTGAAGCAAATTCAAAATTTCAAAATTATTTTTATTTCACATATTTTAAAGTAAATTTTGTAATTTTACAATTTAACATGGTTTAATATTTTAAAGAGATTCAAATATCAAGCTTTACTTTTTTGCTTTTAAAGTAATAAATTAACTTCCCTTTATGAAAATTACAATTTCATCAAAGGGGGTGATTTACATGGCATTTCAAAGGCCACTACATTTTAAAGTTAATCATTTGGATTATTTTCTTTTCATGCTCAAAGAAACATAAAATGAATCCACTCATCATTTCATGTTCATATTTCAAAGATAGATTTTAATCTTTTCTTTCATGCTCAAAGTAAGGTTTAAAGAAGATAAACTCTATCTAAAATACTTTAGGATAAAATGAACTTCAACTTCACATTGTGGTCATATGAGGGCCAATCACATTTACATTTTATTTTCTTTAAGTTTCATGAACAATCAATAGCATAACATAATAAGGTAATACCAACATAGACCCCTTGTTAGTAGTTTCTTGTAAATCACTAAGGTATTCTAGCACTTATTTGACACATTTTCACAAGCATACATGCACACATTAAGTAAAAGGAACTTTGAAGCAATTTCTATTTCTTTGTAAGAGAGGATTTTCTAATCAAAATCCTAATTGTGAGTGTGTTTTTGCAATTGGGTAAAATTACCACTCAACAACATCTTAGTTATTTATAGTGTTATGGTTGGCGAGTTGGACGAGACAAATTAAATTTTTTAGAAATTTAAGGTGAAAATGGTCCACAATTTAGGTGAGAGTGTTAGCTAATTAAAAAAAAAAAACATAATACTATTATTAATGAATGGAAAACCAACACCTAAAAAATATTTTCCGAAAATTTTTGGTGAAAGGGTTGATTTCTAGGGTCCCCTAATTTTACTAATTTAAATTTTCAAAAATATAAATATTTACCCTATTGGCAAATATTCATCACTGTGCATAACCTACTTGACCTCCTTCACCTCATTTACTTAAAAATTTATCTTCTCATATTCCTTTATATTAAAATTTACCTTCCCCTCTTCCTTAGCACCTTTAGCTCCTATATTTGAACTTGCACAGTGTACTTCATCCTCTATATCATTTTTTATTCTAATGGTTGATTCAAGTGAACTATAATGGCCATTTTCATCTAATGATGTAGAGGGATGTTTCTAGCCACTTTCTTAGGAGTGGAAAAACCTTTATTTGATATAAATTCTCATATGATATGGTCTCCTTGTTTCGAATTAAAGCTAACTTCATACCCAAAAAAATTCTTTCTCTTCATTCATTTTTACATAATATTTTCATAACCCATTTGTTGATCCCATTCTCTTGATACATAGTTAATCCTAACAAACTATGGTAAAGGTTTATAAATATCTATGGCAACACATATTTAAGCATATACACCATGCTTTCTCTCCTTAGTAGTTGGGCCTTCCTAGATAAATTCACCTGGAGTATTACCAATATTCTTCAAAACCTTCTTATTGATGGGTAGATAAGGAAGTCTAAAAAACCTAATCCATACTGAAAGCCTTTCATTAGTTTTTGTGTCCATAGAAAAATTCTCACTCCAAGATCTTAAATATAATGCATATTTACCCCTGAACCACGAGCTTCTATCAAATTATTTTATTCCTTATTTTTAACTAGAGAAAATAATGAGGAAAAATCCTTTTGCAAGAAAATTCATGGAGTAATTTGAACTCAATCCCTACTTCCACTTAATCCAATTTTGAATCCTAGAAAATCCTAGCCAATATCCATAAAATTTACAAATTAACCCTATGGTATTAAGAATCATTATATCATTCTCAATAATCTCATCCTTGATAATCAATTCTAGTGTAGAATCTGCTATCTGGATTGGATTTTCCATAGATCACTATTTACTAATAAATCACTATTATAATAACAAAAAATTAATATTTTATAATAATATGAAGAATATTAAAATTTATCATCATTTAAAATAAAGCTTGATGCCTATAGAAATTTAAGTTGAGTTTATACATTACAACACAAAGGAATATATAATAGATACCTGTTTAACTAAGTATATTGATAATTATTATCACATCCTATTCAAAGCGAAATAATGAGGAGAAATAAATTAAAGCATTTTTTATGTCTATGAGGTTATAGGCCAATAGGATGATCCTTAATATTATCCACCTAGTTTATAGTTATCCTACTATACTATGGAAGCATGGTGTATAACTTTACCCTCATAGGATTTCAACCTTAGACCTCCTACTTATAGCTCCAAAGAATTCACCATTAGGTCCATTTAGATTGTGAGAGAGAAATAATATCTACTTGACATAATAATATTATATTATATGTGGATACTTCAACATACATTATTGTATATAATAGAAAAGGAAAAGGAAATATATATATATATATATATATATATATATATATATATTATCACAAAAAAATCTTATTGCACTCTTTGTTACCAATATTTAAATAAATATAATATCAGCTCATGTAGAGGAGTTGGAGAGCAAGTGGGTAGTTAAAAATCTCCGGTTGAAATGAGAGGCCCATGTTCAAATATCTCCTGTCGCATGCCGATATGCTATGTAATGGTTATATCATGACCACATAATAAATATTTAGCCCCTTTAAAAAAAAACCTTCATGTTTAAAACATTTTAACAATAAAAACATATGCAAAAGGAAATACCTAATGCAAATTTATTATAAATATATTAATTTAGATTTATAGAAAATATTAAATGTTTTATTTTCCAAAATTAAAGTCATTATTTATTCTTGCTTAGAGATAAACCCACAATTTATAAGAACAACTAAGTATTTTTCTTGCAATCTACTATTCTAAGGAATGAGATAACTAGCCATTTACTATCTTTAATTAGTTTATTGTGAGGGTGAATGAATATAGTATACTTCAACAAAGGTATTTAAAAATATAAATACATGCCAAATATTTTCTAATATTTTCAACTAAGTCCTTTAATAATATTTGTTATAGAACTTTAGTTGTATAAATGATATTATTAAAGGGTCAAACTTCAAATGAGTAAGGATCTTGTTGTTGATATTAAAGTTCTTTGAATTTGACTCAGTATTTTTAAACTCAATAACTTTAAAATAAATCTTCATAAAATTTTATGTAAAAGAAAATTCTAACAATGAATCAATCAAAATATGACAAGTTGTAGTTTGATGACTGTTTGTCACTTACCTAAATTAAAATTTTTAGTTATATATAATTTTATTAATTTTCATGATACTATACACTTCTTTTTCTAACACATATAGAACTATTTTTATCATCTCTTACTATTGTATTGGATAAAAGTTTGGTTTTTTAATTCATTTTAAAATATTAATAACATATATAATTTACATTTTTATTTTTTAATAAAATCAAAGTGCAATTTATTTATTTTTTATTTTTAAATAAATGAGAGTTGACACTTATTTTTCTTAACTTCCTTATATCTATAAATTAATAGTCAACCCAAGATGATCAATCATATCCTATTTATGATCTTTGTATCTAGCAACATAAAAATTAATAAATTTTTTAAAGCTTCAACTATACATAGACTATGACACTTTCTATACTGTCAGTGCCAAGATTTGAACCTAAGACTGGTAGTAACCTAAAAAAAAAAAAATAGTTTTCAATTAAATAATATTCACAAATAATGATATATACTAGCAACAAAAATAATCATTAAAAATAAATAAAAAAATAAATGTATTTTTTACTACATTAATTATTATTCAAGGCACCATCTTCCATGTATCAACATATCCATACAAAAAAATAAAAACCAAAGAATACATAATTTATCTCATCACAACATATCCATACAAAAAAATAAAAAACAAAGAATACATGTATCAACATATCCATACAAAAAAATAAAAACCAAAAGATACATAATTTATCTCATCACAACATCTATATTTTTTTGTCAAAGCAACATTCAAATTTATAAAATAATTGGCTAATTGAAACTTCATCTCCTAATAAAAATACTATCATAAAGTTAATTGCTAAGACATAATAGTTTGAGTAGCATGAAGAATATTTTCATAAAAAGGTAGAACAATCCAAACAATTTATAAGAAAATAGGTTTAATAAATCTAAAAATAAATATAAATTTTTTATTAGTTTAATAAAATGTTCTAAAAAAAAAATGCATACAAAACGCAGATGTTAATAAAAAATGAAAAATATAAATTATTACCCCCAAAAGTTATAGTTTTATAAATTTGGTGAAACAATTGTAAAACAAATCTTTAAATTAATCGATATACTTAATATAAATTATTAAAAACAAATGTACTATAGAATTTTCACTCATAATTTAATCGAACCACTGTAAAATGCACCTCACAAATTAATTTATTTTTACAGAAAACCAAACTTTAATAAATTATAAAATATCAAAGATTTAATTCTTTTATATTTTTTTAAAATAAATATTAAAATATTAATTTATTAGACAACAATTTTTAAATTTTAATATTAATTTTTTTCTTTCAATACTAAATATACAAAGCCATGGGCCTCGTAACATCTTATATTTCATTTATGAGGAGACTATTCTAGGAAAACGTAACATTTACGAATCCTTGTTATAAACGACCACTGTATACAACCAGATAATATGTTCTGCGGTATTCCTGGTACATACAGTGAGGATACTACTTGCCTTAACTATGATTATTCTTGACTATACTTTAAATTGGAGAAACTGACATTTGTGGAAAGAAATCAATTACCACCACATATTATTTCTTATGGTTGGGCGGCGATAGATTGATTGAGAACAGTCAAGAAAGGTAAATGGGTGGCACTCTAGGCAGGAGAAGTCTTTATCTGGGAGTGGTTGGAAGATAATGAATTTTGCAGATAATAAGAAAGAATTATGTTATGGCTGCATGTGCTATCATGTGCCTGTATGGTACAGTTTCCACACATTCTGGAGCGTGGAAATATACTTTTAAATGTCAAAGAAATTGAAACTTTTAATCCTTTAGCGACTAATACCTCTAATATATCATTCTAATTTGATAGTTGGTTTGACTTAAACATTACCTACCAAGTTTATTCTATTACACAACTTCACATCTAAAACCTCTTTCCAAAAAAATCTGCTACGGGTGGACTCTTTCTCTATCAAAGTCTTATCACACAACTATACACCTAAAACCTCTTTCCAAAAAAATCTTCAACTTGGTGGAATCTTTCTCTATCAAAGCCTTATCACACAACTATGCACTCTTAAGATGTTGATGAAATGTTTCAACTTAATTTTTTAATAATAAATTTCATTAATTTTATATTTTAATTAGTAAACTAAAAATTATAAAAATTTACTACTAATAAAATAAAATTTTATATGTTCATATGTTTGCCTATTTAAATATCGCAAGATGTTCCTTGTTGTATTCTGCCATAAATCATGGAGAATCTAATCTTTATATGATGTGTGATTTTTATAAAAAAAAAATTCCTTAAATTTAGAGTATACATATAGAAAATATAGAAATTTCTAGCATGGACAAGTGCATGTTGTTTTTCTTGTTAGAAATTTAAACCAGTTGGATTAATTACTGGTAATTGAGTTAGTTGGGTGATTGTAAGGAAACTCTAATTCAGAGTTAACTGTATGTGAGAGTAGTTGGTGGAGTTTTTCATCTTTTCTTTTGAAACCTTAGATATATAGTTGTGTCGCCTTCATTTTGAGTGTAGAAAAAAAGGCCAAAAAAGGCTAGAGGGAAGCAATAACACAAATTCTCAAGTTCTCCCAATAAATATATACTACACATTTTAAATTTAAAAATATGTGGATATATTTCCTAACATTGTATGTGAATGTATTTCCTAACATTCACCAATCTAATCATTTTCTTTATATTTTTCTTCAGTGAAATAATATTGCTTCATTGTATTTAAATAACTTAGCAAAATTAATTCATTATATATTGCTTTACTTCGGCTCTTTTCCCATTCCACTCTAAAACCTTGGAGTATATTTCTAATTCGTATCCGTAATAACCTAAGCTTTCAATCCTCTAACTTTTCTTATCCTTTTATTCCGCTCCTCCAATTCGCTCACTTTCCCTCGCATTTAAGAGCGGATTGTCATTCCACACAAAGTTAGTGACAATAGTGGCGTCATCATATATATTTTACAGATTGTGAATGCAGATGTCTTTAGTGTTGTATTAAGCAGAATCCACTTCACATTTGTTTCATTATCTATGTCTGGGGATTCCTAGTTGCAGTAAACTCAGCTACAAGAGACCAACAAAAATGGACTCCAATTACATAAGACAGATGTAATATAATGGAAGAAACTTGCAAATTCATATTCTTCTCATTCTTGATTTCACACTTATTTTCTAAAAGAACACAATATGTCATATAGCAATCGAAAACCAAAGAAACCCTACAGAAACCTTAAAAAAACGTTTTTTTTCCTAAAAAATGCTAAAAATAGAAATGAGTCAATAACACAGATGCAATATGATGGAAGAAACATGCAAATCGATATTCTTCTCATTCTTGAATTCACACCTCTTCTCCAAAAAAAATACAATCCATCATATAGCAACCGAAAATCAAAGAAACCCTAAATTTTTTTTTTTTTTTTTTTTAAAAACTGCTAAAAATAGAAATGAGTCGGATTGCATCCAAATTCGGTGCACACATCCTTTTTACAAAAATAAACATTACTTTAAAATATTAGGTCTCTTACCCAGGTGTTGTAGGTGAGTTGGAGAGGAGAGGGCAATCCTCCAGAGGAGGTCCCAAGTTCAAATCTTCACCCTACCAAAAAGCTGAATTGGGTATCCAAAATCCAATTGATAATGTTGATGTAGGTAAGGTCGGGTGCAACTCCCAGGTGACTTTGACAGTGTAAAACCCCTGTTTGTGTTCGTGGTCTCTCAGACCAAAACGGCCCCTTAAAGTATAACCAAAGATAATAAAATTTTAACATTAAAAAAAAGAAAAGAAAACCCGAGAACTTATCTGATGCAAAACAGGTACACGAAACTACTTGTTAAATTTCAAGGCAATAGGACGTACGGATCACAAGTTATGAATCGGGTAAAGTGCATCACTAGTCCGCTCCGGATTGAAGAGACGACATTCCGCTCGTCTTTCCTCAAGCGGAATCCGCGTCTGTTTTTATGTATTAAACAGCGGATTGCTGCATTTGCCGGATTTCCACTTAGTTCGCTTTTCGCTGCGGATTTCGAATTAAAAACTTCATTCCTTAGATAATTGAACATCGAGATCAATTAAAGGAATTATCAAAATAACTGTATTATTATTGTGATTTATAGAAGAGATAAAGTGGCATAGAGGTTCACAAAACAAGCTTTGGAGCTGAGAGTCTTCGGATAAGCAAGACATCATATCTCTTTTGGTAAAACCATGAATCCATATGGACATTCAGCATTCAGGCAGCTCTATCTCAATCGCCTTCTTAGGGCTCTCAGTGCCTTTAACACGCCCAACAGCAGCGGCAAGCATGGCCAGAAAGACGAAGTTCCATGTTCGAGCACCACTATAAAGCTCGCAGCTGATGTGTCTCTAGCCATGACAGCAAACCGCCCAGCCTGGAGCCATGCCCTTATGAACAAAATTTCCGATGACCAGAAAAACAGGCCTCTTCTCAGAAGAATGCTAGGGCCCATGGCGTTTCAAGCGATAATGGCGCAAAGGGTGAGGTACCAATCTCGTTTGATATTGCAGTCCAAATTGAAACGAGCGCACATGAAACAGCACAAGGCTTTTGATGGATTTGGAAGATATAGTTTGCAATTGTGTAGAATTTTCTACTTCAATAGAATTCATCCTGTAAGAAGCTCATCTTATGCAAGACTAATAAGGAGGCGTACAAAGCAGCTGCAAAGCCTGGTTCCGGGTGGTAAATCAATGGAAGCCTCGTGCTTCCTCAGTGAAACAGCAGATTATATAGCTGCTGTTAAAGCACAGGTAGAGGTCCTGCAAGCACTAATAACCACCATCCACAATGAAAATTCTTCTGCGAGTATGGTTGAGACTTAGCACTAAAAGCAATTTCCAACATAATAGTGTCCCTTTCGGTCTCAGATCCCAGATACGAATTTTATTATGTATATGTTTTTCCAAGGCATCCAGAGCTGTCATTTTATTATGTATATGTTTTTCCAAGGCATCCAGACTGTCATTTTCTCTTAGCAAGAGTCTGCAGCTTATCCTTAAATTCAAGTTTGTCCTAGGTAGGGTTTTATCTAGCCTCGGCTAGTAGTAGTCCTCTTAATTGCTAATTGAATGTCTGTTATGCATGGGCTTCTAATCACTTTCTTTTACAATGGCATTTTCTCAAGATAGATATATACTGTTTCCTGAATTTCTTGACGTGTACAGTGTAAGATATGGATTTTGCAAGTGATAGCTAATTTTTATGCAGACTTCTTCTCAACATGGCAATGTTGTTGGGCTAATATTTGCCTTCTTGTTTTCGCCTGTCTGATTTTTTGGCGGGGTAGGTGGCATTTTTTCTCCAATAGAAATCTTAGTATTTAATAGAAAACTCCATGTTAGGTTAACATTGCAGTAGTTTGAATTGTAATGTTCTTGACTCCAAGAATGCGTTCTCTCTGTTTATTTCACTTTTTCTTCCGCACTCTCATTTTTGGTGATCCATGTTTTCTTTTTAAACCCAATCCAAAAACATCCACACCTTAAGTACTACATGAGTCCTATCACGGATAAGTTGAGGGTCCTATCCCACAGCCAAAGTCATGGCGGTTATTTATATATATTATTCAAATTAGAATCCTAGTTTAGGCTACATAAGTGTGAGATTTGCAGGTACTGTAAAACAATAAAAACGAACACAGTAATTTTGAGTTATTGCGATACTTTGGGTTGGGAGATTGAGGAGTTGAAGGTTGGTTTAGAGAGGTCATAATGTTTGATTTGTATAAGTTGTTTGAGGGATGAGAATCTGTTTTGGTCCTTTCTTTAATTGGTTCTTCTTAATTCTTTTTTAGGCTGTTGTTGGTGTTTTTTTAAGTTGGGTGGTTGTTTTTTTTTGAGTCTTTTTTGTCTTCTTTTCTTGTAACTGTTTAGTTCAGTTACTGGTAGGACCTGTATTGAAGTAACAGCCTATTGTTGTTGTTTTTTTCTGTTTCAATTGTTTTCTGGGATCTCTTTTGTGTCCTTTTCTTTTGTAGCTGTTTGGTTTTGTTTCTAATTAATGGTAGGACCTGTGTTAAAGTAACAGCTTGTAACAGTTTTCTCTTTCTAAAATTATAAATAGATTTGTTGATACTTTTAAAACCTTGAACGATTTCTTGATTGGTTCTTCTTAGTTCTTTTTTGGCGGTAGGCTGTAGTTGGTATCTTTTAGTTAAGTGGTGGTTTTTTTGGTCTCTTTTGTATCCTTTTGTAGCTATTTGGTTTAGTTAGTATCTTTTAGTTAAGTGGTTTTTTTGTTTTTTTTTTTTTTTTTTTTTTTTATATCTTTTGTATCCTCTTGTAATTATTTGGTTTAGTTTCGGTTACTGATAGGACTTGTGCTAAAGTAGCTGTTTGGTTTTGTTTCTGGTAGGACCTGTGTTAAAGTAACAGCTTGTTATAACAGTTTTATCTTTCTAAAATTATAAAGAGATTTGTTGATACTTTCAAAACCCTGAACGATTTCAGTAATCGTTTTTTATTTTTAGTTATTGCAGTATTTCACTTTTACCTGTTCGATTTGAAAATTTTATTTACTTTTCCCTGACCGATTTGAAAATTTTATTTAGTATGGATTTGTGCGACTCTTGTTTGTTTCTATCTTAAATCTCCTTGTTCATCATTATTGAAGTGCACTTCAGCTCCACTGTCCTCGTCTGTTGTATGGGTGATGATTAGACTTTACATTTATTTATTTATTTACTGCATAGTAGAAAAACGCACGCTGTGATCTGCACCACAGACATCGAACATGAAAATACCTTCTTGTCCCATCTACCACCTATCTGAAGTGTGGTGTAGCCTGTTTAAAATTTATGATCAGACAGGGATTCCATGGACAATATTTTCTTTACTTTTTAGTATTTTCTGACTAAAATTGTTGTTTAATATATTATTCACAAACACTTAAGCTTTACAAGAATTATTGTCAAGAAAACTAGAATCCTTCACCTATTAATAACAATTGTCTATTCACCACTCCGAAAACTGAACAGTCAATCATTTTGTCCACACTTATTCACAATATTTTGTAGTTAGCGTTGGCGACATTGATTTGGACCCATCCCCACCAAAGAAAGAGAAAAATATAGTCACTATTGCGGTCAATATACTTTTTATGGTTCAAATATTTATAATAAATTTGTAGTGTGAGAAACTCTTATAATTAGTTGAGCAGTTTTTTTTAACAATGATTTTTCGTAAAGTCGATAGTTATGCTTATCAATAGGGAATTTAAGACATAGCCACCACACACCCACCCGGTGTCCAAGCCCCGGTTTGAACCTTGGACCTTTCAAAAAAGGCATAAAGTTCTATGAAGCATAATTAAAAAATAACATTTTTATAAAAGTTTGTGTGTATGATTTTCGCGTTTTCTTTTTCTTTTTTTTTTTACATGGTGGTGGAATCAGTAGCCACCACGAATTTGGGACATGCTGTTCAGATTTTATGGCCACCACAGTATTTTATGCTGTTCACCCCAGTTTTTTTTACATGGTGGTGGAATCAGTAGCCACCACGAATTTGGGACATGCTGTTCAGCTTTTATGGCCACCACAGTATTTTATGCTGTTCACCCCGGATGCTGTTCAGCTTTTATGGCTACCATAGTATTTTATGCTGTTCACCCCGGGAGCTGCCATACAGATATTCGTGCAGTCCATCCCTATAACCGTCATACCACAATCATTTTAAACCTTTTACACCATTGAAAGCATCAGGTTAGTGACAAACGTTTAATCTGATGAAACCCATGATTTGAACCTTAGACCTTCGCCCCCTTATAAAATTTGTATGAACCAACTAATCTACACCTCACCTAATTTTTGTGTATGATTAAGTAGTTAAAAACTCTTAAAAAAAATAAACAACTTTTAAAAATTTTAATGATATTATTCACTTTGATATTTTGTTAAGTAGTAACTAGAGTAAGAATAAAAGCTACTTTATTTTTGACATAAGAGTAATATAGATGCATAAAACCATTTTTCCCCTATATATTTTCTTGATATTGTCTTGCCAATACTAACCTGTCTTTAGAAAATCACTTTAATTTAACTCTTGAATTAAATCTTTAAAATTATAAATATATTTAACATAGCTTATTTTCTTTATATATAAATTATACTTATAAATATAATACTTTAGATTAATATGAACTCTTGTGTGTAATATATAAATTATTTAAAAACAAAATTACTATTAATAATTAGATACGATTATACACACATCTAAACTCAAATTAATTTTGTTTAACCTAACATAATTGTAAAAAGAATTGATATGTAAGTAAAAACTAATAATATGGTGTCTATGGCACACCTTAGTGGTATGAATTTGACACCTAGGTTCATATCATTGTGTAAAAGTGTGTTAAAATAAACAAATATTGTTATACATGTATTTATTTGTATCCTCATTTTGAACTGAATTTTAGAATCTAACAACTTATAACTTATTAAAAGAAACATAATTATAAACAAAAATAAATATCATTATTAATGTTGACTTCAAATTAACCTTATGTATTATGTCCAAGTAGTAAGCATAGAGTATATCTCCACCACATCATTTCACATGCAATCAATAAGGTTGTTATACAATCAATATCTCCCCCACATTATTTTATAAAATTAATGTTAGATATAAATATCATAACAATTATAGATTGAAAAAATTGATGTCAAACCAATGCAACCATGACTTAATATCCTATTAGTGTTGGAGGAGGCAAGAGAGAGAACATTCAAGAGAATTATCAAACACTAGGAAGTAGTCAAAGGGTGGCTTTACAAATGAGACAAGATGATGGATTACAAGGAAGGTGACTTAGTATTCAAGTGGGGTAAGGATATAGTCAAACTAGGAGGTCATTAGAAATTTGATTCCTTTTGGATAATTGCTAATATAAAATCTTTTAGATAGTGGTACCAAATGTTTACAAAATCACCATAATTGATGGAAGAATACTATCAATTTGGTAAATAAAAAGTGCCTCTAATTGATTTGATGGAAAGCTCAAAGATAATTAAAGTTATCCCCTATTTTTCTATTGGTAAATAGGAAGTACCTTTTACTAATTTTTCTCCCTTTAAATCTATAATATTCTCCTCAAGTGTCTCTTATTTGTCTTTCCTTTTTCTCTACAAAAAATCCGATCTTCCTTTTCTTCTCTCTATCTCCCAAAATTTATTTTTCATCTATGGTTGTCAAGTTTATCTTGTTCAATTCCTTTTGTTTATTATTTTTCTTACCAAATAATGTACAAAGGTCATAAGTGAACTACTCACCATAAAAAATGAACCACCCATGAAAGTGAGAAAATCTTGCACTAATCACCTTACCTATAAGATAACCAGTCATGCAATAAAATTAGCCTAATTCATGCTAACCTACCTAGGATCCCATATAATTATGGGAATGGGAAAATTGTAGAGTATAAAACCCCCTAAGAACACAACCCCTATATTCACATTTTTTACCTCATACTATTACTGATCTACACACCTTATGCTCCAAGTGATTTTTACATAATATACCTCAATTATATTGCTCTCAACCATTATGTACTTCAAAGAACTTCACTCTTGGTTTCATCAAATGACCATGACTATGAATCATTATTTACACAAAAGCACTACTCTCCTCATAGCTAGTCAATTGGGTTAAACCCCACTAGGACTTTCCATCAGGATGACTACATCACAAGGATAATAACCTAAGTGTTGCACGTAGGGAAAACCACCACTAAAATAAAATAAATTACCGTATTCATTTAATTACAACATAGAATTGCTTATGCAGAATAAAATATTTTTATACTAGAGATTCAATAGAACCATTGCGAGTAAATGTCTCCTAAAATTAAGTGTCAATTTCTCCAATAAAATTTTTCTATGTTTCCTTAAACTAGCAAATTACTAGGCCTTATGAGTGAATTGCTTACTTTTCCAATCAAATTACTTGCAAGGAGAAAAAATTTCTTTGTACTTCCTAAGAAGTGAATTATTTTAGTTTGCAAGTGATTCACTTGCTAAGTTGATTGAATTACTCCATATTTTGAAATATGGTAAAAAGTCCCTTATTTTCTCATAATCATCAACTTTTCCTCACCAAGTATCATGTATTCCACTTTTCCATTGTAAACCCTTAAATTTCTAAAATTGATCCAATATCATTTTGTTCTCCACAAGCACCTATTCCAATGATGACACAATAAGTAAGGCCCTTCTAAAAAAATATCCCCCCTTTTTCAATGGAGGTAAAAAATTAAAAAATCCAATAAGAGAGCTAAGGAGGGAAAATATCAATATGTCATTGGGAATATAAGTTAAAAGACCCTTCGGGGGTTCAACTTGGGGCCACAAACTGTTTCTTAGAAAATAGAATATGGACCTTGGGCCCATCAATAAACCTAGTCCTAAAGACATGGAATTTCCATAAATTGGTAGAATCCTATGTAGAAACGTATGACTTCATGGCCAAAAGAATAAAGTCACATATTAGATAGAGGATTTTTTTTATATAAATAAGGGAGATAAGGAAGAATCTAAAGGCAATTGATGATCTAGCAATATGAGTAACCTATAGTTTGACGATCCAAATTTTTTTTACTAAAAGTGTAACCAAAATTATTGGTGGTATTTCTTAATTCATTTTATTAGGAACCTAAATAATATCATTAACTTCAACATCCTATTAAAGATAAATTTACTCAAATACAATGACTACATGGTTTTCTCTAAGATTATAGTTGTACTTAGCAAGAATCAGATGCTAATCCATTAAAGAAGAATTTGTCATACTTCATATAGTTAAAATTTACCCTAAAAACTCTTAAATGAACAACTATGCTAAATATATAGTTGAAATAGATGAGAAACTAGCCCAATGAGTTTAAGGTGGAATGAAAGTTTCCTTACACCTATTAATCTAGATCATTTTGAACCAAAATAAAGATATATTCCTCTTAGATCAGCTAAATTAATTTGGAATAGATGGGCAACCACTTATAGTGGTGGAGTGCATAAATGTACCTTTCCAAGAAATTAGGAAGACGTCATATTGCTTATATGACAATGTGTATAATGTTATCATGGAGAAGATGAAGTGAAAGAATTTGAGGCTACTAGAAGAGTCGAGAGAGTTTTTTAAATTAGAACAATGGATCAATGAATATTTTTTATTGGGATAAACATGGTACTTCATTTGAATTTATGATCTTTTAGCCATGTCCTTCAAGTTGTCATAGTTTATACTATATTAGTTATTGAACCTTGAGTACATTAGGAAACTTAACTACATGGATATAACATATTTCATGGGGAAGAAGAGGACTACCTTCTACCCACTCAAGTAGTTCATGATGAATATTACTTCTAAGTTGCATGGGTTCCACAAGGTGTTGGAGGATAGACTTAAATACATGGGTCTAGAGAAAGTCTAGGACATGTAGTTTTATGACCCAAGGAATATTTTAGAAAGAAGTTGAAACACTATAGTTTGAAAATCTTCTTTGTACATCAAAGATATATAAAATTGATAAGTAAGCAAACCCAAGCAAGGATTTGGCCCTATCCACTCTAGTGAGTTCCTAGAGATATGAGGATGAAGTGCCATTTTCTTTGATTGGTACACATTTTGTATAGAACCAAATATTCGAGATGACTTTAACCCATATCTCAAGCCTAAACATCATGCCTTGGATCCATTGGAAAATATAGGGTACTCAATTTTTTTTTTGTAGTAGTAGATAATATATGGAATCAACATGGCAAAGAAACCAACATGATATATCTCATTCAATAAATAATTCTCTTCCATTTGTAATAGAAACTACCCAATGAGTACAAAGAGGATGAAAATAGTTTTAGAAGCAATAAAAGGATCTCTGAGTCTACCACATTGACCTCGTGCATCTACACCAAAAATTGTGATATCTGTTGCACTAACCACACTTACTATCATTAATTCTATGATACAATAAAAAATAAAATATAGCCTATAAAAATTTAAAGGTGACCCACATGGCTTAGTGTTTGAGAAGGTGGAAAAAACATAGCAAAAAAATAGCAAACACCTCATCTCAAGGAGGGAAATTTTCCAAGGAGGAACTTCTCTTTAGTAGAGAACAACCACTATAATGGTCAATATCACTTTAACCTTTAATCTCATTTCACTTTCCATTACTCCTACTTCTTTATCCACATCTACTTATTATATTCCTATTTCCTTCTATTCTCCCACTCTTTCTTCTATTACACTTCTATCACCATCCACTAGTGTGGCCCATGGTTATTCTAGAGGCACCTATCATCAACCATAACCTTCATTTTTAGCATGACCTTGATCACTTCATTTCTATCACCCACAATCCAACTCACCACCTCAAAACCCTAGATGATTACACAATGTGTTCCTATTATTCATAACTAATTTCTCCACTTGTTGAAATATTGTTTCAGTTAGCATCAAGGATGAGTCCATCCATATTGTCATTCAATATCATATCCATGGAACTTGATCCATCCATTATATTATCTTACTCATGTTATTCTCATGTCAAGCCAAGCAACTCTTTATATAGTAAATATTGTCATTCATGTCAATTTCTATGATATATCCTTCCAAAGCATCTCTAGTTACTAGTGAAGTTACAAGGCCTAGCCCAACCTTTCTTTTGAAGGTTACTAGCAAGGTTGAGGAGACAAATATCCAAATGGTATTTGATTTCCTCCCAAAGAAAGGAAATATTTAGAAAAGAGTACAATAGTTGAAAGATTAAACCTCACAAGCTCCTATAACCATGAGGTTACAATTATCATCTAGAGAAAAAATTATCATTGTAAAAACACTATAGAATGATGTTTCTAAAATAATCACATCCTATGATGACTTCACTATTAGGTTATCTGAGCTAATATTTGAGAAGAAATAATCCATACCATATTATATAACTTTTAAATCAACTATCCATAGTCATGGCCATGTAAATTAATCATTTAACAACAAATAATGATGTATTAAAGAAATAAAATATAGAGCTAGAGGAAAAGTGTCCTAGATAAAATCTACAAAAGAACAACCCCAAAAAGACAATGAAGCCTTAAAGAAATATGCCACTATAAATGACCAACTAAAGAAATATATTGAGAACCTCAAGTCCTAACTTTTTGAGGTAGATAAAAAGACAATAATTGTAGGATCGCTCACAATAGTTTTTGCAAGTAAAAGACTAATTAAGGAGGCAAAATGAACAATAAAAATTCCAACAACAAGACCAAGTAAAATAACTCTAAAAAATCCCAACATGTGAGAGATCAAAAGATTTTCTAAGATATAAGTAAAAATAATGATATTCAAAATAAGAGGTAGTAACATATCTAGCCAACAACAGATCTAGTATCAACCTTCGAGGTGATAAGGGTGATATCATTCTAGGAAAATATCAAATATAAAGTAATACATGTCAAATGGTGCTTCAATTTTATATCCTACATGGAAAGCAACCCAAATCAAATGATTATGAAGGATAGGTACCAATAGGTGCTCAAAATTTTGGCTAAATATTAGCAACATAAGCCCAATAGTTATGAATAGGTCAAAATATATAAAATTAAGGAGCTAAAGAGGATTCAAAATGCTTAGAGAGACATACAACTCTATACATATGTGCTAACATCTCTAAAAGACTCAATGCAAGAGATGGTAATGGATATTTAGGGGCTCATTACTATTAGATTGCTTGACAATGCTAATCCTAAGGGGAAACTCCTTGAGGATGACATCAATTATTTAATGATTAAATAATATAAGTATAAATATGAATCTTGAGGTATAATCAAGCAATTAAAAAAACTAGCTCCATTGTATGCTAAGGTATAATAGTTAGTGGACAAACAATATGAGTCGTGAGAGAAACCATTTGAGGAATTGGGAGGATACATAAAAGACCTTGATAATCTCCAAATACTATGAGATAAATAATGTTAAAATATTCTAGGTATACTACCATGAAGGTGAAACTAGAACCATAGTTTTGCAGTTTTGTAGGAAAATTTCACTTTTGAATATTATATGCCCAAGGTTAAAGGTATTATTTTGGATATCTCAACAATCAAGTTTGGTAAGAAATGAAGTCACTATAAATATAGTGAAAATAAATACCTTGGAGAATTTTCAATTTATAAGGTTATAAAATAATGACATTGACCACTTTGTTAGAGAATATTATATTAGTTGATATATTGGAATGAGTAGGATGTGTACATGTGTCATGCTAAGAATACTAAGAGTCTTGTATAATGGTTGTAAGATAAGAATACAAAGGTCATGTGGAAAGCAATAGTAAAAAAATTGAAGAGCTATCTTCTATAGCTATATTATGGAGACAAAACTCCATAACATGTATTGAATGTAGAGAATATCTCAAGATTGTATTTTAGATTATTGAATAATATTGTATCTTTTCAATATTGTTGGTTTATAAAGATTTGTATATATTTATATTATTCTATAACTAAATCTTTGTTATTGTTATTTATACCTTTAATATTGTGGCTATTTTATTGGGACTTGTGTTATTTTGTTAATTTCTATGGTAGTAAGGATTTAAAATCAAACAATGGTATAAAAGCTACCACCTAACTCTATCCATTTTGATAGAGTTCATTTTATTAGCCACCATTATCAATATTTAACTTTGTCCACTTTTGATAAAGTTAATTTAAAGTTTGTCCACTTGGAAGGCAATGCAGATTTGGACTCTATTTTTAAAGGTCTTATTGAGTAGAAATTGAGGGTACAAGGATAAGTAATAATGATTTGGATGCTATGGTCTTTCCACTTGGTTGAATGAAAACCAATAAAGACTAGCACTCAACTATATTAATATAAAGGGTCAACTTAGAAGAGAAGTTGGACATTGATAGAGATAGCCAAATTAGAAGGTAGTTACATATTTGAGGATATTCAAAGTCACCCTAACATTAATATTAGATTCTCTAGCAAGGAGGAGAATCATATTGGGTTATTAGGTGTGACCTAAGACATTAAATATTTTATGTAGATAGAGGATTAATTGCTATAGAGATTAAGTAGACATTAAAGAACATTCAAGATTCTCATAAGAAATATAGAAGCAAAGAATAAATTATAGATAGGAAATAAGAACAAATCAAGCACAAAGAATGGAAGGTGAAAACACCAGAGTGGAATCTATAGAAAGTGGTTTTGTAAAAGGATAAATCCTAAGTATCCTTGTAAAAATATAAAGCCCAAGTGGCCTTGTACAGAGATAAAGTCTAAATGGCCTTTTAAATAATAGAGCTACAAATCATGATATAGGAAAGAAAAATCAAAGAGAGAAAGGCAAACAATTAGTACATCAGTTAAATCTAACATTCAAGATAGTCACCCAAAAAACCAACATTTAAAGGAGCACTTGAAGTCCATTTTTGAAGATAGTGGTCCAAGCAGCCAATGTTGAATGAAGCACTTGAAGTCAATCATTGAAGATAGTGGCCCAAGAAGCCAACATTGAAAGAAGAATTAGGAGACCAACATTGAATATAGCATCTCAAGTAGCCAATGTTTAAAGGAGGTCTTAGAGGCCAAATTTGAAGATATCAAAATAAATAGCTAAAAAAAAATTAGAAAGAAATAAATCATCCCAAGTAGCTAATGGAGGTTTGAGAGTCTAGTTTTTTAGAAAGTAGCTCAAGGGCAATGTTAACAGAAGAGGCCTAAGAGGCTAACCTTGACAATAAATTTTGAAGTAACATAAAGAGAGATTGAATCCTACACACAAAGAACATAGTCAACACTCATTCAATGAATAAACCAAAAATCTAAAGTGCAAAAATATGTGGATATCATATAAGGAGTATTCTATTACAAAAATGGAATCTGAGTGACATTCTCCTAGAGGAAGATGTCTAATAATTAATAGAAGAGACTTACCTAGCCATTGTTTGTAGTAGAGGAGAGTTTTGGGCATTTCAAAGAGATATATACTACCACTTCTCATAGGGATATATCTTACCATTACTTCTGGGAAGATATTATACCACTAATCATAAGGAAACATGCTCATAGGAAAGCGTTCGATTATTATAGAGAAGGGAAGCATTTTGGAGAAACATTGTTCATAGCAAAACATTCAAATTCAAAGCCACTAGAAAATAATAATGTCATACATTGCATACTCCTGACCATAGGACTAACTTAATCATTGATCATAAATGTAACATCTTGAGACATTATATTCCATGAAGATTTTAAAATTTTGGAGGGAAACAAATTTGAATTCATATGTTTGAAGTGCAAGGTGGAGTAATAAGGGTTAGGTTTTTTAATTTCAATATTCATTTATATTTTTGAATATATGGAGTGATAAGGTATGCAACATAAATTTTAAAGTGTTTTAAATATTGAAAAGTTAAAGCTTGATTGGAGGTATAAGGTTTTTAAAGCTTTTAGTTTTTTGAAGTTAAAAAAAAAAAATTAAGAGTGGGTTTTTTTATTAAAAGTTATTTAAAGTTTTTAAAGACTTTAAGTTTTAAAGAGTGGATTTTTTTGAGTGATTTAATATTGGAGGAGTTAATAGGTGTTAATTTTTTTGAAATTTAGGAATTTTGTGATTTGAAGAAATTTAAAGATTTGAAAATTTTAAATCTTTAAAATTTTAGAAAATTGAAATTTTAAAAACTCAATATCAAGGAGTTAAAAGGTATTCTACATCAAAGGATTAAAAATTTGAAATTTGCAAATTTCATATTTGAAATATTTTATTTAAACTTGGGATATATAAGGTTTACTACTTTAATGGAACTCATTATGGATTTTTGGTATTGATGATAGAGGTAGTAGGTATATGATTAGAAATAAATAATGGTTTTACAGTTTTCAAGAGAAATATAAAAAACCAATTTTCATAGCAGATAGTATGAATTATGATGTCAAAGGAGTAGGATATGTCTTAATTGATCTATCAAATGAAAAGAAAATAATTAACAATGTAATATATATATTTGGATTGACTACTAATCTTATTTCAATATCTCAATTAATAGATCATAACCTAGCATTTAAATTTAAAACTTAAAAAAATGTCTTATTATCACACAAGGAAGAGTTATAGCTTCTAGCTCATATAAAAATAGTTTTTTCACACTAGATATAGTGCCAAATATGGCTCTATAAATATGGATTTCAAATACAAAATAACACTAGCATAAAAGGCTAGGACACATAAGTTCATCTTAATTAAATGAGTAAACATCAAATAGTTAAAGGTTTACCTAAAATTACATGGGAATCTATGGTTTCTCCATAATGTCTAGCAGGGAAACAACATATAATACCTTTTGAACATCATTGGCATGGAACTCAATGTTAGAATTTACACAATAATAGATATGCAAAGTATTACACAAGAGATGAAGAGAAGAGTGGAACTGATTGATTTATCTCTAGGATCAACTCTGTATAAATAGCAGAGTTGATCATTGAGAGTCGTTGGATTACAACAACTCATCAAACCTGATGAAGACACCACTTAGAGTTCTCCTGACACATGGAGGAGTGGAAACTCAAGTGTGTATCCTAGTGAACTTAAGAGAATATTCACTTATTCTAACACCCCCCTTAAGTGATACTAGGGGAGATTCTAGAAATGAGTCCCGACAACGAGGCCTGATTAGGTACTCATGTACATCATAGATAGTTGGTGGAAAAAACCCCTATGGGAAAAAACCAACTATCACTTCTTTGTTTTGAAATGATGGTAAAAACCCAGTGGGAAAAGCCACCAATCAAAAGCAAAGAAGTATGAAAGAGGCTTGTCTTCGGATGGCGAAGATTGTCCTCTTTAACAAATAAAATATGAGTCCCGGCAAGAAGGCCTGATTAGGTACTCATGTACAATATAGAGAGAGGTGGAAGACCTCTTTGTCAATGCAGTTTTAATACTCCAAGTTTCTCTCACAACTGAAGGTAACACGGAGAAGGAAATGACTTGGTGAAGATGTCTGCAAGTTGATTCTCTATCGAAATATACTCCAAATGTATATCCCCTTTTTGAATATGTTTCCTGATGAAGTGCATGTGGATCTCAATGTGTTTGGTGCGCTGATGCTCAACTGGATTGCGTGCAATATGAATTGTGCTTTGATTGTCACACCACAGAGTTATAGGCACTTCTTGGAAAAAACCAAATTCATTGAGAATTTGATGAAGCCAAAGGGCTTCCTGACTGGCTGAAACTATTGCTCTGTATTCTGCCTCTGTAGAAGATAATGCTACTGTTTGTTGTTTCTTGCATAACTAGGCTACTGGTGAAGAACCAAGGCAGAAAACATATCCAGAGGTAGAACATCTGTCATCTACTGATCCTACCCAATATGAATCTGTATAGCCAATGATATCCATGGAGTCTCCTTTATAGATGAGCCCAAAGTTTGTAGTACCCTACAAATAATGAAGAATTATTTTAGTTGCTTGCCAATGACTGAAATGAGGGTTATGAGAGAACCTGGATATGAGCCCAACAACATAGGAGATATCTGGGTGAGTATGAGTGAGGTATAATAGACTACCTACAAGCTGATAGTATAGGGTAGCATCACAAGGAGGGGATGAGCAGGAAGTACTGAGATGAATGCCAAATTGAAAGGGGGTAGGAGAAGGTTTGCAATCTATCATTTTAAACTTTTGAAGAAGATCTTGAGTGTACTTTTGTTGACATAAGGTGATCCCTGTTTTGTTTTGTTTTATTTGAATCCCAAGGAAGAAGTGAGCTAGACCTAGATCAGCCATTTCAAATTTTTTAGAGAGGGAGTCTTTGATATTCTGAATGTGAGTGAGGTTACTACCAGTGAGAAGGAGATCATCAACATAAAGAACAAGAATGGTGATATTTCCTTTACTTCTCCAAATGTAAACTGTATTGTCAGACTCACAATGAGAAAAACCTGTTGAAAGAAGGAAGGAGTCCATATTTTCATACCAAGCTCTAGGGGCTTGTTTGAGGCCATATAGAGATTTTTTAAGCCGAAAAACAAGAGAGGAGTCTTGAGTAAAACCAGTGGGCTGTTCCATGAATATTTCTTCTTTTAAATTTCCATGTAAGAAGGCACTTTTTACATCCATTTGGTAGACTGGCCATTTATTGGAAGCGGCCAGAGCAAGAACCAATCTAACAGAGTCCATTTTAGCAATAGGAGCAAAGGTTTCTGTATAATCAATACCCTCTATTTGAGAAAAACCTTTGGCTACAAGACGAGCCTTGTGTTTGTCTATTTCTCCATTAGGCCCATATTTTGTTTTGAAGATCCACTTACATCGAACTAATTTTCTTCCCTTAGGTAAGGGAACTAAATCCCAAGTATCATTTTTGAGCAAGGAAGAAAATTCGTTATCCATGGCATCTTTCCATTCTTTTATACCTGAGGCTTCTTTGAAGGATTGAGGATCAGAGGAAATGGATTGACATACAAGACCAGAACCTGTGGGGTTGGATGATCTGTTTGAAGGAAGATTTTGAATGTAGGGAGTAGCTTCTTTAACAATTGTGCGGGCCCATTTTGGCATAGAAGAGGGAGTTGAAGGAGTTGAAAGACTTTGAGAAGGAGTTACAGGTTCTTCATCTTGATTATCAATAACCAAATTAACTTCAAGGGTTGGCTCTTCATAATATTGAGGTTCTACTATAGGAGTAGGCTCAATGGAGGAAGAGTCCTTTGGAGGTTCTTTTTGAGGGAATGTTTCATCAAATTGGACATTCCTATGAAATAATACCTCATGAGTTGAGGGATCAAGAAGCCTGTAAGCTTTCAATTCTTCACAATAACCGACAAATATGAGCTTTCTGCTTTTCTTATCAAGAGCTTTCCTTTTCTTCTTTGGGATGTGAGCCCAAGCAGTACATCCAAAAATTTTGAAATTGGAAACATCTGGTTTTAAGCTAGTCCATGCTTCTTCAGGGGTTATTTGGTCAAGAGCTTTATGAGGTGTGCGATTTTGAATATAATTGGCACAGTTAATAGCCTCTGCCCAAAAAACTTTTGGAAGATCTCTTGAATGGAGCATACAATTAGCCATCTCTTTTAATGTCCAGTTTTTCCTTTCTGCAATGCCATTTTGTTGAGGATTATGGGAGACAGAATGTTGATGTATTATACCATGATTAGAAAGAAATATGGAGAACTCATTACTGCAGTATTCTCCCCCATTATCAGTACGAATTTTCTTGATTTTGCAAGAAGCCTGATTTTCAACTAAGGCTTTAAAGACTTTAAAGTGGGATAACACATCACTTTTATATTTGAGGAAGTAGACCCAGGACCTTCTAGAAAAATCATCAATAAAGGTAAGAGCATACTTTGCTCCCTTAAAAGAAGTTTCAGGAAAGGTCATTAAGTCACTATGGATTAAATCTAGAGGAGATGAGGATTTTAGAGAGCTACTTGGGTGGAAAGGATCTTGATGCTGCTTTCCAAGAGCACATCCAGAACAAACCCCATCACTGGAAGAGACTTGGGGTAATCCTTTAACCATATTATGGGTGTATAAATCCTTTAGGTAGTTATAATTAATATGACCAAACCTTTCATGCCAAATTTGACTTTCAAGATTACTATGAGCCACAAAACAGGAGGCTCCTTCTAGATTTTGAAAGCTTTTGAAGTAAAAAAGATGAGATTTATGATCAATATCCCCTTTTGCTATAAGCAAATGAGGGGGTTGAAAATATCTTATCTCAACTCCTGTTGGGGAGAAGAGAACAATTTTCTTATTTCCAAAAGTACAAATTTGATAAATGGATAGGAGATTGGTGGCAATGTCTGGAACATAGAGAACATTGTTTATAGAGCCACCATCAATGGTTATATCCCCTTTCCCTTTGACAGGAATGAAGGAAGAGTCTCCTACTTCTATGCTATGAGTAGAGCTAGAGGAGATAGAAGAAAAAGACTTGTCTGAAGCAGACATGTGATGTGTTGCTCCAGAATCTAGGACCCAATAATTAGAGGAAGATTTGGAGGTTTTTCCTTGAACATTAAGGGCTTTTCCTATTTGCTTATTATTTTCTATCTTTTGATCTTTTATAGCTGCCTCTAGTTGTTGTAATATTTTCCAGCATTTGTTAGCAGAGTGACCATTCTTTTTACAGTGGGTACAGGTAATGGGAGTCTTTTCCTTCTTTTTGAATTTTTCTTTGGAGGATGTGGAGGCTACTAAGGCTTTTGAAGAAGAGTTTTCATATCTAGCAAGTTTGGTTTCTTCCCTAGTTAATCTATCACAAAATTCTTCTAAAGAGGGCATTTTAAAGGTTGCACCAAGAGCATCTTTAGTAGATATGAAGGTGGTTGCAAATATTTGAAAAACACCATTTAGTTTTGAAAGGATTAGATAAATACATTCTTCTTCTGACTTAGTCTTCCCACTGCCTTTATATTGAGTGAGGATTTCTTTGAACTTAGTGAGGAAATCAATAATACTACTAAAATATTCAGGAGATAAAGAAGTTAATTCAGCTTCTAGTTGCATTGATCTCATCTGATCTATTTTTCCAAATAGGGTTTTTAATTTCTCCCAAATTTCATGAGGAGTTTTGCAATCTGTAATATGAAACCACAAGCTTTCATGAACATTGGTGCTAATAATACCCATAGTTTCATGCATTTTTCCTTTATGAACAAATATTTCATATTCTTTATCAAATTTTGGTTGATTTTCTTCTAATAAATGAGTAAGACCTTTTTGAGAGATGAGATTTAGAATTTTAGGTTTCCAAGTGTGAAAATTATGAGGGGTGAGAGGCTCAATTGAATTCATTTTTGAGGATTTAATATTATTAATATACCCCCTTTAAAACTTCAAAAATGGAATACAAAGAAATTATTATGAAATGAAGCTTGTTCAAAAATAGGTAATTCAAATATACTTGCCCTTACTAGAGGGAAACTATAAGTATAAAGAGGCCTATGATTGTTTGCTTTAGATTGCCAAATCTTCAATGAATCATAGTACTCACCCTTACTTGAGGGAAACTATAAGTATTGTGAGCAAAGAAGGGTTTTGGGGTGAAGTGCAAGGAGTAACAAGTTTAAATGTGATCTCAAAACCTGCCCTGACGTGAGGGAGACTATAAGTTTAGAGATTATCAAGAAAACTGTTAATAGAAAAATATATGTCAGGCCTTTATACCAAGTTTCCAAAAAACCCGCCCTTACGTGAGGGAGACTTTAAGTTTTAAGGAGTTTGATACGTGGAACGTAGACAAAATATTTTGGGGTAAATATAAAAATTATGTTGTTTTAAAAAATATAATTTTCTTTGAACAAATTTTAATTTTTAAATGAAGTACTTTTGAAATGCTAATACTGAATCAAAATTAGTTTTGAAGCTTTGAGAAAAAGAAGTGCTAAACTATTTGATATGATTCAAATATTAGATCCTTATTTGAAATAAGAAAATAAAGTACGTACATGAACTAATTGAGGAAATAAAGGCTACTTAAATTTGATATGATTCAAATATTAATTACTTATGAAAAGTAAAAAGGAAGTAGCTACTTAAACTATTTGAGGAGATAAAAGTAACGAAAATAAAACCCCCCGTTGACTCACAATAGTGCAGAAATTGGCACTATAAGACCCCCCAAAAAATTTTTTTATTAAATATTTACAAATACGAGTCGTCTGTCATTTTGGAGAGCCACAAATAAATGTGGCCTGCCTAAAATAAATGAAGACAAGGAGCCGAAAGAACGACGATTCGTAGAATCGAAGTCTAAAATGAAAAAGAGAAAAATAAATACACCAATATGCCATGAAATAGAAGTGGCAGAAATTGTATCCGTTGAAGAGTCCGACAAATGGCAAAACCAAGCAATCGTCCTTGTAGCGCCACTGAGAATCAGGATAAAAGGAGATTCCTCTAAAGTCCAATACCGATGGATGTTTCCATGAAGCACTGTAGAAATTTAGATAATATATTCTTCGATTTGTAAAAGAAATTAAAGGAAATTAATATAAAAAATTCTTATATGGCAGAGAAAAATATCAAGAACCCTACAGAAAACTTATGGATATTTAAGCATATAAAACTTTTGAAAAATAAGAAATTTATAACTTCAATATGCTGCCTTGGAAGCCTACAAAATACGTTAGTGCAGAATAAATTGAAATCAATGTATTGGAATTTGTTTCAAAAACTAGAAGAAGCCTGCAAAATACGTTAGTGCAAAATATTTAAAACGAAATCGAAATGGAGATGTATTGGAATCCATTTGAAAAATGAAATGAAGCCTGCAAAATACGTTAGTGCAGAATATTAAAATGAAATCCAAATGTATTGGAATCAATATGCTGCCTTGGGAGCCTGCAAAATACGTTAGTGCATAAAAAATTGAAATCAATGTATTGGAATTCATTTCAAAAACTAGAAGAAGCCTACAAAATACGTTAGTGCAGAATATTAAAATGAAATCCAAATGGGTATTTTTGAAAACCAGATAAATATAATGCCCCAAATCAAAAATCCAAAAAAAAATAAATTTGAAAAACATTTTGGAGAAATCTTCAGAACTTTGAAATGCCTACAAAGGCTCTCAAGCGCTTGGTTCGAGCCCCACGTTGGGCGCCACGCTTGGGAAACCTGCAGAGTAAATCTAAAACCAAGAGAACTCTTCACAACCGCTTCAAATAATAAAAAAAATATTGAACGCAATAAGTTATTTGAAATGATTTTAGGGAAGAGTATATATAAATACCGCTGAGGAGTGCACCGACGAACAAAGCGGAGTGACCCCTAGATTTCTTAGAGTGCACCAAGATAAAAAGACGTTGCAATGGGCCAAACGTTCATCGAGTTGACTAAGAGTGCCAACGATGTTGCAACGGGCCAAACGTCTTTTCGAGTTGACTAAGAGTGCCAACGATGAAGGCGCCAGAAATGAAGAGTTATACTTAAAAGGTAAACTCAAAAAAGGAATCCTTTACATAACACTTTGAGTTAATCGGAGTTTCACTTTTAAACAAGCCAAAAATAAATGATTTAACCGAGTGTTAGAGGTACATGAATACGTTGAGGAATAATTTAAAAATTTAAGAAAAAAAAGGGGCTATTTTCCTTTGAAAAAGAAGGGCAAGAATCTTGCGCCTTCACAGAGGGTAAAATAGCTAAATTTTCTTAAACGTTATCCTTCAACATGCATTCAAAATAGAAATGAAAGAATATGCAACATAAAAAAAATATGCTGATAAAAAAATAACAATGGATAAAAGTAGACTAATGCAAACTTTGAAGTTAGATAGCCAAAAAAAATCCAAAGTAAATGAATCAGATCCTAGAACCTTCAAGAGAGAATACTAGCAAAATCTATCCTGCTCTGGTACCATGTTAGAATTTACACAATAATAGATATGCAAAGTATTACACAAGAGATGAAGAGAAGAGTGGAACTGATTGATTTATCTCTAGGATCAACTCTGTATAAATAGCAGAGTTGATCATTGAGAGTCGTTGGATTACAACAACTCATCAAACCTGATGAAGACACCACTTAGAGTTCTCCTGACACATGGAGGAGTGGAAACTCAAGTGTGTATCCTAGTGAACTTAAGAGAATATTCACTTATTCTAACACTCAATAACCATTGGAATTAATATATACAAATTTATGTGGACCAATGAATGTTACTAGTATTGGAGGACATAGATATTTTCAACTATTTCTTGATGATTACTCTAAGACAATGTGGGTGTATTTTATGAAATTCAAATCTAAATCATTTAGGTGTTTCAAACAATTCAAGCTACTGGTAGAAAATAATTAAAAAATCATGAATCTTCATTTTGATAGAGGAGGTGATTTTTTGTCAAAAGAATTTAAGTTATTTTTAGAAACCAATCATCAATATTGAGTAGAAGCAATTAAAACAGTTGTATACTAAAAAATATTACTCCTGAAGAAGTTTGGTCAAGACAAAAACTAATAGTAGAACAACTGAGAATTTTAATCAATTTGAAAAAAATATTAATCTTGAAGAAGTTTAGTTAAGACAAAAACTAATAGTAGAACAAATGAGAATTTTTGGATGTATAATAAGAACTAAACTAGATGACGAAATTGAGTGAATATTTCTTGGTTATGGTGATGATTCATCAGGTTACAAAATGATTTATCCTACAACAAATAAAATATACATAAATAGAGATGTAATATTTGATGAAGGAAACAACAATTATTATTAAAGAATAAAATATTGACTCAAGGATAATTTTAAATTCCTTATAAGAAGATTCATCAAGTGAAGACTCATTATCATAGATAGATTATGAATAAATAGAAAATGTAGAAACTACTACATCACTTCAAAAGAAAGAACCTATATGGCTTAGAGATATACTTAAGGATTCAAAGCTAGAGCAAATTCCATACCTTACTACTACAATATCTCAAACTCGTAGTTTAAAAATAATAAATAAGGGGTTGATAAGTTCTATAACATAACCTACAACTACTTAAAATTATTTAAGTCATCTAGAATGGAAGGCAGCCATGAAATTACAATATGTAGTATTAATGAAAAATAAAATACGAAATTTGGTTGATATACCACAAGGAAATAAAGTAGTAGGATGTAAGTGGATCTACAAGATAAAATATAAATCAAATGGTTCTCTTGATAAATACAAAGCTTTATTAGTTGCAAAAGGATATACTCAAACAAAAGGAATATATTATGAAGAAACATTTTCACCAACAATAAGAATGACTATTATTAGAATAATTTGTTTTTTAATAGCACATCATGTATGGAAACTTCATCAAATGGGTGTAAAGAGTATATTTCTTAATGGTGATCTTGAATAAGAGGCATATATGTCACAGCCAAAAGGATTTGTGATCAATGGACATGAACAAAATATTTACATGTTAAACAAACCCTTATATGTCCTAAGGTAAGCACCACAAGTATGGTATATGAAGACTAACAATTTTATTTTTTGGTATTAATTTAAAGAGAGGGTTTTGAAAGGGTCCCCACAACCTTATACATACAACCAAAATCTCAACCATAATAACAATATCCAAAATATTATACCTATTAGGAATAACCGAGAGAGTTTAATTCCTAATAACCATAATGATTTCGAAAATAACTTAAAAAAGCACAACACTTTGAAGGTAAAACAAACTCAAATAAACTCTGGTCAAAGGGCAAAGTGATATCGAACACCCCTTCCAATGAGAGCCAAAGGGATGTCTGATTCCTCATTATAAAAACAAAGCATCATGATCCTCTTTCCTAGCAAGGGAGACTACATCATTCGGGACATCATTTTTCCACACCAAAAAAGTAGCACAGTGGACACAACAATTGGCTAGCATATCGGCTAAAGCATTCCCCTCATGGAAAACATGGTGAATGTTCACCTGTTCAAAAGCATACAACAATCTCCTAGATTTAGCAATAATATTGAGAACATTCTAGTTAGGTGTACACTCCCCTTTGAGCATCTTGATTATGTTCAAAGAGTCACCTTCAATTTCAACATTCAGACAACTAGCATCCGTTAGCAATTTCACCCTCATATAAGTTGCATGAGCCTCCATGAAGTGTGAATATTGGGAATCAAGGGGTTCAGAAAATTCCATGAGGATGTCATCATTCTCATTTTACACAACACCACCTACTCCAACCTTGTCGGGGTTACCCTTTGAGGCCCCATCGAAGTTGAGTTTTAGCCAATTGGGAGTCGGATGGGCCCACTTAATTCTTGCTCTAGGATCAAGTTGGGGGGGGTGAGGAAGAGGGCTCCAACCCAATTTAAATTCCAAATCAACTTCGTTGGAGGAGGAGGGCGCCTTGGGCCATTTACCCACAAAGGCAACCAAGACATTCTTCGACACTTTGTTAATGATCTTAGTACCCACCCTGACAGCATCGGTCTCAACGTCATTAAAAGCACGGACATTCCATTCTTTCCACACCCCCCACCATGCATGGGGAAGCATAATTTTCCACAACCAAGATAGTCATTGGGACACAAACGATGAATAATTTTGAAGGATGTTGTCCATCAACGTACCTAGAAACACCCAATAAATGTTAAACCAATTAAATACTAACAATTATTTATTACAAACATAATTTTAAAATAAGTTTATCAAATTCAAATTTCTAAACACAAAATATTACACATTACAGAATAATACTTATAGTATACATTGATGATATAGTAATCATAGGAAGGTCAACAATTTGAATAGATGAAGTTAAAAGGGATATGGAAAAATATTTTGAAATGATAGATTTGGGGCTTCTTCATTATTTTCTAGGTTTGGAAATCTATCAAAATGAAAATAATATCACAATAACAAAGACAAGGTATGTAAAATTATTACATGAAAATACAAGATAAATAGTTATAAACTCAATTATACCCACATGGAGCAAGTATTGCAGTTATCAAGATATGATGAGACACCTCTAGTTTTAGCCACTATCTATTATCAATAATTTAGGATTCTTCTATATTTAACAAATACCAGACTAGATATAGTTTTTGCTATAAATTATATTTCAAGGTTTATGCAAGAACTAAAAGAAATTCATTGCAAATCGACAAAAAAATACTACAGTATATTAACAAGATTGTAGAATATGGACTAACATATGATGACAAATTTTTTCCAAATGGATATTCAAATTCTAATAATATTGGATCTATAGATGATAGAAAATCTACATCAAGCTATATTTTCTATTTTGTTTTAAAACCTATTTCTTATTACAATAAAAGAATATGCAGTAGCACTTTCATCTATAGAAGAAAAATATCATTCAACAAAATATGTAGTCTATGAAGCATTATGGTTACAATAAACATTATCTGATATGAGAATCATAAGAAATCCTACAATGATAATTTGTGATTATCAAGGAGTACTTAATCTAATAAAAAAACAACTATTCATGAAAGAACAAAGTTACAAAACTCATTTAAGCTCAATGTTAGTGTTCAAAATCATCATATCCATTTGAAACAAGTATCTACTAAAGATCAAATTGTAAACATTTTTATAAAAGTACTTGGTAGAAACTCCATGAATTCATCTATGCAAATCAAGAGAAGTTCACATCAAATAATGTAATATAAGGGGATTTTAGAGAATGTTACATTATATTATATATTGGAATGAGCAATATGTGTACATGTGTCATGCTAAGATGACTAAGAGTCTTGTATACAAGTGGCAAGATAAGAATCCAAGGGTCATGTGGAAAGCAATAGTCAAGACTTTGAAGAGTTATATTGTATAGCTATATTAAAGAGACAAAACTCCATAACTTGTATTGAGTGTAGAAAATATCTCAATATTGTATTTTATATTATTGAATAATTTTGTAAGTATCTTTTCAATATTGCTGATTTATAGAGATTTGTATACGTTGATATTATTTTGTAATTAAATTTTTATTATTGTTATTTAGACCATTAATATTATGGATATTTTATATTGGGACCTATATTATTCTATTAATTTATGTGGTATTAAGTCTTATAAATCCAACACACTTACTACCTTTCAAAAAGCCTCAAATTTTGCTAAGTTGGAGACTAAGACCAATTTGCTCCATGAAGGATAATTTATTCTTTGAGTGATATGCTAGCAGAGATGGAGCTATTGGATTAAAAGAGTAAAGCACTAGAAAAATACTTAAAAAATAGTAGTATAATGGAGAAATTCATTTGTCTCTTGAGTGAATCACTCCTAAACCAATGGAATGGTAAAAAGACAAGTGCAAATCCCAAGAAAGATATTTGGAAAACAATATTTTACAATATAGTAGCACCATAACTCATTTTGAAAGCCTTCTAAGACTTTCCAAGGCATAATTAGAGGTACATAACATTTGGACGTCCATCATTTTGTTAAAAAATACCCCCAAAAATCTAATTTTACTAGGAGGAATAGTTTCTCACCCCAAGTAACTCAAGGGTATTTTTTCATATGAGTAAGAGTCATGGGATCTATTATAAAAGTATATTGGCATTTAGTAATTTAAAGCTAAAATTAATGAGGTCCACATTATGCTATGCTAATTTATGAAATTTATGAAAATTTGATATATATATTTTTATTTTTGTCAATAGCATAACCCTACTTAATTGATGTTAACTTTTGATGTAGTATGTAATGAGAGATAGCAATCACAAGATGCATAATAATATGAAATAAAGTAAATCTACAATATGAATGAAAATATACTATAAATAGAAATTATGGAAATATATAAAAAGTAGCTATGGAGGAAATAAAAACTCCATGAATAAAGCTCCTACTCAAGAATGAGTAGTGAGCATATCACACTCCATCATATTACATCACACTCTGCTAAATTACACCACATTATTCTACATTCCTACTACTATATCTTGCTCTATGTCTATGGACCTTTATATAGAAAATAGGTTCTTTGGCCAACACTCTACCTAGCTATGCAAGGGACAACTTGCACATATACAACTTGCACATTGACACTTGTGCATTTATTACATTGCATGAAGTAACCAGATAACTTTCCCCTAAAGTAATCTAATGTCCTAAGTACGTACCAAGAAAGGCACATTTACATGATCCAAATTATGTAATATAATCTATTTCTAACACCCCCCTGTATTACATTATTTTTATATTGAATACTTTAGTCTTTAGTGTGTATCTTCTTCCATTGAGTGATATTTGACTTGTTCAGGTTCACCATCCTTGTCTTCTATCAAACCACCTTTATTATTGTACTTGCAAGTATCTTCGTTTGGTTTTGATTGTTGATGACTGAGTAGAGGATGGTGCACTTGTCCTATCATCTTCTTGATTTTGATTCTTCTATGCCTCGCTCTTTGATGTACTGGTTCTTCATTTTCTTGAACTTGTTCCTTTGAAAATATGTTAGCATCATTATGAGACATCACAATATTTCATGAGATTTTTATTGAATCCAGGATATATGTATTTCCATGGATTGATCCTATCACTTTTATTTCTCCTTGATTCATGATGAGACATGTATTGATTCCATACATATATCCAAAGTTGATCATATAGTTATCTTCTACTAATTTGCTTACTGATATGAGATTGAATGTTAATTCAAGAACATACAATACTTTTTGTAGTAGAATATTTAAAAATGATCTGCTTGGCATTACACATCCATATCGATGTATAGGATACGTTTGGTTATTTACAATTCTTAGTTTATAGCCTTTAGTATTTTCAAGATAGTTGAACCATTGTATATTTCCTTTCATATGATGACTAGCCCCTGAGTCAATGTACCACATGTTATCATATCTTATAGACTGATTTCTATTGGAGCAAATTTCACATTCATTATATAGCATTCCTTTTTCTATTTGAAGAGTGTTGTTTAGCATGCTAGTAGTCATTTGTATTACCTGTATTCTTTGGGATAAAGTAGTCTACCTTATAACTCCCTACTCAGTGTCTATAAAATTCCAATTAATATAAGCTAGATTTGATAAAACCTTTATTAATACTTAGTTTTGTAGGCTTCCTTATGACTCCCATGTAATGTGAGTCTATACTCTTTAAGGACTTTTAGGTTTTGAAGAAATATTATATTTTGTAACTTGATAATATTTGATAAATGCAACTATTACCAAGTTATGTAGAATTTATTATGACTCCCTAGTATGTTCTAGATAAGATATAATGCTTTTGTAAATTATAGTTCAATATTTGGTTGATTTTGTAAAGTTTTATAAAAATCAACTTCTATTATACCTGATTTCTCCTATTGAACTGAGCACTTTTCCCAAATTTCAAATAGGTTATAATGTTGGAACTTTTGTCTCCTTTGAGAAGGTTGATACAGTAATTTTATAAATTTCCAACCTTTGAAATACTATGATAAACCTCTATTTTAAATAGTCCTTTGGAAATTAATTTAAGTGTATCTAATTTCCAATAAATTAATTTAACGTAGTAACCCTTATGACTCCCTAATTTTTGGAAAAATTAGACCACAATAATATTTTTAAAATATTAAATAATATAACCCAAGTAGAATCCCTTATATCTAATAGGTTAATTTGCAAATATTATTTTATCTTGGTAAGTTATCTCCTATGTCTTTTGCTTTCATAATCTCAAAATTTATCCTTGATTTTTAAACCTTATATCTCCTTTATTTGAAAGCAACATTAAATGAGATAAATTACTTACCTTATCTTCTTTATCACCACAATTTAATGGCTCTAAATTTGATTGGATATAACAACTGCAATACATAACTTCTGGCGCTTGAGATGATGAGTGTGGATTGGATCGACTTGTATTCAATGTTGGAGTGAAAAGTGCCATAGATTTGAGAAGGTTTGACCATATTTTCTAGGAGATTTTAATGCTCCTCCTACCTTCCTTCCATGTTGTGCTTCGAATGTGTTTCATTGCGCTATTCTCACCCAGATCCCTTTGACTGCGTTATTATTTATTTTTCACACTTTACCACTTCATGTTAAGATACCTTTTAATGTGGTGAAGGCTTTGAAAAGTTTCACTGAGCATTACATAAGAGCTCTCTCCTTTGTAATGTAACCAACCTTTAGTAATGTTTTTATATCTTCTTGGTTGCCTTGTAATGAATGAACACTCGTGTGACCACTTGTAACTCCTTTGTGAGTCTTCTTGGAAATTAAGAAATGGGATGACACCATAGAGAATTCGTACCAAGTGGATTTCAACCTTCCTACATGGAGTTATTTCACTGTAACGCTTCCAAGGAGAGTATAAATCCTTTTTATATGCATCTTCTTTGCTTGCTATATTTCATGGAGTGCAAGCAATCTCTTCTCTTACTGGTCGATCGTTGAGGCAATTTTAGATCTTCATATGACACTGTAGGTGATTCCTTTGGTGGAAAATATTCACCAAGCTAGAAATATTTGAGTATTTCACTTGTTCTCCTTATTCCTTGTTCCCTTCAACATGATATTTTCATGTTGTTCATCCATATTGATTGATGTATAATATGTCACCTTTATTCTTGTAAAAGAGTGCTCCCTTTTTGTCTATGTAAATGCATGTTTATGATCGACTGATATGTGCATTCCTTTTGTAGGTTCATCCATCCAATATGTGAAGTGTGAGCTCCTTCAACTAGCTCCTTGTGTCATGGATGTGGAGTGCTTGACTTTCAAATTTTCTTGACTTTCAGTCTTTCTTGATGTTTGACTTTGCTTGACATTTGACATTTCTTGGCTAGATTTCCCTATAGTGTTTGTGCCTTTAGTGGCACCTTCAATATGCCATTTACCTACAAATAATATAGTGTGACACCTTGTATTCTACTATGGGAATAATAGTTTCTTATTTCACATTTTTTCACTCCTTCTTGCAGGTCTTGTAGTCTGATTTTGTAGTAGATTTTAAATGCACAGATGAGGGTTTTGAGGATGTTCATTTGGATAGACTCCTTGCCCTCTTTTCTTGGATATTTAATGATAGATCCAATATTTACATATACCATAAATAGAATATTTTTCTGCTGCACTTAACCCTATAGTGCTTTGGATTTGAGATTCACCAAGTCTCAATCATTGAAACTTCTTTTGGTTATTTTTTATTCACTTGTACTAACCAATTTTAGTGGCTTCTATTGGCCACTATGAGTTACAGATTTCTATGCTTTAAGAGTGCCTTTATACAATTGATGTAAACTAGATTTTTTACCCTTATCAAAAGCCCAAAACTAATTTCTTTTGAGAGTGATAATAGTGCAAATGAATCTAATAATTTTCACTTCCAATGCACTAACAATTTCACTTTATCACTCCAATCAAATATCAATAATAATGTAGTTAATAAACTTACTATATCTAATCAAGAATAATCATAAATAAATCTTTAGGAATTATTCTGCAATTCTCTTATAAGCAAGGTGGTAGGAGTTAGTCTTCTTTTGCTTTCTAGAGTAGATGATAGGTAGTTGATAGATAGTTTGAAATTCTGAAATCTAATCAATTCCTAAAATGCAAATGAACCTTAAAGAAACATTTATATTTTTGCACTTTTTAATACTATAATTCAATTATCCTTATTGCAACTTTAATCCAAATTGAGGTGCTTAAACAAATCTGATAATTAATTCACTTTAATGAATCTACTTGCACCAATAGTTACTTACCTTTTTCTAAAATCATTTTTTGTAACTTTTGTAGAGGATGTAGATCTTGGTGTCTAATATCACCAAGTTGTTGTCTTGAGTAAGATCTTGCAACTCTTTGTAGGCTGCCTTGAATAGCTTCATATTCACCAAAAGATGATCTCAAACTCTCTTTCACAAGACTAGGTCTTTGGTGGCTTGTTATCCTCTTGTAGTCTCATCCTTTTTTTGTATATTTGAAGATATATTTGTTTCTAAAGTGATGTCTTCTTGCTGTGAGAGGTAATCTCCAAATCTCTTGTAATTGTTAGGCTTCTTCTATTTGAATCTTCCTTCAAGTTTCTTGTTGAATTCTGACTTCAAACAAGATCTTCATCTCAATATTTTGAATCTCTTGAGGTCTTATAATATTTGGCACTCCTTGCCAAATTTGTCTTCTTGGGCTTGTTGTTGGATGGCAATAATTGTCTCAAATATTTCACTATCTCCAATAGTGAATTTCTCCAATGAGTTCTCCATGTAACTCATTTGATGATATCTTTAGTAAGACTCTCCAAGAATTTTACTAGATGCTCGTAGAGATCTCTCCAAGGTCTTTGATCTTGTAGCTTATTCTAGTCTTCCTTGAGATCTTCTCTTCAACCTTATGCTTCTAGAAGTGTTGGTGGTGAGATCTTCTCATGGATATTATATTTTGCTACTTATAGATTTGAGAAAGACTTTATTAGTCCTTCTTATTCCAAGTCTAGAAGTTATTCAGTGAAATATTCTCCTGATCTCTTTTTCTTTATGTGTTGGATTGATTCTGAAGAAGATAATCTTCCTAACGCACTTGTAGGAATCTTTCCCAACTTACTAAATCTCTCTATTCCTACAACAAAGTATTCGTATTGAAATCTACTTCTAAATTAGATACTCTCTTTTGGAGTCTTCTTCAGGATCAAGGCTTCTATGGTATTTTTCAGTATCAAGGCTTATGTGGTCCTTTTTAATATCAAGGCTTCTATGGCCTTTTTTCAATATCAAGTATTATGTGGCCTTTTCTTCTAGATGAAGGCTACTATGGCCTTTTCTTATGGATCAAGGATTCTATGGCATTTTCTTGGATTAAGGCTTTTGTGGCATTTTTCCTTGTGAGGTTCCCAATATAGCAATGGAGATATCCTATCTCCCAACATCACCATAATTCTTCTCCAAAAGCCTCTTCTATAGTATTCTTATCTTGTAGCAACTAATATCTGTACTATGAAGGCACTCCAACCTTTGAGCAATGAAGTTGAAATCTCCTAGATTTTTATTGTAGGAGGTGTCCCAATCACCTGAGAGTTAATTCCCAAAAATAAAAGAAACTTTAGGTAATTTTTCTAGATCTCTTATATGAGCTTCAGTAGTTGATTCATCAAACTAGTGGATCAAATATTGAGTCCTAGTATTCACAATTTTTCCCTTGTAACTCTGTGAAAAGAATCTAGCCATATGCAATCTCGGTATTTCCAAAACTGAGATTTCTTTTAGTATTTACTTGCGACTCTCCCAAATTCTATCACCTAGACTCTTCTGAGAATTTTTTATAGTGAATTATCAAATTTCGTATCAGGTCGATAAAAACTCAGGGTTCAATGATAATGGTGGTTTTCCTATTGATCTACCATAGCTTTGATACCACTGTTAGCTTTTGATGTAGCATTTAATGAGAGATAGCAATCACAAGATGCAAAATAAAATAAAATAAAGTAAATCTATGAGATGACTAAAAATATACTATAAATAGAAATGATGGATATGTATACAAAGTAGCTATTGAGGAAATGAACACTCCATGAATAAAGCTACTGCTCAAGAATGAGTATTGGCCATATCACACTCCATTATATTACATCACACTCTACTACATCACACCACATTGTTCTACACTACTTCCTACTGCTATATCTTGCTCTATGTCTATGGCCCTTTATATAGGAAATAGGTTCCTTGGCCAAAACTCTACCTAGTTGTGCAAGGGACAACTTGCACATATACAACTTGCACATTGATACTTGTGCATTTATTACATTGCATGAAGTAACTAGATAAATTCCCCCTAAAGTAATCTAATGTCCTAAGTATGTACCAAGAAAGGTACATTTACATGATCCAAATGGTGTAATATAATCTATTTCTAATAAATGAAAAATGTGAGGTGATTATGATATTTCCCTTTTTCCTATCTTGTCATTCCTCTCACAATTTTAATTTATATGAATGGGAACATTATTGTTATTCAAATTTTTTATCCTTGATCACACACTCTCTATATAATGGTTTTGGCTATATTTACTCTAAAATATTTTACACCCTAACATTCATCATTTACTTATATGTATTTTAATTTCCATCTTTGCTTTATGTATTTTAATTAGGCAATATAATAATAATAATAGTGGGAATTTAACCTAAACCTATCAATTGGAAGAGGACCTAGACTCTTCCAAATATTATTGGAACCAAAGTTGTGGTTGCATAATAAGTTAAACCTTTCCACAATTCAACAATATCCTTGAAGAAATTTTGGTCACTTTAGATGGTTTGTAAGGTTTAATTTTTTTGTTATTAGAAGTCCAATGTACGATTATTAAAAATCAGAGTTGTAAAGAAGAGGGTAGCATGACCTTTTAGTTATGCTTTATATAAGAAGTATTTAAAACAATATATCATTTACTTCTTTATTGTCCATTTGTTTACACCATTTGGGACCATCATTTTAGGAATAGGAGAGTATATTAGATAACTCCATTAATAAAGAGCTAATGAAATGTTAAATTAATTGTTGAAAATCTAAAGAATTATCCATTATGTGGATGACTAGTCTTGCCATAATTTTTTGGAATTTATGGCTTCAAAATATTAATAAATCTTTTTAAAAAATCATGCCCAACTTTGGAATCATATTATTGCATCTTCTACAAAATATTTACAAGCCTGGTGTTCATAATGGGGAGTCTCACATGTAAAAATTAAATGCTAACCTCTTCATTATAATATTTAATTATACATGAAAAGGTAAATATGAGAATGGTGGTAACATAATTGATTTACACAATCTAGAGTAGAATAGAAATGCCCATATTTTGGGTGCGTCAAAATAAATTTTGATGATGCTTCCAAAGGAAAAATGGAGGATGGTGTTTTTCCAAATAATGAAGACTTCATACTTAAAATTATATGATAACCTCAATAAGACACAAGCTAAGGCACTTTTTATATGGTTCAAAATTATCATTGAAAAAGGATGAAAATATATTTAAATTGAGGGATATTAGAAAAAATTATAATTCATGCTATTAACAAAAATAAACATTGGAAATGGATGATTAAATAACATTAATTCTTATATCCATCAACTATTATTCAACACATTATCATAGACATACCAACATATCCATAAATACTAAAAATCAAATAATAGATAATTTAGCCATGTTGATTTTTGTCTTGACAATATTCAAATTTATAAAGTAATTGGTCAATTGAGATATCATCCGCTAATAAAAATATTATAAAAGAATTATTTTTTTTTAAATGTAACATTTTGAAAAATATAAAAAATATTTTTATAAAAAAATAGAATCTTAAAAAATATTTTTTATAAAATAACATATATAATCTTTTGTTATTTAAAGAAAGTGATCCCTAGTTGAAGTTGTACATACTTTATTTAGATAATAAATTATTAAACATATATGGTAATTAAAAAAATTAAACTAATATATAAAAATTATTAAAAAGATTTAAATAAATACTCATCAAGCTAATTAGCCTTTTATAATTTTGGTCAATCAATTGCAAAATACTAAAATTTATTATTATTATTAGGTTGAGTAAAGAAACTCTATCATCCCTAGTTCTACTCGAAAAAGATAAAATTAACGCATTCATCCCTAGTTCACTCAAAAAAGGTAATATTAACACATACTCACTTGGCCCCTCCCACGTACCAACTCTTAAATCCCTTTCTAGGCATATTAATATAAATTATTGAAAATATACAATGGTATAATTTTGGTCAAATCAATCAAAGTAATCTATTTTTATTTAATGAATTTGAAAATAAAACTTTAATGATTGTGAAGCCTTGAAAGATTCAAATATTATATTAGAAAACTTATAAATTATTATAATGTTTAAACTATAATTTTAGATGAAAAAGTTATTATATTAATAAAATAATGTCTAATTATATAAAAAAGGGGCGGGTGGGATTAGCACACCTGTAAACCAACACATTAACCATTGTGGTTAGGAGTACTTAAGAGTGTCAGAAAAAATCCACAAAAAACTAGATAACAACTGCCAAAACAATGTCAAATATGCATTCAGAAAGAAAGGAGCCAAGAAATCACTATCAGGTGGAAGGTCTGAAGTTTTCCTCCATAAGGTCATAAGTCCATCCAACGGTTGCAGAAATTGGAGCTCCCCAACCATCAGTAGTAGTACTACTAACAGTACAAGTATGTGCATTTGGTTTAATTTCACCCTAACCATGGGTATCATATTGCTCAATAGACCGAACATCCCAATGAGAGGCCAGGCGAGATGGGTCTCAAACTCTGGATTCTCCATATTTGTGCTACGGGGGGTTGGTACTAGCGTCTGGTAGTAGAGGCTTGTGGTCGATGATGGATCCCTCGATGAGATGAAAATCAGGACCTGGAAGGGGAAGTAAGAGGTACACGACTCATAGTACAGGGTGCATTCCCCTAATGCTCCATGAGGGTACATAAGTAGTGCAGCTCCACATGTACTTTTTCAACCTGTAATTGAATCTATAACAAACAATAAAAGAATATAGCATATTTATCATAAATATAGAAGACACATATGACATATTAATGAGAAAAAATAAGTTTATTTTGAGATTTCCAAAGATAAAATAGGGTACCAATTATAAAAATATTCCAAACAACACCCAAGTTGAAGGAAAAAGTAATAGGGTCACCCAAAATAGCATGCACCCTAGTAAAATCCTCTTGCATAAAACATCTAAAAAATTCAAGAAGTCACTCCCAGGTTGACTAATCCCAATCACAAAACCAAAAAATATGCAATAAATCTTTCACTTATCTGTAAACTGGGTAAATGGGATTATGAACACCTAGATTCTTGAGCCTATTTCCTATAGGTAACACCTAGTGCAAGAGGCTCCAAGAAAAAAAACTTTTTTTAGGTTCAATATAAGTAGCCCAAGCAATCTGAAACCTCTTATTCCATTGGTAGGGAAGAGAGACTAAGTCCCATATCATAGTGAGCTTATCAACCATTGGAACTTGCAAGGTGAGCCATTTGTAACCTAGATGAGCTTTATATTGCCAAATAGGAAGCTCCCCAGGACAACACCAATCTGATCACTAAGGATTTTGAAAATGCTTATGTAGTTTGCACCAAATAGAAAATGGAATACTATAAATAGCCACCTCATAAGTATCTCTATCACCAGGATTTAAATTGTGAATTTGATAAAAACTTTTCCAAGGTATCCAGCTTCAGGTATGTTAAGAGAATAAATAAAAAATGGAAGCAATACCATACTTATAGAACCTCTCCACTCTAACCCACTACACCAGATCCAGGGGAGAGCCCTGCCAAGTGATAACAGGAGACCACCAAATATTCATGGAAGGAAAAGAGGCACCTAATTCAACTGAGTTAGGGTTTAGGCTTTCTAAATACTTAGAATGACAAAATAACCATTAACTTTAATAGGGATAGGGACAGTAAGAATGGATTGCAATATCACCCCTTTCCAATTTTTCTTCCTCTAAAGCAAACCAGAATAAATACAATGGTTGACCAGCACTTTCCAAGATTCATCCCCAATTAAAGATCGGGTGATCCATTTAGCACAAAGGGAAAAATCTTATCGAGTGATAATCAAATAAACCCATGCCTCCGTAGTCCTTTGGAAAACAATAAATTTTCGAAGCTACCCAATTAAAATATCGTTTGATATATTCTTTGACCCACAAGAAATCTCTCATAAGCTTATCTAGATTTTTATAACAAGATTTGTATGGAACCCAATAAGATGAATAATAGACATGGGTAGTGGCTAAAATCTTTGAACAAATCTAAAATTTTCCTGTAAGATAAAGTTTCTTATTAGTCTAATAAGAAATCTTCTTGTCCACTTTCTCATACTACCATAATTGAGTAGAGGAACCATGAAATGCAAAAATAATTCCATGAAATTTAAACACTTCACCCAGCTAAATCCAAGTCCATTGAAAATGATGCAACCAACATGGCAGCTGGGATTAAGATTGCTAAAAACATGAGATATTTTTCTATTGAATATAAGAACTAGAGGCTAAAAAGAACACCTCTAAGCAACTAATAGTCGAGGAAAGGGATTGCTCATCTTCTTTAAGTGTTAAAAAATAATCATGAGAAAAATTATCATTGACCAATTGACGGTCAGAATTGGGGAGAGCAATATCCTTGATTAATCCTTGATCCACTTTATGGGCCAAAAAATATCCAAAAGCCTCTATAGCAATAATGAAAAGAGATGGAGCAAGAGGGAACCCCTATCCTATAGAATGACCAAGAGAAATTAACTAAGATTGACTATTATTCAAAGTAAGAACAACTGAAGCATCTTGAAATAACATAAGAACGGTGCTCAAAAACATTGTCCCAAAGCCCAAAGCCTAAATCATGGCAGTGATGAAGTACCACTCCATTTTATCAAAGGCTTTCTCATAGTCAATATTAATGAATAAAGCATCTTGTTCAAAATTTCTTGCCCACCCTATACCTTCCCAAATTGCAAGAACATTATCAAGAATGTATCTTCTTCGAACAAAACTAGTTTGTTTAGGTTTGACAATCAAAGGTAGAAGATATTTAAGCTTAAGTGCAAAGGATTTGTAAATAATATTATAGCTCACATTAAGCACCATGATCGACCTCCAGTTAGTGATGATCTCAGGGTCTTTAGACTTAGGAATAAATCTAGTATTACCTTTGTTAATAATGGAACCTAGTAGGGTCCGAGGTATAGACCAATTGGTTCATCCAAACCCCATAAGGGGGGCGGAGGTCAACCCCCTTGTCCCCCCTTGGGCGTAAAATGTTTAAAATGATTGGGGGGTGGGGCGGCCGCACAAGCGGGGGGGGGGGGAAGGGAACAAACAGGGGGGGGTTCCACCATGTAAATTCAAAAAAATAATAATAATGGAACCTAGTGAACCACATTGTAGGGCTTCAAGATACACTTTGGGTAGATCAACCAAGAATATACTAGAATTGTTTGTATAATTCACATAGGAAACCATAAATATCAGGTGCTTTATCATTGGCCATGAGTGATAAGGCATTTTAAATATTCTAGAGAAAGAAGAGTATCACATAATATCATTTGCTTAGAAGAAATTTTGTTGGGGACAATAGTGGTACAATCATCAAGAGCTTACCTTTTAGCATCATCAAGGGGTTGAGAAGAAAAAACACCTTGATAATATGGAAAAAAGACTTTGACAATGTCCAGAAGGTCTATGAATCCCTGCCCATCAATGTGAATGGCTTGAAATTGGGAATACTTGGTAGGAGGTCTAATACGTTGAAAAAATATTTGGTCACTCTATCCCCCACTTTTAGCCAATGCATTTGAGAACGTAATTGAGCACCCTTGGCTTCATACAAATCAGATTTTTTTAGCTCATGTTGAATGGAAGAAACTTGGGACTGAGCAAGAGATATGAAAGGAGAGGCTTCAAGCCTGAGACAGACCTTGGATAGCTCACTCTGCAAGGAAAACTTAGCCTATTTCTGTCACTTTGCAACTCAATACCTAAAGTATGTAGCACCTTAGTGGTTCATTTAATGGTAGCATTCCACCAATGAATCCTTCTAGAAAGACCATCATGTCTAGGAATAAAATTCTAAATATGGTACATATGATCTTTCATGATAAAGCGATGCAACAAAAATATTCAGGTAAAACTATGAATAATGCACTCTAGGTTGAAATTTTAACTTTTCCATCGAGAATTAAATAGGTGAATGATCAAATAGTGTAGTACCATGGAAATTCAAAACATATGGAAAATATGGAAAAGATGAGAGAATTGAAGGTTGTCACACTTAGAAATCATGGCTTTGTCCAATCCTTTCAAAAACCTAGCAGAAGTAGACTGGAAATTGGACCAGATGTACCAAAGAACCTGAGGGAAGTCAGAAGGTGAGAAGTGAGAATTAGGGTCATAAAGGTGAAGCTTTTTTTCATAAAAAAAAAACTTCCCTTTCACCTAAGAACCATCGTATCAAGGCATGATTGACCTTGTCATAAGCTTTCTCCACCATATTAAAATATCCATAGAGCACATAAGTGGTAAATGGTAGATTTATGGCAAGCCATATTCGTAGCTCACATCGATCAGAAGCGATGTTCGAGTCATACACATTAACCACAATAAATGATTTTTTGTAGATCTTGAGCAAAATCTAAATAGCTTGATTGGACGGGTCAACACCCTAGGTCACAACATTCTTCTATAATAGAGGAACAAGGATAGTGATGACTCCCACTTGTCTCAAGGAATGCTTCATGGTAAAAGAGGCACTTCATGGCCACAAAAAGTCACATGCACATCATAGATTAAAATAAAAAATCTTAACTTCTTACAAACATAAAAAATCAAGGCTTCCATGCACTCCAAAAAAATTTGACATCTCATATTAGACCAAATATTTTTTATCAGGTCCATCAATCCTTGGACATTATAGGAGAAGAAAATAATTGATGTTTGTGAGGATGCATGATCTCCATGACATCCTCTGCATCACCCAAACCTTCAAGCAAGCCATAATATTTGGAGGCCACATGGAAAGCATCATTGTTTAGTTTTCAATGTTTGTCATTCCGAATAGGGTTGTGAGAGTGGCAAACCTTAAAGTCCTGACCCTCATCCATAAAAAAATTATTTGGAGCTGCCACCATTAAGGAAAAATAAGGGCTCAACCAAAGAGATTGAGACACCGATGAAACTAGGGGTTGCATGCCAACAATCGGAGGGTCCATATCAATAGGAGTCTGAACATATTTAGTAGAAGCTTGCATGTCCCAAGAAGGAGTAGGGTTAGGTTTCATAGTAAAAATTGAAGCTTCCTGCTACTTAGCTCCATGGGTTTTCTTGCTAGAAATAGTATTCCATTATTTAGTGTTTCCCTGTGAGCCATTAGCGGGAGAAGCGGGAGTGGGCAAGGGATTTGCCTTATATTTCCACTCTATCAGAGGATACTCCTAAATTTTGTGAGCTTTATATTGACATCGATAATAGTTATTGGATAAATTGATATAGGAAACTCTTTGCCTAAATGATTGGTCCCCGATATTGATATCAATAAACTCTTACAAATCATTGGTAAGATCAACATTGATACAGATCCTTCAAGGTATGACTTTCAAACCATTCACAAGTCGTATGATATTCATGCAAAGGAATAACAACTTTAGGGACAGGGCCTTTACCTCATGATACACTTTCAAAATGAACTTGTGCAGATGCTTCTCCGGTGCCATTGATCTCTCCAGCAAACTCAAAATAAACTGAACCAACTGTATGAGTGGCATCCATTAAAAAAGGTAAACGAACACCACCACCTCAGGGTAGAATTAATGCAGTAGATAAAATATTCCCACCCCTAAACCTACCAAGCTAGCAGCTATTTTTTGCTCTTCTATAGCCAATCCTTCTCTACTCCAAAAACTATTTTTTTTTCTTTTAATATACATAGGGAGAATATTGTCAAGCATCATCAAGGTGAGATTTTGTCATATTATCATGAAAACACGAGGAAATAATTTAAAAAAAAAACAAAAGAAGTGAGAAACAATTATAAAAACATAAAACTATAATTTTGAATTATAAGTATACGATTATTTTTAATCCGCCTTGAAGATGCAAGCAATAAACCTTATAACATTTTATATTTTATTTATATATTAAACTATTATATGAAAACATAGCATTTACAAATATTTTCTGAATAATCATTGTATATAAGCATATTATATATTCCGATGTATTTTTAGAGCATACAATAATAACAATACTACTAAGGATACTACTTGCCTTAACTAAGGTTATTCTGGACTATGCATAAGCATCTTAGCAAAAACATAGAATAGTCTTATTCCACAAACCTTCTCTTTGTGCTCTGCTACAGTCAAAAGATATCTTCAAATTGAAGAAGTGCACTTTTGATGAAAGAAATCAATTACCTCAAAAGTAAACAATTACCACCACATATTATTTTAATGTTTGGGCAATGATGGAGAATTGAAAAGCCAGGTAAGTGGATGGCGTTCAGTCACAGGGAAGTCTTTATCTGGAGTGGTTGGAATATTATGAGTTTTTGTAAATAATAAGTGAATGTGTTATGGTTGAAGGTTCTATCATGTATGTATGATCCACTTTTTAAACATTTCTTAGTCTTTATACAAAGACTAAGATATTATTAAATTTTAAAAAATTTAAATTTAAATTTTATTTGTTTAATAATTCACCCATTAAGTTTAAACCACTTTAAACCTATAACCTTTTTCATGAAAGGACCAGCCAACTTGTGGATTCCACTTCCAATTCCTTGTTCACAAGTAGTCTATTTTACACTTTTCTTTTTTTCATAAGATTGCTTTCCAATATATGGCTAGATATTGCTTTCCAATATATGGCTAGATATAATGGTTTTTAAAATTAGAGGGTTAATATGTAAATTTCATAGATCATGGCTAGGGCTTTTTGAGATTCAAAATTGGATCAAGTGGAAGTGGGGATTAAATTGAAATTTCTTTGAGTTTTCTTCCTAAAGGTTTTCTTCTCATCATATTTTCCAGTTCAAAAATTAGAGATAATAATGGTTGGTGGTCCATGCTTTAGAGGAAGAGATGCACTTTATTTGAGACCATAGAATGATTTTTTTTTTATTGAGACAAAAACTATTATGAAGCTTCCAGTATGGGTTAGTATTTTTGGACTTCCATATCAACTTATAAATAAGGATGTTGTGAAGAATATTGAAAATACCCTAGATAAATTCATCAATGAGGGAATAGCTTATAAGGAGATAAAGCATTCTATATCTACTCAAATATGTGTTGCTATTTTAAAACCTTTGTCACAATTCATTAAGATAAAATCTAAATCAAGATAATGTGATCAACAAGTAGATTGTGAAAATATCGCATTTCGTTGCCACAATAATTATGAGATTGGATACATGGCAAGAGTTTGCAAAGTGAAAACTATGAAGAAAGAGACATAAAATTCTAGCTATGAGATAAAATTCAATATGAAGCAAGGAATTCATATAGTAATAGAAGCTAGATCTAATAAAGGATCTTTTACTTCAAAATAAGAGGTAAAGAAAGCCTATCTATAATATCATTTGGTAAGCATAGAAGAAATTAAAGGTGCAAAAGAAGATGTGGAAAGAAATACTGAAACAAAGACAACAAAAGAGGTCAAGTTCATTCCATGTAAATCATGTTCATTTTTCTCAAGTAGTATACAATCCTCTCGAAGTAATAATAGTGAAAGGGATGAAGATGTTATCCCTTGCACTTCAAGGTTTCAAGAGCAACATAATAAGGAAATAAGTATGGAGAAAACCCAAAATAATTTAGGGATTTTAGAGTATAATAAGAAGGTAATTGCTATAGAATAGCATCCTTGTATTCTAGGGTTTCTAGGGTAACATAAATGTTATAATTTCCCAAGAGTAGAACTACAAAGAATTACAAGATTTGAATAAAAAAAATATAATTGTTTGATTATTCAATGGATCAACTTTGTATAAACAACAAATTTGATATTAAGAGTCATTGAATTACAATAACTCATCAAATATGATGTAGACTATAACTGATATTTCACCTGACTCATGAAGGAATGGAAACTCATGTAAGTCTATCCTAGTAGAACTTAAGAGAATAATTACTTATTCTAACACCCCCATTAAGTGATACTAGGGGTGTATTGTGCAAATGAGTCCCAACAACAGATATTGATGAGGTACTCATGTACAATGGTTTATTTTCTGAAGAGATGGTAAAAACCCCATGGGAAAAACCATCTATCAAAAAAGAAAAAAGGAAGAGGCATATTTGGTTTGTGAATATTGTCCTCTTAATACAAAAAAAATGTGAGTCCAAGAAACATGGCCTGATGAGGTACTCATTTATAATATATATGAGAGATGGTGAAAAACCACAGGGATAAAAGAATATGCTATGAAATAAAGAGGCATGTCTTCGGATGGTGAATATTTTCCTTAATAACGAAAATAATGAGTCCCAGAAACATGGATTGATGAGGTACTCATGTATAATATATAAGGGATATATGATAAAAAAAATCACATGGGAAAAAACCATCCTCCAAAGAATACAATAATAAAGGAGAGGTAAAAGACCTCTATTTCAATGTAGCTATAATACTACAAGTTTCTTTGGCAACTATATGTAACGTGGAGAAGGAAATGACTTGGTGATGATGTCTGCAACTTGATTTTCAGTTGGAATATAGACCAAGTATATGTCCTCGTTATGAATATGTTTTCGAATTAAGTGCATGTGTATATCAATGTGCTTGGTGCACTGATGCTCAATTGGATTACGTGCAATATGAATTGTGCTCTGATTGTCACACCAAAGAGTAATAGGTTTGTCATGGGAAAACCAAATTCTCTACAAATTTGATGAAGCCAAAGAGCTTCTTGACTTTCTAAAACTGCTACCATGTATTCTACCTCTGTAGATGATAGGGCTATTACTTGTTTTTTGCATAACCAAGAAATTGGCAAAGAACCAAGACAAAATACATAGCCATAAGTTGAACACCTATATTCTATTGAACCTACCCATTATGAATCCATGTAGCCAATTATATCCATGGATTTTCTCTCATATAAGAGCCCAAAGTGAGTAGTTCCTTGCAAGTAGCAGAGGATTCTTTTTTCTGCTTGCCAATGACTGAAATGAGGTTGATGTGAGAATTTGGATATTAAGCCAATAGCATATGAGATATCTAGATGAGTATGAGTAAGTTATAACAGACTCCCCACAATCTAATGGTATAGAGTTGCATCACATAGAGGGGATGTGCAGGAAGTACTTAGATTGACTCCAGACTAAAAAGGTGTAGGAGAAGATTTACAATCTGTCATTTTAAACTTTTGAAGAAGATCTAGAGTCTATTTTTATTGACAAAATGAAATTCCTGTATTTTTTTGATTTATTTGGATCTAAAGAAATTAATGAGCTAGACCTAGATCAACCATATCAATTTTTTTAGATAGGGGGTCTTTTATAGTCTGAATGTGAGCAAAGTCACTACCAGTGAGTAGTATATCATCAACATATAGAACAAGTATAGTGATTTTTCCTTCATCTCTCCAAATGTAGATTTTTCTATCAGAATCACAATAATAAAAACCTAAGGAAATAAGGAAGGAGTCCATTTTTTCATACCAAGATCTAGGAGCTTGTTTGAGGCCATAGAGAGACTTATTTAGCCTACAAACAAGAAAGGAGTCTTGAGTGAAACCAGCAAGTTGTTCCATGAATAGCTCTTTCTTTAAGTCCCCATGTAAGAAAGCACTTTCTACATCCATTTGAAATACAGACCACTTTTGGGAAGCAGTCAGAGCAAGAACCGGTCTAACAGAATCCATTTTGGCAACTGGTGTAAAGGTTTTAGCATAATCAATTCCTTCAATTTGAGAGGAACCTTTGTCTACCATGCAAGCTTTGTGTTTGTCAATTTCTCCATTAGACCCATATTTTGTTCTGTAAATCTATTTACAATGAACTAATTTCCTTCCTTTAGGTAGGGGAACTAAATTCCAAGTTTCATTTTTTATTAAGGAAGAGAATTCATTTTGAATGATATCATTCCATTCTTTAATACCAATTGCTTCTTTGAAGGATATAAGATTAGATGAAATAGACTGAAATACAAGACTAGTGCCTATGGAGTTGGTTAATCTGGATGATGGAAGATTTTGAATTTAAGGAGTAACTTCTTTAAGAATGGTGTGGGTGCATTTTGGCATAGTGCAAGGAGTATAAGGAGTGGAAATACTTTGAGTTGGAGTTATAGGTTCCTCATCTTGATCATCAATCTCTAAATTAATCTCTAAAGTTGGTTCTTCATTATATTGAGGTTCTACTATAGGATAAGGCTCAATAGAGGAAGACGATGTTTTAGGATCTTTTTTATGGAATGTTTCATCAAATTGGACATTCCTATGAAAAAATACCTCATGAGTTGTGGGATCAAGGAGCCTGTATGCTTTTATTTCCTCACAATAACCAACAAATATGAGTTTTTTTTATCTAGAGCCTTCCTTTTCTTCTTTGGAATGTGCACCCAAGCAGTACACCCAAAAATATTGAAGAAGAAGACATCTAGTTTTGAGCTAGTCCATGCTTCTACAAGAGTTACATGATCAAGAGCTTTATGAGGTGTGCGGTTTTGAATATAGTTTGCATAGTTAATAGCTTCTTCCCAAAAATATTTTGGAAGATCTCTTGAATGGAGCATACAGTTTGCCATTTCCTTCAATGTTTGGTTTTTCAAATCTATAATGCCATTTTGCTATGGATTATGGGAGACATGATGTTGATGAATGATGCCATGACATTATAGAAATATTGAGAACTCATTACTGCAGTATTCCCCCATTATCTGTGTGAATTTGCTTAATGTCGTAAGAGGTTTTATTTTTAACTAAGGCTTTGAATATTTTGAAGTGGGATATAACATAACTTTTGTATTTTAGGAATTAGACCCAAGTTATTCTAGAAAATTCATTAATGAAGGTTAGAGCATATTTTTCTCCTTTGAAATAAGACTCTGGGAAAAACATCAAGTCACTATGGATTAACTCTAGAGGGGATGAGGCTTTTAGAGAACCACTTGGGTGGAAAGGATCTTGATGCTGATTTCCAAGAGCACATCCAGTACATACTCCATCAATAGAAGAGACTTGAGGTAAACTTGTTACCATTTCATGTGTGTTCAACTCCTTTAGGTAGTTATAACTGATATGACCAAACCTTTCATGCCAAATTTTGCTTTCAAGATCTCCATGAGCCAAAAAATAGGAGGCCCCTTCTAGATTTTTGAATCCTTTAAATTTAAATAGATGAGTGTTGTGATCAATATCTCCTCTGGCTATAAGAGAGTGGGGGTCTTGAAAGTCTCTTATCTCAACTCCTGTTGGAGAGAAGAGAACAATTTTTCCCTTTCTAGAAGTACAAATCTGATAGACAAAGAGGATATTTGTTGCAATGTTTAGAAAATAGAGAAAATTATTGATAGATCCACCATCAATGGATATGTCACCCTATCCTTTGACTGAGATAAAGGAAGAGTCACCAACTTCTATGCTACATGTTGAACTTGAAGAGATAGAAGAGAATGACTCATCTGAAGCAGACATGTGATGAGTTGATCCAAAATATAGGACCCATTAATTAGATGAAGTATTGGTGGTCTTCCCTTGAACATTTAGAGTTATTCCTATCTACTTTTTACTATCTATATTTTGATCCTTCATAGCTGCCTCTAGTTGTTATAATCTTTTCCAGCATTTTTTTGTAGAATGACCATTATTTTTACAGTGAGTACAAGTTATGGGATTCCTTTATTTATTTTTGAAACTTTCTTTAGTAGAGGTGGAGACTACTAAGGCTTTTGAGGAAGAGGAAGAGATCTCATATTTTGCAGGTTTTGTTTTTTTCCTAGTTAGTCTATCACAAAATTATTCTAAGGAGGGCATTTTAAAAGTTGCACCAAGAGCATATTTTGTAAATAGAAATCTGGTTGCAAATATTTAAAATACACCATTTAGTTTATAAATAATAAATTAAATGCATTCTTCTTCAGTTTTATTTTTCCCACTGCCTTTGTATTGAGTGAGGACTTCTTTGAATTTGGTGATAATGTTGTTGAAGTCTTCAGGAGATAATGTTGTTAATTATGATTCTAGCTGCATTGATCTTATTTGATCTACTTTTCCAAACAATTTCTTTAGTTTATCTCAACTTTCATAAGGATTTTTACAATCTGTAATGTGAAACCATAAGCTTTCATTTACATTAGATCTTATAATACCCATTGTTTCATGCATCTTCCCTTTATGAACAAATTTTTTATATTATTTTTCAAACTCGGGTTTCTTTTCTTCTAATAGGTTTATGAGCCCTTTTTGAGAAATAAGATTTAATATTTTGGGTTTCCATGTATGGTAGTTATGAGGAGTGAGAAGATCAATTGTATTCATTGAATTCATTTTACCAAATAAAATTGAAGTGAACCCAAACTTCCCCCCTTTAACTTTAATTTAGAGAATGCAATGGATATTAGTGAACATAAGCCTTTAAGAAACACCAAATATCTCAAAATACCCGCCCTAACAAGAGGGAAACTATAAGTAATTTTGAGGAGATTTGATATTAATATTAGGCTAATGAGAACAAATATGCCATGCCTATATATCTTTTCTCCTCAAATACCCACCCTTACGAGAGGGAAACTATAAGTATTGAGTAGATTTGATACTTGGAACATAGGCTTTTAATCATCCAGACTCCTATATTGATTATATTAATAACCCACCCTTACTTGAGGGAAACTATAAGCTATTTATAATTTCCAATATAGGTGCATAGTTGATTTAATATATTTTCTCTTTAGAAATTTTTAAGAAAGGAATAATGAATTGAGAATAAAATAGATTAACAAGGGTTAATTAAAGAGATATCCTCACTTAAATTCCTTTATCAATTTTTTTTTATATAAATTAAGAAACTCTTTGTAAAAAATTAATAAAAATAAGTTCATTAATATAGAGACCTATTGCAATAAAAGAAAAATTGAAATAATATATATTAATTATATATCCTCATTTTCATACACTAAAAAAATCTCTATATAATATTAAATAACTTTGGAAATAAAACTAATTAGAACAAAGTAAGTTGTTTAATATAGAGATTTGCTTTAAGAAGGAATTAAAGAAAGGCTAAAATGTTTTTATTTAATATCTTTAATGTATTAAGGAATGTAATTTGAAATCAATTATCCTCACTAATATTTCATTACCAAGATTTATAAACAAATAAATTACAACAAAGGTAATGAGGAAAAAATAAAAGAGGTAAAAATTGATGCAATAACAACCCCCCTCGGTGCTATGATAGGTGCAAAAATGCACCTACAAAAACCCCTCAAAACAAATTATATTATAGAGATTACAATTGTCATTTATATCTTCATTCCAAGGAGAGGTCGGAAAGAAAAGGATAGAAACTTTTGAAGGCTAAAAATTGAAACAAAGATTAGATGTATATTATTATCTTAAAAAACTTAGAATATCTGAGCTAAAATTTAATTGATGTCAGATAGAGGACAAGAGGCAGCAAAGAAACGTTGATGTTGTGTCTTTTAATGAACAAGTGATATCAATGGGCAGTGTGGAAGAATATTTGAAAGGCTATGATTCATTGCACTAATATTTGAGTAGGGGAGAAACATAAAATATTATAACAATACCTGAAGGGTCGACGTCCATGATAAGTTGGATTGGAGCTTTAAACAATGTGAAATTTTAAAGTTTTGCTTCTATTATTGCACCTAAAAGGTTAATAAAGGAAGTGAACTTTATAAAAAATTAAATAATTGAATACCACCTCTTGTTGTGATTGTGATACATAGGGAAGGCACCGTAGTACGCAGAGAAGGCACTGAGAAGATAAGAGTCCCGAAAGATGCCATAAAGGTACACACTAGAGAGGCTCTCAAGAATTAGGATGTTAAAATTTTCATTTTAGCAAAGAGTCTCTTGTGGTTGCGTATGCAAAATTCAAGGCACCTGAAGTAGCATAGAAGGCGATGAGAAGAGAGGCTTATCGAAATATGATGGGAAGGCAATGGTGCCACACACACATAGATATTTCTTAAAATAGAATACATTAGGCATCAAAATAACCTAACACAAATCATAGAATTAGTTTTGTTGAATATCCATCTATGGCGCACTTGCAAAGATCCTCAAAGGACATAAGATGATAGGCACCACTAAAAAATAATCAATATAATACTTAATCTAAGAAAAACTTTTCAAAACAATAGAATAATATTATTCAAACATTGTTAAGATGATTACATAACAAAAAAAATTGAAGTTCTTCCTGAGCGCCGAAGGACAAAAAAAATGGAAGTTCAAGTTGAAGGAAGATTTGGAAATCACAAGATCTTCGAACGATTGATATTTAATTAGGAAAATACCCATTTTATGAGATGTAATATTTATGCACACCAATATAAGCGGTGTCCAAAAGCCACGTTTCTAAAAAAATAAATGGAATTTGGTCTATTCAAGTTATACCAAAATTCCATTCTATTTTGACGTGAGGAGCGCTGCTTCCTCTAATTAAAGATATCATGAAGATATAACGAAATCCAAACTTCAATTAAAAAAAATTATATTACCCACCAAAATATTAATGCCTACAAATATTTAGTCTCCACTTTTGAGTGATACGCAGTGATGGCTAAGTCGAGTTGAAGTGAGCTACGTTCGACATAGAGAAAAAAATTTAAAACATAGGCATACGAGGAGGACACATAAAATTGCAAAAAAAAATGAGCAGAGTATTTGCATAACAAGGTAAAACAATATTTATCTAGATATTACCATAAGCAAATTCCTCAAAAAAAAATTGTAGATATAAAAAAACAATCTACAATAGATATAAAACCTCTTTCTTTAAAAAAACAAAAACAAAATATAAGAGTAAGAACCAATTCGAGAGGTTGCCTTCAATAGAGAATACATAGCAGAATCTATCCTACTCTGGTACCATGTTATAATTTCCCAAGAGTAGAACTACAAAGCATTACAAATTTTAATAAACAAAATAGAACAGATTGATTATTCCGTGGATCAACTTTGTATAAATAACAAAGTTGAACGTTGAGATCCGTTGGATTACAACAACTCATCAAATATGATGTAGACTATAACTGAGAGTTCACCTGACTCATGGAGTTGAAACTCAAGTAAGTCTATCCTAGTAGAACTTAAGAGAATAATTACTTATTCTAACAATAAATAAGATTGTGCTTTTGAGGTTATTCCTTGCACTTAGAACAAGGTAAACCTAAAGATGATAAATATTATTATGAATAGTGTAAGAACATTAAAGATATTGACGAAGATGAAAATCATGATGGGAATGAAAAAATACAAGAAAATCCAAGAAGCAAAACCAAAGAGAAAAAGAAACCCAAAGGGATATTGATATGGGAAAACAAAAGCAAATATCACAAGTGCTAACAACAATTGGGGCTAAACCCACAAATAAAATAAGAAAAAATAACAATGAAAATAATATCTTGGAATATGAGGGGAACGGACAAGAACCCTAAAAAAAGGTGTTAAAAAATTGTGAGGTTGTTATAGACAAGATATTTATAGATAAATAAGTTGTAAATCAAATATTTTAGCCACTAGCTACATTGAATTTCATCTTGGTAGAATTTAAATTTGAGAAGGCAACTGATATAGGAGGAGTTGATTATGCAAACTTAGCAGTTTTAAAAAGATGGATATTGGTAGAAAGGCAAATGAAGAATATTTTTGATCGAAATGTAAAGTTGGATATGCTTTAATTAACTTGTTAGACATGTAATGTTTTATTTTTGTAATGGGAGTGGCTCCCAATAGAAGCCACACATAGCTTATTAAAAAAATTATATATATTTTTATTATAATAAATGAGGTTTTGATTGGATTTTACAACACTTACAATTTTTTTTTAATATTATGTATTATTTAACCTTTACAAGACCTAAAAATATAAACTTTAACTCTATCACTCATATCATAGATAAAAATGCTTCAAGCAATCAACATTTCTTTCAATTCCTTGATCCCAATGATTCCAAACCATATTGTTTTCTTGATGTACTAATTTAACTAATCTAAATCCCAAACTACCCATATTGAGGCATGAGTATCTTCATCCTACCTCCAAATCTAGATATTTTACTCCAAAACCTTTTTATTTCTCAATATGTTTGCCAAAAAATTTGAAGAAGATATGTTGAATCTTAGTATCATCAAACCCATTAGTAGAGCCAAAATATCTTCTATCATATCTATCACATGCAAGTTGGATCTATTCTTATCATTGAACCAAGTAACTAGCAATTGCAATTCATCATGTTGTGATAGAATATATATGAATGCACCATATTTCTAAGGTCTTGCACTCCCATGTACATAGTTTGTTCACCTGCACTTTAATATTGTGTTCTATCGTTGAGGATTTAATTTGATTAAAGGCCCTAATATCATCTATTTTCATATTTTCAAATGTATACCAATTGATTTCTAGGCAAATATTCCAAAGGATGATTAAGGGCTCCATGTTCCAGACAGTCAAAAACTTCTTATTTTTGAAGGGACTTCTCCATTAGGCTAGCTAGTCCTTGACCCCCTCTAGTTAGACCCAACCAATAGAGAAGTCCCTTTCAGCCATTTTTTTAGATTTTTCCATGATATTGCACTCCATGAACACATGATGACCTATCCCCTTATATTCCTCACATAAAGTGCATCAATGAGGCCCATGAAATATTCTCTTTCAAATATAATGCATTGTTAGCATTATATTTTGAGAAACTAGCTAGCTAATCCTTAATATTTGGGATTGCTAAATTTCCTCATATTTTTATCCATACCTCGTTACTAGTATCTTCCTAAAATAATTTTTCATAACCACTTTTGACTAAATAATGATTGTCTATACCCTTTATATAAATATAAGTAGAATAAATTTTGTATAAAATAATTCAAACTTATTTACTCCATTTATTTTTCTCATCTATTCAATCCTCCAAGACACATCTAATTTTGCCCTTGAAATCCCTATAAAACTAATTGCTCACCTTGTTTCCATAGACATTCTATGCATCCTAGGCTAGTGCAGTCAAACTCTCATCATGTTGTAGAAGATTAACCCCTAAATAAACAACACCATAGAAGTCAATGTGCTTCCTTGTTTTATCCTTCCATTTATTTACCTTTCTCAAAACATTTTTTCTTTCCAATAGATGTTTCCAAATGATTGAGCCTTTGCAATACTCTTTCTCATTAAGTATTCTCATAGGATCCCTACCTTCTATATATTTATGTCAAATAATATTAAACCAAATGTTGTTTGGTTCTGTCATTAATCTCAAGGCTAGTTTTGCAGAGAGGACTATGCACATTTACCTAATTCTCCTTAAACTCATACCTCACTTTTTCTTAGAACAACAAATACCTTCCTATTTCAAGAGAGTAAGTCTAAAGAGTTTTTATATTAGATTCCATTACCCTTAGAATTTTTAATAGACACATGATATAGGTGGAAATGTCTTAAAGGGTTACCTATAATAGTTGCACATTCCCATACTAGCTCAACCATTTCCCATTCCACTTTTCTAGTTTCCTCTAGAATTGATCAAAAATAGGGTTCCAATGTTCTTGATTCCTTATACCCATGAAAAGAATAATTCCTATATAAAGTGAGTTCAAGGAGCCTAGTTTATAACCCAAAATTTTCTTCATATTCCCTTGTATCCTTGTTGGAAAAGTGATGAAATATAACCAAATTTTCTCCTTATTGATTCTTTGACTTGCAACTTTCTCATTGCACACTTTCTTCCATTGTTTGGGTTCAATAACACTTGTTGGTTCCAAAAGAAATGTATCATCCATAAAATATTGATGGTAAAAGATCTCCAAAGTGTTTTTCACCTTTGCTCCTTAGATTTTTTTAGTCTTTGTTTTTCACACAAAGTTCATCTTAGATATTATATAAGCAAGATAAATAGGTAAGGGGATATTGGGTCACCTTGCCTCAAACTCTAAGAGCTAGCAAAAGGACTATTTGGCACTCCATTCACTAGGATAGACTATTTTGGAGTCCTTAACAACTCATAACTATATCTATCTAGGCTTTCCAAAACCCAATAATCCTAAGCATAGTTTGAATAAAGTTCTACAAGACCCTATTGAATGCCTTATTATATCCAACATAACAAGCATTGCCCTCTTCTTACTTTTAACTAAGGATTATAGATTCTCTTGAACCACTAAAATATAATGACCCTTGATAAATAACCCCTAAATTTCCAATTTCAAGCTTAGGATAAGAGCTTTTAATATTAGATAGATCACATTCACCAAAAATTTATAAATTATTACACATTAGTTGGAAGTCAGTTAAGGATTCTACCTTGGCCTTCTTGGGGATAAGGAAAATTAAAGTATTATTCTATTTATTTAATAGCCGCTTTTTGGGGGACTTCTCCTATAGCTGAGATGACATCTTATTTAACTATATACCAATTTTTTTGGAAGAACTATGACTAGAACCTATCCATCCCTAGGGCTTTCTCCTTCCCTAGAGAATACCACCTCTTCAATTTATTATTCTATGAAATATTTATGCAATAGCTTATTATATTTTGCTATGATGACTTGAGGAATATTATTTAGGAGGTCATTGGAGGCCCTCTCCTACTCCCTCCCTTCTATTAGGAGGTTATGAAAAAATTAATAACTTCTATGTCAATCCTCTTGTATAGGGTAAAATTGCACTATTGCATATAATTCTTGTCCAGATCCATTGGGATCCAAGGTGACTACAGGGGTGTGTTTTATTATTTACACTTGAGGTCTTTGGGGATATAAGGGTTCACCAAAAATAGTTTAAGGACTCACTCCATGTTCGAAATGGAGGTGTTTCATGTATATATTGAGCAAACACCTATGTTTGGTCATTCTAAAATCTAAGCTAAGAACTAAAATAATAATGCAAGACAAACAATAATGCAAGCAAACAAGGGATAATGCTAGAATCGTTCTTGATTTTGAAGGATGACTAAACCCTTACTTGTAAAATAGATCATTTTATTTTTAGCAAAAGTTTTAAGAGAATGCAAAAATAGATTTAACCTAAGGTGAAAACTATATATTTTCTCTCTTTCGAATGCCTAGAAATAAAATTGAAAATATTTATTTTATATATTCAAATTTTAAAATAAAGATAGATAGAAAGAAAACCACAAAATAGTTGAAATATTATCTAGGGAACTTATTTGATTTGATGGTTGATCCAAGCTTTAAATTTCATCCAAAATATCAAAATAGCTTCAAATGCAAAACAATTTCACAAAATCCTAGAAAATTTAATCAATGTTTGGGGGCCTGCTTAGGTTGTTGTGTGGCTAATATTAGAGGCATAGCAGTTAGATTACCTTGGTATTTTTAGCTGATTATTTAAAAACAAAAGTTATTTTTGACATTTTTTGAAATGAACAAACAAGGATGCAATGAAATGAAATAGTAAAAACAAAATGCAAACAGTAGTATCAAGACCTAGATGAATTATGCAAATGTAATTTAAGGTTTTTGGAACAAAGCTTTGCCCCTAAACTTACCTAGCTGAAATTGTGCCTTCTAAGGGATTATCACAATTTTGTCTTTGTTGAAATTGTGCCCTATATGTATGAGGTATGATTTCACAATAGAGGTGAGGGAGAAATTAACAATGTGAAATAAAGAAAAATATTGCACAATGAACGACCAAAGAAGAATAAAATGCAAGAAGACACCTGGTGGTAGTGAAAGAATAATAAAAAAGAATGAGGACTTCCACAAAAGGGTAGAATTATCATCAAGGCTCCAAAACTTATCCACGAAGGGCATTCAACCACAAGAAACACAACAACAAAGTAGGACAACAATCCAAAGTAGAGATCCATAAAGATAACTTTTTGCAAAATAAGAACTTCACAACTTGTCGCACTAAGATCACTTCAAAAAATTTTGGTTGAAAAAAAAGATAATCCAAACCCTCTATTTATAATATTTTTGGTTGGGAAAACAAACCTTTGACTTGGGTAAAAACCTAAGTCATAGAGGTTGGCCAAAATCTTCGGTGAGACAACTAGACCCATGTGCAATTTTTCTACACTCTAGGGGATAAAATGGTGTCAAAATGGGACAAAAATTATATCATTGGAAAGATATTTTCAAGCCTAATTCAATTTTCCATGTCTATATTTTATCCCCTTTTTGATGCATTTATGGCCTTGTTATAGGTTTAGAAGAAAGGAGTGGTACAAAAAGCTTGTCATTCTAGATACTTAAATATTTTACATGCAAAATGAGGTATTAGAGACATTAATGCCTCTTAGTCCAAGATGCCCCCTCAAGTTTCAAAAGAAAGTGTAGGTTACCTCTCACTAGTATCTATGAAGCTATCCTATAAGGGTGTTATCCCAATAATAATAGGAAAGTGTGGAGCAATACCCACTATGGGTGCAGTGCTCGCTAATGGCTAGAGATGCCCGCTAGGATGTATGCCTACAAATTCTTGAGATGGAGGCTACCTATCATGTGTGACCATGAGCTATCCTATATAGGGTGTAGTGTGTGAGTGGTGTGCCAAATTTAGTACTACCTAATAGGGATGTTGTGTTTGTAAAAAGAGATGAATGAGCAAAGCAAAGCACAATAGATAAATGTGCATATGTGTGCATGTATTAGACAAAATGATGATAAAATAATGAGAAAAGAAAAAAGCAAATAAAAGAGTGTGTGTGTCCTTCATAAAATTTCAATAGCTAAGATATGTGCATAATATAGTCAATGGTTGTATGAATACCATAAATAATACTCATATGGTATCTATCAATCCTATGCGGACCACTTAACAATTGAAAGATCAAGAAGGAAAAGTGTGAACAAAAACAAAACAAGATACACCAATGGAATGAGGAATGTATATCCTTTGTCTTGATGAAAATAAAAAAATAATATATGCAAAGGACAAGGATATACAGAAGGAATCATATCCCTTGACTTGAAAAAAATTTACGGTCATTTATACTTTTAAAGGTCAAGGAATAGGGTTGGATTTTTTTTCCGTTTTTTGAGCTCTGGCGATTTGGCGGGAATCCTTCTGCACTGCCGACGGCCGTGGCTCTAGGGTTTCAGTTCGAAAACCTCCTCCAGCGTGTTTGGGGTTTGTTGCAGGCTTCTGGTCTAGGATCTTTCGGTGTCCCGGGAGGGCCCAATGGGGTCTCTTCCTGGTTCTCGCGAGGGAAAAAAGACCTCTTATGCGGAGATTCTACGAGAAAATCCTGCGTCTTCCTCTGCTGATGCTCAACGCAGTGCCTTCCATCTCGCTAGCCAAGAATGCGGGCAAGGGCTCTCCCGGGCACAGTAATCAATGGATGTCTCCCGCAATCCGCATCAAGACCGAAAATAGTCATCGAACCGTAGCCGGTTGAAGACACGATAAACTACCGGGCCACTCATGATCCGATTTGCAAGTTCATGGGCATTCGACCCACCCCCGCACTTTTTGCATTCCCTGGGTGAGACAAAACTCGGGAGCCAATCGGTGAGTACTCCTTATGGCCCATTAGCAATGGGTATTTCATTATTAGTTTTTCTTCCCTAATGGATAGAAACAGAGCATTTGAATCAGAGAAGAGGAGCCATGGCCCGGTAGGGTTATTTGTCCAGCCGTGGAGAGCGGGTTTCGACCCTCGCATTGAACCCACGGCTGTCCCGGTTTGGATCCGGCTGTATGCTCTCCCGATGGAGTTTTGGGGTGAGCGGATTCTTGAATTGATAGGCAACTCTCTAGGTAGATTTTTGGGAGTTTCTAAGGATACCATTGAAGGAAATACTGTCGTTTATGCAAGAATCTGTGTAGAATTGGATATTAGTCAACCGCTACCAGCTGAGATGGAATTGGAGCTAGCAGGACAATCTTGGGTACAAGTAGCCTAGACTATGAAGCCCTACCTTTCCGTTGTAGAGTCTCGTCATTTGCATGGCCATTTGGCAAGGTTCTGTCCAAATATCTTGAGCACCAATGCGGATGCTACACAGGGAATGTCAAATCGCTCCCGAGGAGGTAAGTCCACTTCGGCCAAGGAACCACCTGTCATTCCCACTGGGTCTGAGGGCCAGAATGATGGCTTTGAACAGCAGAAGAGGAGAAGAAACAAAAAGAGAAATGGTAAGGAGCAAGCTCTTCCCAAGCCAACAAATCGGTATGAAATCTTCAAATCTCTTGTGGATCAAGAAGACCAACCTATGGAAGGAGCAGATGGGATCCTTGAGGATAATATCATCCTTACTCATGCTCCTCCTTCCTCAACCCCTGTCCTTGAACAAGCGATTGACTCCTCTGAGACTTTGCATCATGAAAACCCCGGGACTCTGGTTATCCACTCCCCAGCCCAGCCCGTTATTAAAGATGTTTCCATGGGAATTGCAGAAAAGCTCAGAGAAAGACCAGCTCTTGGAATTTCCCAGGTGGAGAAGAGGTCAAAAAATAGTAATTCCCAAGGGGTGGGCAGGAAATCCAATAAGGATCTAATTGCAGTGCAAGGGGATAAGCTAATCAATGGAGGATTGGCAAGAACAATTGATTCGTATTGCTCCCAAGGTTTCCAATGATTATACAATCTTGGAATGTGAGGGGTTTAAACAAGAGAACCCATCAATCTGCTGTTCAAAGACTTTTAGAAAGAAGTAAAACAGACTTTCTGCTCATTCAGAAACAAAAATGTCATTAGACCTCATGAGTAAAACTGTCGGCCGAATCTGGAGGGGTGTTGGCCATATGGCAGTGGCTGCTCTTGGTGCCTCGGGAGGGATTGCTACTCTTTGGAATCCTTTGGCGTGGATAGCAATAGATCATATAGCCTGGAGAGGGGTCCTAACATCTCTTTTCAAGAATATAGTTACAGCTGAACAAGTCTTAATTACAAATTTCTATGGGGCTCAGAATACCGAAGGTCAGCGGTTTCAATGGAAAGCTGTTCAAAACATGAGGTCCTCCCGGGAAGATCTTGATTGGATTTTAGCTGGGGACTTCAATGCTAAATTATCCGCTAGAGATCAGGAAGGTGGCATCCCTGTTCTGGATACAGGGGATCGGCTGTTTATTGCCCACGTCCAGGCCTTTAACCTTGTTGACATCAAAGGCCCTGGTACAAACTTTACCTGGACTAATAAGAGAAGAGAGCCATACAAGAGGAGGGTTAAGCTTGACAGGTTTTTGGTCTCGGAGGAAGCTTATGTTAGATGGAATATCAAATTCCGGATCTTGGAGGGCCCAGTTTCTGATCACTCTCCCATTTTGCTGGAGGGAGGGACTATGTCAGGAAAGTATTACAAACCTTTTAAATTTGAAAATTTTTGGTTGCAAAAAGAGGACCTACGAAGGAAAATTCCACAGTGGTGGGAAGAAGGCCGTCCCCCTTTTGGAACAGCTATGTTCAAATTTCATAAACAACTTCTCTATGTTAAGAGTAAACTGAAACAGTGGAAGCAAACTAACAAATCTGATTTCCAGCTCCAACGGGCTCCCTTGCTGGATAGATGGAATGAGGTGCAAAAACAATTCAGAGAAGGAATTATTTCTGAGCATCTTAAATTTGAGGATGACGCTTTACGCAAAGCAGTTGAGGACATTGATAATCAAGAAGAGATCTACTGGAGACAGAGAGCTAGAAATACTTGGCTATTAGAAGGAGACAGAAATACTAAATTTTTCCATCGCTCTGCTTGTGCTAGAAGGCAATTGAATAACATGGAGTTCCTTCAAGATGAGTTTGGAAACTCTTTTGACACTCTTCCTGATATGCATTCCCTATCTATGGAGTACTTCTCAAACCTCTTCAAGGAAAGTATGCAACATGATGTGGAAGCTCAAAATGAAGTCATTGAGGGAATTCCCTCTATTATTTCTCATGAAGAGAATCAGTCCCTTCTTAAGCCCATTGATCGTGATGAACTCAAGAAGGTGGTCTTTGGGATGTGCACAGGAAAGTCGCCTGGTCCGGACGGTTTCCCTATTGAGTTCTTTCAGGCCTTCTGGGATATCTTGGAGGAGGACGTGTTGGCTGTCATTGAGGAATCCCGAATTAACAAAAGAATGCTCAAGGCTCTAAATCACACCTTTATCACTTTAATTCCTAAAGGAGAGGGGGGGGCTCACATTTCTGATTTCAGACCTATTGCTTTATGTAATGTGATCTACAAAATTATCACTAAACTTATGGCTGAAAGACTAAAACCCCTTCTTCAAAATTTAATTTCCCCTGAGCAAGGGGGTTTTGTTGAAGGAAGACAGATCTTGGATGGAGTGATCTTGGCTCAGGAGGCTATCCATTCTATGCATAATTCAGGTAACAAGGGAATGTTCATCAAATTGGATATGTCTAAGGCTTATGACAGAGTAGAGTGGGGTTTCTTGGTCAAGATGTTGGCAGCCTTTGGTTTTTCTCAGGACTGGATTGCCTGGGTCATGAGCTGTATCTCTACGCCTTCATACTCTGTTTTAATTAAGGGGCTTCCCTCGCCACCTTTTGGAGCCTCTCGGGTTCTCCGTCAAGGAGATCCCTGCTCTCCTTATCTCTTTCTTATCTTGGCTGAAGGTCTAGGCAGACTCCTCCTGAGAAGAAGACGTCAAGGACAGATTACAGGAATTAAAATCGGAGCCGAAGTTTTGACTCATTTACAGTTTGTGGATGATACGGGCTTGGTGGGAGTTGCCAGCCTCAGAGAAGCAAGAGGAATCAAAGATACTCTTAACGTCTACCTTCGGGCTTCTAATCAAGTCATCAATGATTCAAAATCAAAAGTGGTCTTCTTCAACCTTGATCAAAGGTCGCAAGAGAGAGTTATGGAGATTCTCGGGTTTCACTCTGACCTCCCTTCCCCGTTGTTTATTTGGGGGTTCCTCTACATTACAAAAAACTGACAGCTGATTTCTGGAAGGACCTGCTAGATGGCATCAAAGAGAGAATGAATCACTGGTCTCATAGATGGTTAAGCTATGGGGGCCGACTAACTTTTCTGAAGTCTGTTATTCAGGCCATGCCTATTTACAAATTCTCAATTCTGGCCGCCCCTCCCTCAATCTGGAAAGAGTTGGACAAAGCGGCTAGAAGTTTTCTCTGGGAAGGTGCCAATGGAGAGAGGAAATGGGCCTTGGTTGGTTGGGATAAGGTCACCCAGCCCAAGGAAAAAGGTGGGCTGGGCTTAAGAAGTTCCAAGTTTAACAATCGGGCCCCGGTCGGGAAACTGTATTGGAGGTGGATTTCCCAGCCTTCGTCCCTCTGCAGCATAATCCTTTCTAGCAAATACTTGGGTCTTGTTCCTCCCAATGACTTGGGCCGCTATCCTCTGGAAGGTAATGGTTCTCTTGTGTGGCAGGCGCTCAAGCTTGGATCTTGCATTATCAAAGATCAATTGTTCTGGAAAGTTGGGAGAGGGGAGAAGGCCCGGTTCTGGACTGACTCTTGGGATCAGCATCCTCCTATCCTTGCTGTGTTTCCTGATTTGCTTCCGTTAAAAATAGCTCTTGAAGATAAAGGTTGGATTAATATTCAGAGCTACTTCACTACCAGCCAATTGGGGGAGTATAAGGTTAAAAAATTTAAGCGGCTGGGTGAATGGCCTATTCCAATCCCTCCGGAGCAGGCCCCAACTCTGGAAAAACTTTTGGCCGAAAGGTTTCTATCTGGGAGAGATGAGGAGGATGAGCTTGCTTGGGGCTTTGGGAACCTTGGGGTTTATTCTGTGAAGGAGGGCTATGCTTCGATCCTACCCGAGCCCCCCCACACTCTTTTCCCTGTTCATGAATGGAGGAAGATATGGCATCCCAAGGGCCGGCCGAAAGTGAACTTCTTTGCTTGGCAACCGATGCATAATGGTATCTTGACCTTTGACAACCTCGGAATTAGAGGCATCATTGGCCCTTCCCAGTGTTTTTTATGTTATAGGAATGAGGAAACTGTGGATCATCTTCTGTTTGATTGCTCTTTCACACAGAAGATTTGGCACCGTTGGTTCTCCCACTTTAAACTTCAAGTGCTTGGAGATTTGTCCCGGACCAATTTATGGGAAAGCTGGAAGAGAGGTAGATTTATTTCTAAAGCTCTTCGTACTGGCTGGGAGCTCGGTTTCCTTTTTATTTGGTGGCAGGTTTGGTTGGAAAGAAATGCTCGTATTTTTCGTGAAACCTTCTCTTCGGTGGATGGGATTTGGCAGGTCATCTGGAGCAAAGTTGTGGAAACCGTTGCCATCTATGCTGAGAAGGAAAACCAGTCAGCTTCTAAGCCTTTGAGTGGGAGAGGTGCTGATCTTGAGAGACAGGTAAGAAGTTGTTGGAAACCTCCCCCGAAGGCTGGGTCAAAATCAATACCGATGGAGCTGCTAAAGGTAATCCAGGTAATGCTGGCAGTGGTGTTATCTGCCGTGATCATGCTCGGGACCGTGCTATATTGGGAATTGCAAGGTCCGGGGATATGCCACAAACAATGAAGCTGAGGCCTTTGCTATTAAATCTGCCTCCATCTGGGCCGTCAAACATGGTCACGAAAAGATAATCATTGAGTCTGATTCCCAAATCTTGGTTGGTGCTCTTGATTGCCTGAGGAACTTTGCCTTAAAAGCTTGGAGGCTCCGGATTTTGGTTTCCCAAATTTTAGAGCTTTGGAAGGAAATTGAGGATGTGATTCCTCGTTTATGCTAGTAGATCTCTCAATAAAGCGGCCAATTTCCTTGCTAAGTTGGGTGCTGAGAGAGAGGTTGGGATTCATCTGCATAGCAATTTGTCTGTGGAGAATGTCGAGATCATACAAGGCCTTGAACAATTTCTGAAATAATGTGCAAAGTTTTTTTTGCTAAGGGTCCTTTTTGTCGCGATATCGCGACATGTTGTCCTGTCGCGGCCGTTGGTCGGTTATCGTCGCGATATCGCGACAGGTTGAGCCTCTCGCAGCCTCCGGTTGGTTTCTGTCGCGATATCGCGACATGTCGCGTTATCGCGGGTCGCGATTCCGCGACATGTTGCGATATCGCGACATGTCGCGTTATCGCGTGACGCGATTCCGCGTCTTGTCGCGATATCGCGACATGTCGCGATATCGCGACATGTCATGTTTTCGCGACTCGCGATTCCGCGACATGTTGCGATATCGCGACAGGCCCCGCTTTCTAGGTTCGATTGGTGTTTTTACCGCGCTCTCATTCCCTTCTTGAAGTTGAATAGCAATGTAAATATTTCGTCGCGTTTTCGTGACAAGTTTGAGTTTTGGAAGCTGCATGGTTCTTCTGTCGCGATTTCGCGACACTTTTGGCACTTAGGCGGCTGGGTGGAAAATTGTCGCGATATCGCGACCTGTAGCGATGATGCGACAACGAGCTGGTTTTTGTCGCGATTTCGCGACAGGTTGTGCCTTCCTGGTCTCTGGCGTATTTCTTGCGCGATTTCGCGGCATGTTTGGCTCCTTTGCGATCGGGTGGTTTTCTCGTCGCGATATCGCGACCTTCATGAGGCTTGACTGCCGTTTTCTGTTTCTGTCGCGCTTTCGCGACGCTTTCTGCGGGTGGCTGTCGAGGGCCCTTCCTGTCGCGATTTCGCGACATGTCGCGATTTCGCGACATGTCGCGTTATCGCGCCTGTTGGTGCCGAAGTGGCCGTGACGGGTTTTCCTGTCGCGATTTCGCGACATGTCGCGTTTTCGCGACATGTCGTTGTTTCGTGCCGTCCGTTCTCTGTGCCTTGTGGTTCCTAGCGTTGCCTTTGTGCGCTTTCCTTGCTGTTTTGCTAGTGGCTCTGGCTCGGGATGTGTTCTCTCCCGCTTGTATCTGGTTCTTGTTTTAATACAAGTTTTCATTTTTTCAAAAAAAAAAAAAAAAGGTCAAGGAATATAAAAGAATAGGATAAAAGACATGAGAAAATGCAATGATGAAAATGCATGGATATGGTCCCTAGGTTAAGGATTTGTTAGGCATTAGAGCTCTAGTATGATTACAATACATGTGAGCTAAGACCTAACTAGGTTTCATCACTTGCCATCCTCATGAAGTCCCAAAAAATCTATATGATCAAGTATTCATGCAACTATATTTTATCCTTGTTTTATCCTTCCATTTATTTACCTTTCTCAAAACATTCTTTCTTTCCAATAGATGTTTCCAAATGATTGAGCCTTTGCAATACTCTTTCTCATTAAGTATTCTCATAGGATCCCTACCTTCTATATATTTATGTCAAATAATATTAAACCAAATGTTGTTTTGTTCTCTCATTAATCTCAAGGCTAGTTTTGCAGAGAGGACTATGCACATTTACCTAATTCTCCTTAAACTCATACCTCACTTTTTCTTAGAACAACAAATACCTTCCTATTTCAAGAGAGTAAGTCTAAAGAGTTTTTATATTAGATTCCATTACCCTTAGAATTTTTAATAGACACATGATATAGGTGGAAAGGTCTTAAAGGGTTACCTATAATAGTTGCACATTCCCATACTAGCTCAACCATTTCCCATTCCACTTTTCTAGTTTCCTCTAGAATTGATCAAAAATAGGGTTCCAATGTTCTTGATTCCTTATACCCATGAAAAGAATAATTCCTATAAAAAGTGAGTTCAAGGAGCCTAGTTTATAACCCAAAATTTTCTTCATATTCCCTTGTATCCTTGTTGGAAAAGTGATGAAATATAACCAAATTTTCTCCTTATTGATTCTTTGACTTGCAACTTTCTCATTGCACACTTTCTTCCATTGTTTGGGTTCAATAACACTTGTTGGTTCCAAAAGAAATGTATCATCCATAAAATATTGATGGTAAAAGATCTCCAAAGTGTTTTTCACCTTTGCTCCTTAGATTTTTTTAGTCTTTGTTTTTCACACAAAGTTCATCTTAGATATTATATAAGCAAGATAAATAGGTAAGGGGATATTGGGTCACCTTGCCTCAAACTCTAAGAGCTAGCAAAAGGACTATTTGGCACTCCATTCACTAGGATAGACTATTTTGGAGTCCTTAACAACTCATAACTATATCTATCTAGGCTTTCCAAAACCCAATAATCCTAAGCATAGTTTGAATAAGGTTCTACAAGACCCTATTGAATGCCTTATTATATCCAACATAACAAGCATTGCCCTCTTCTTACTTTTAACTAAGGATTATAGAGTCTCTTGAACCACTAAAATATAATGACCCTTGATAAATAACCCCTAAATTTCCAATTTCAAGCTTAGGATAAGAGCTTTTAATATTAGATAGATCACATTCACCAAAAATTTATAAATTATTACACATTAGTTGGAAGTCAGTTAAGGATTCTACCTTGGCCTTCTTGGGGATAAGGAAAATTAAAGTATTATTCTATTTATTTAATAGCCACTTTTTTGGGGGCTTCTCCTATAGCTGAGATGACATCTTATTTAACTATATACCAATTTTTTTGGAAGAACTATGCCTAGAACCTATCCATCCCTAGGGCTTTCTCCTTCCCTAGAGAATACCACCTCTTCAATTTATTATTCTATGAAATATTTATGTAATAGCTTATTATATTTTGCTATGATGACTTGAGGAATATTATTTAGGAGGTCATTGGAGGCCCTCTCCTACTCCCTCCCTTCTATTAGGAGGTTATGAAAAAATTAATAACTTCTATGTCAATCCTCTTGTATAGGGTAAAATTGCACTATTGCATATAATTATTGTCCAGATCCATTGGGATCCAAGGTGACTACAGGGGTGTGTTTTATTATTTACACTTGAGGTCTTTGGGGGTATAAGGGTTCACCAAAAATAGTTTAAGGACTCACTCCATGTTCGAAATGGAGGTGTTTCATGTATATATTGAGCAAACACCTATGTTTGGTCATTCTAAAATCTAAGCTAAGAACTAAAATAATAATGCAAGACAAACAATAATGCAAGCAAACAAGGGATAATGCTAGAATCGTTCTTGATTTTGAAGGATGACTAAACCCTTACTTGTAAAATAGATCATTTTATTTTTAGCAAAAGTTTTAAGAGAATGCAAAAATAGATTTAACCTAAGGTGAAAACTATATATTTTCTCTCTTTCGAATGCCTAGAAATAAAATTGAAAATATTTATTTTATATATTCAAATTTTGAAATAAAGATAGATAGAAAGCAAACAACAAAATAGTTGAAATATTATCTAGGGAACTTATTTGATTTGATGGTTGATCCAAGCTTTAAATTTCATCCAAAATATCAAAATAGCTTCAAATGCAAAACAACTTCACAAAATCCTAGAAAATTTAATCAATGTTTGGGGGCCTGCTTAGGTTGTTGTGTGGCTAATATTAGAGGCATAGCAGTTAGATTACCTTTGTATTTTTAGCTGATTATTTAAAAACAAAAGTTATTTTTGAAATTTTTTGAAATGAACAAACAAGGATTCAATGAAATGAAATAGTAAAAACAAAATGCAAATAGTAGTATCAAGACCTAGATGAATTATGCAAATGTAATTTAAGGTTTTTGGAACAAAGCTTTGCCCCTAAACTTACCTAGCTGAAATTGTGCCTTCTAAGGGATTATCACAATTTTGTCTTTGTTGAAATTGTGCCCTATATGTATGAGGTATGATTTCACAATAGAGGTGAGGGAGAAATTAACAATGTGAAATAAAGAAAAATATTGCACAATGAACGACCAAAGAAGAATAAAATGCAAGAAGACACCTGGTGGTAGTGAAAGAATAATAAAAAAGAATGAGGACTTCCACAAAAGGGTAGAATTATCATCAAGGCTCCAAAACTTATCCACGAAGGGCATTCAACCACAAGAAACACAACAACAAAGTAGGACAACAATCCAAAGTAGAGATCCATAAAGATAACTTTTTGCAAAATAAGAACTTCACAACTTGTCGCACTAAGATCACTTCAAAAAATTTTGGTTGAACAAAAAGATAATCCAAACCCTCTATTTATAATATTTTTGGGTGGGAAAACAAACCTTTGACTTGGGTAAAAACCTAAGTCATAGAGGTTGGCCAAAATCTTCGGTGAGACAACTAGACCCATGTGCAATTTTTCTACACTCTAGGGGATAAAATGGTGTCAAAATGGGACAAAAATTATATCATTGGAAAGATATTTTCAAGCCTAATTCAATTTTCCATTTCTATATTTTATCCCCTTTTTGATGCATTTATGGCCTTGTGATAGGTTTAGAAGAAAGGAGTGGTACAAAAAGCTTGTCATTCTAGATACTTAAATATTTTACATGCAAAATGAGGTATTAGAGACATTAATGCCTCTTAGTCCAAGATGCCCCCTCAAGTTTCAAAATAAAGTGTAGGTTACCCCTCACTAGTATCTATGAAGCTATCCTATAAGGGTGTTATCCCCATAATAATAGGAAAGTGTGGAGCAATACCCACTATGGGTGCAGTGCTCGCTAATGGCTAGAGATGCCCGCTAGGATTTATGCTTACAAATTCTTGAGATGGAGGCTACCTATCATGTGTGACCATGAGCTATCCTATATAGGGTGTAGTGTGTGAGTTGTGTGCCAAATTTAGTACTACCTAATAGGGATGTGGTGTTTGTAAAAAGATATGAATGAGCAAAGCAAAGCACAATAGAGAAATGTGCATATGTGTGCATGTATTAGACAAAATGATGATAAAATAATGAGAAAAGAAAAAAGCAAATAAAAGAGTGTGTGTGTCCTTCATAAAATTTCAATAGCTAAGATATGTGCATAATATAGTCAATGGTTGTATGAATACCATAAATAATACTCATATGGTATCTATCAATCCTATGCGGACCACTTAACAATTGAAAGATCAAGAAGGAAAAGTGTGAACAAAAACAAAACAAGATACACCAATGGAATGAGGAATGTATATCCTTTGTCTTGATGAAAATAAAAAAATAATATATGCAAAGGAAAAGGATATACAGAAGGAATCATATCCCTTGACTTGAAAAAAATTTATGGTCATTTATACTTTTAAAGGTCAAGGAATATAAAAGAATAGGATAAAAGACATGAGAAAATGCAATGATGAAAATGCATGGATATGGTCCCTAGGTTAAGGATTTGTTAGGCATTAGAGCTCTAGTATGATTACAATACATGTGAGCTAAGACCTAACTAGGTTTCATCACTTGCCATCCTCATGAAGTCCCAAAAAATCTATATGATCAAGTATTCATGCAACTATAATCAAGCAACAATGCAATTATATGACAAGAAAAATGTAGATGGAATATAATGTCACGTAAACCATGCAAAATATGATAGGAAATCATGTAGTATAATCAAGCAAATCAAATGCAATACAAAATCTAAGCTAAATGTAGTATGAAAAAAATGAAAATACAAAGTTATGCATAGTATCTTTTTAGATACATTAAGTTCATTGGTTCTTTAATTTCTTTACCATTCAGGGGAAAGCAACTTAGCATGCACCAAAGTTACCACATTTTAGAACAAAATGTTAGTGGGATAATGCGGTCCCTCATCCTCATAACTCCACTCCAAGCCTTGATGATATAAATATTTTACATAAATAATAATATTATCATTATAAAATGGTAAAGGTTGGTTTTTATTGGGTATGTAGTATGTGCCACATCTCCCAAGCCAAATTGCAACTTCCAAAGGATCTTTAATATATTTCTATTGTGGCCCCAAACCTTTACCTATAAATCCCATGCTAGATAGGAGTTGCTTGGGAAGTGGGTAATAATTTGACAAATAACAATGGATAAAATAATGCTCTATAGGAAGAGGGTTTCTACCACAGATATTTTCTTTGGGGGCCATACCCCCAAATATAAAGGTGCACATGCCAATGTGTACATCTTCACTCTTCTTATGAGGTAAACCCATAGTCCTCAGTGAAGGTGGTAGCTTGGCAAGACTCAAAAGAGGCTCTTGAATAAATGGATTGACTTGATACTATGATGAAACTTTTATTAGTTGTTCTTCACTTACCTTTAAAGTTTTAAGTTATTTGGTAAGAAGTGTTATGCATAAGGACTCGGTCCCTAAATGCATTTATAAAAATTTGGTGATTTAGTTTCAAAATCCAAGCGAATAGGGTCCAAATGCATGTATAAGGTTAACTATTATTAGGGGCAATGTTGGAAATTTAAACTTAAAATGGTCAAATTATTATAAAAATGAGGCGAATCGACCCAAAAAAAATTGCACACATAAAATTTTGGCTAAAGGGTCCTGGTCAAGGGTCCCAAATATTAGCCAATTCCAAAATATGAAATTCCTAATTTTAGCTAATTTGGAGATAAATAACCACTATGCATAACCTTGTTGTTAAGGTGATAAGAAGAAATTTAAAAAGAAGAAGAAGAAAAAGAAAGAGATATTGAAGGATAGAAATTAAGATTTGATTGATCTTGCTCAACCATTGAAAAATATTGAAATGGATGAGGGTTTCTCAAAATGGTGACAAGTTGATTTTTTAATTCAAAATTCAAGCATTGATGAAAATTAGATGAGATAACCCTCATTGTATTAATCCAAGGACATCCAAGAAGAAGATTGAAATATGTGGGGCAAGGCACCACATAAAACAAGGTATCTAATATATTAGAGTCAACCCTAAGGGGACGGATATAATGCCAATCGTAAGTGGGAGGGATATAATGTCATAGGCCTCTTGGGACTCATTGTTGAAATCTTTGATGATTATATTATATCTAATTAAACATTTCTCTTTTAATGTAAAATTTTGGATAAATTGAAAAGTGCATAAATTGAAATAAGAACCATTGTTTATCAAAATTCACTTGATAAATGTTTCCCCAATAAATGTAGTGATGTAGATGGAAGGTTCCCCTTACAAGTCTAATGAAGGAATATGATCATCCAAAAATGCGAAATGATGTATTCCAATGGAACCTACAACATCAACTATAGCACTAGGTAAAATGTCTTGAGGAATAGATTGTTGACTTAGAAGCTTCAACAAGGCTTCCCTATGAATAGGAGAAGTTTGCAAAAGCTCTAAGAGGGAGATCTTAGTTGGGTAAGTAGCTAACTATTGTTGAATGTTGAAGGAGACTTTAGGTTGAGGTTTCAACACTAAAGGTGGGTTTTCTACTCTCATGCTCCTTTTGTGGGTACTCTTCAAAACTAAGGATAGTTTTGAAGGTTGGTTGTATGTAGAATTCATCTCCTACTAAGATTGTTGAGTCAGTTGAATTTAAGCTTATTGCCTTGTATTGACTGCTACCATACCAACCATATTGTTGTAGGGAGGTATCACATTATGATATGACAATTTATTAGCTACCTATTTCCCATGCTTAGATAGGGCGTCTTGGAACATACCCATGTCTTGATTAGTTGTAGGTGCTTGTTGAGTAGAAGGTTGATTGTTTGTTGGAGGATTGGATTGAGGACCTTCTATAACAAGACAACCTACATAAATTAAGTCCTAAAAAACATGTTTCAACCTCTTACATGAATTTTTCATGTACCCCTCAACTATATGATACTTGTAATGTTTATCAGGATTATACCAATTAGTTGTGGTATCAGGTTACCTTAAGGGACGCAACTCAATCATGTTAGCTTCTATGAGCTAATTTAGGACCATGTTCATGGGCATGTTGAGTCTTGTTAAATTACTTGGTGGAGGTTTTTGAGGTGTGCTAAGCACCATATTTTGTAGGGAATTAAGAACATTATCGACAAGCCTACTATATATTACCCCATCACCAACTACATGCTTGTTCTTATACTAAGATTTCATGGTCCTATATTCTTATATTAGCTCAATTTGACCTCTTCTAAGAAGAGACTTCTCTACTCTTCTTGCCAAATATATTTCTTGTTCAAAAAAGGTAATAGTTGTTGTTTCAAAATCATATGATATTTGCTCTTGTAAATTTCCAACAAATATCTCTAACATATCTCAAGGAAAAAAATTGTATCTTAATCATCCAACTAGACTTATCCAATGAGATAGGAAGTCCAAAAAACTTTCATCCTTACCTTTATTTAAAAGGTATAAATATTTTACAGTCACATTTGTATGCACATAAGCTCCAAGTTGTTAAACAAACAATTCTATTGTCTTATCAAAATTACTCAAAGAATGATTAGGCAGTTGATAATACCATTTCAATACCATACCACCAAGGCTCTTAGGGAACATCTTTACTAACAACATGTCATCATATATAATATCATGGCATGTTGTCCTAAACATGCTTAAATGCTCAATTTGGTCCTATGTTCCCTTATAAATAGGAAAAACCAACATTATAAAATGCTTAGGGTAGGACCTAGAGGCGATGATAGGGTATAAGGGTTGATTTCATATTTCCTTATAGTTTTATGTGAAACATGGTTCTTGAACTATATATATTCTTAAAGCAAAGTGTTTCACCATATTTTTCAATCTTTGCATAAATTCCGTAGGGGAGGACTATAGGTAGGTTTTTGAAAGGGAACTTGGCTAATTTTTGAGGTATTAACACTATTATGATATTTTTGTGGGAGGTAACTCACATTTTATGGAACAAAAGAAGGAATATTTAAAGAGGGAATATTAGGATACGATGAAAATTGAATATTATTTTGAGATGTACTACTAGTTGGAGGAGGTTACGAGGTTATTGTAGTAGTATATGTAGGTTTATGAAACATATTAACATTATGAGAAGATTCAAAAAAAGTATTGATGTGAATGTTTTGAGAAGAAATGGTTTGATTATGATATGTCCCAACCTCTTCGAGGAGGGTCTCCTCATCCATGTCCTTATTAAAGGCTTGTCTATGTTGTTTATAGAAATTATAAATATGATCAAATGATTTAAAGGTGGTCTTACCATGAGGACCTTCAATAGGATCAATGTCATCATTATTCACCAAGTCCATTTCTCTCTATATTAGTATTCTCCTTGTCAATTTGATCATCCTTTTGAGGATTCACATAAAATTATAAAAGCTTTTACTTATTCATAATATTTGGAGCCATGGGATTGAGAGAAAGGACAAGGGAGAAAAAGATATCTAAAAATAATGAAAGACACACAAAAGGCATATTTTTTAAGTGTTTTCATGTTCTAACTCTATGAAAATAGATTAAATCCTCCTTATAGTTGAAAAGTAAAACAAAAGGGGCAAAATGAAGGAGCTTCCTAGATGTCCACTAAGGGCATGTTTCACATTGGGTTTTCCAAATATGTAGAGGGGTAAAACTACCCTATAATGTATGATTCTTAGCTAGATCCATTAGGGTCCAAGGTGACCGTAGGGGTGTGTTATGTTTTCTACACTTTGGGACTTGGGGTATTGAAGGATTCACCAAAAATTATTTACGGACTCACTCCATTTTTGGGATGGATATGTTTAATTATATATGTATAATACACATATGTTTGACCTTTCTAAAATCTAAGCTAATAAATGAAAGAAAAATGCAAGACAAACAACAATACAAGCAAGCAAGGGCTAACCCTAAAATGATTCTTGACTTTTAATGATGACTAAACCCTAAATTTCAAAATAGATAATTTTATTTTTGTCAAGGGTTTAAGAGAATGCACAAACATATTTAACCTAAGGTGCAAACTATATGTATTCTCTCTTTCAAATGCCTAGAAATAAAATCAAAATATTTTCTTCAATTTTATATTTAAATCTGAAATAAATATAAACATAAATAAAACAACAAATAGTCTGAAATATTATCTAGGGTACTTATCTAATCCGGTGGTTGATCCAAGATTTAAATTTCATCTAGAATATCCAAACAACTTCAAACCTACAAAACAACTTCACAAAATACTAGAAAATTTGATCAGCATTTGGAGGCCTGCTTATGCCACTATGTGACTGAGCTTGGAGGCACAACAGTAAATACCCCTTGGTCCTTTTAGATTATCATTCAAAAATAAAATTGATTGTTGAAATTTTTGGAAGTGAACAAACAAAGATGCAATGAAATGACACTATGAGAAAAATAGAATGCAAACAATAGTATTATGACCTATATGAAACATGTAAATATAATTTAAGGGTTTGGGAATAAAGCTTTGCCCCCAAACCTTCCCAAGATAAAATAATGCTCTGTAATGGGTGACCACAATTTTGGCTCTGTCAAAATCATACCCTGAATAGATGGGGCATGATTTTACAATAGAGGTGAACAAGAAATTAAGAGTGCAAAATAAAGAAAAATAATGCACAATGAATGACCTAAGAAGAATAAAATGTAAGAAGACACCTAGTGGTAGTGAAAGAATAGGAAAAAATTATGAATACTTACATGAAATGGTATACTCCTCCTCAATGATCCAACACTTATCCACCAAGGGCAGCCAACCACAAGAAGCACAAAAGCAAATAAACACAACAATCAAAAAGTAAATATGCATCAAGAGCACTTTTCACAAAAGAAGAACTTCACAACTTGTCACACTAAGATCACTTAGATTTTTTTTTTATTGAATAAAAATGAAGTCCAAACCCTCTATTTATAAGAGTTTTGGGTGGAAAAATAGAACTTAAACTTGGGTAAGGGCCCTTGTCATAGAGGTTAGCCAAAAATGTGGGCAAGATAGCTAGAACCATGTGCAGTTTTTCTACACTTTGGGAGACAAAATGGTATCATAATGGTATAAAACTTATACCATTGAAAATATCTTTTTGATATTGATCCAATGGTATATGTTTTGGTAGGAATGGAGAATATTTTATGAGAGAAAAGTTGGCTAAAATATTACCTTACTTTTCTAAGAGAAAAACTAATGATCTAAGGAAAATGAATCATCTTAATGGGTCAATTTCCCATGTCTACACCTCTCCTCTTGATATATAAACTCCCTTGATCTATAGTGATTCTATTGATTTTTTTCTTGGTCCAATGGATTAAGGTAGTAACATTGTTCCTTTATCTTCTTCCTAAATCTAAAGTGCTCAAGACTTTTACCTCTAGTGGTTTTATTTTATTGCTAAAATTTTATGGTATTCACCAAGATTCATCTTCTCCTGTTGAATCAAATCCTAGTGTTCCCATTCACCTTCATATTTTTATCAATGTTTTTTAAACCATTCCTTCATTTTAAAAATAATTTGAAAAAAATCATGATTCTAGATTTATCTTATGTTTAATTATTTTCATCTTTTGGAAAAGTTGCAACATGCAACTCCCTATTACAAATGTACTCCACCATTGCCTAATTTTTACTTCCAAGTCCAAACGTGTTGCCCAAATGAAACAAATATGGTATTTTTTCTTAGATCTATCTCTTTCCATTTCTAAAATAAAATAAGTCTAGTAAAACCTAATTTTATAGCCTATTCTATGTCTTATATGGAAACCCTCCATATATAATTCAAGATATATTAGAATTTTATTCAATCATCAATATGTTGATCCTATCCTTTTATTATTCTATGTGTAGTTGCCCCTTTCAAATACAAGTCTATAAAGCTTGTCTTTGTCAAAAAACTTGATAGATCTCTTATGGCCTATATATAAATAGTAACCCCTCATTTCATCTCATTCATGATTAGCAGGGTATTCAAATCCTTGGCCACCATTTCTAATTTTTTAAGTTTTGACTATTTTCTTTAAGTAAATTTCAAAGACCTTTTATATGCTCAATGACGTTGGGTGTATAAATTTTTTTGATGAAGCCTACTTTACCTATGAGCTTATAGTGGAAGCAAATTATAAGGTGGCATTGATTATGATCAAGTAGCTCTCCATAAAATATATTTAGGTTCTATCCAACCACTCAAATCCCTCTCTGTTGGAACTCTCAAGAAGTTGCTTCTGCTCTATATCATCGTACCTATTTTTTGTAACTTGTTTTCCCCTATTGTTTCTCATTTAATAAGACTATAATAGTACACAATATGCTCATACAATATTGTTAGTCTTACAATGGCACTGAGAGGGGGGGTGAATCAGTGTAGTTCTTCTAACTTGAATTTATAGCTCTTAAAACTGAAATAAAGAAACCTTAAAACCAGATAAAGCAAGCATCACAAAAGAACATATCACACAACACAAGATTTTAATGAGGTTCACCAATTTGGCTACTCCTCAAGAATGACTGCTTGGACTACCATCCAAATCCAACCTTTGTAAAGCACCAAATTTACAAATAGTTTACCAGCATCCACTAGAAGGAGCACCAACCCCAGATTTATTTGTACCAATAGAAAAGAGCACCAACCCCTAATTTACCAGAACCTACTGGAAGGAGCACCAACCCCTAATGCCAAACTACAACCTAGACATCGATTTTGAATCTATAAGTTTGATAATGAGATACCTTTGCTTTTGCATGACCTTAACTGGTCTTCTCCACTGATGCAGGAGCATCTGGTGTGAGAAGGGCAATCTTGCATCCTCCAAATTCTTTTATTTTATTTTCTAAGTACTTTGAATTTAGTGTGGTTCCAATCCTTTCCCGCGGGGGAAGTTTTGTAAAAGGAGGTAAGTTTCGGGGAAGTTTTCAAAAGCAAGGCAAAGGTTAAGCTGGAGTCGCGAAATCGTGAATGTGTGCGACCCCAAGACTTCGGCATGGGCAAGGGACAGTTTGGTCACGCCCGTTCGGTCCCGGCTCGCGCCACGACGTCGTGAAATCGCGACGTGATATCAAAAGAAAACAAAGGGCGGTGCAGACTTGAAGGGAGGTTGGTTTGGTCGCGATATCGCGACGTCGCGATATCGCGACGTCGCGGTATCGCGACGTGTCTTGCAAAGAAGAGAAAGGTTGATCTTTGGGTCGCGATATCGTGACATGTCGCGATATCGCGCCATGTCGCGATATCGCGGCTTTGTTTGCCAAAATGAAGGCGGGAAGACAGTGGGTCGCGATATCGCGACTGATAGGAAGTCAAGCTTATGAAAACACGAAGGCTGGTGAGAAGGCAAGCTGCAGTGACACGTGGTCTCCACGTGTCTTATGGTGACGTGGCCAGTTGAATACCGAGCTAGAGTTAGACGCGCGGCTGCCGCGAAGGTTAAAGTTTAAAATTGACGACCGCGTGTATTAAAGAGGGGGATGGCTTTCGCAATAGTACAGAGCATGGACATTATGGGCGTAACAGAGACTGAGAAGGACGATCTGAGCAAGGCGACGTTTGCAGGTCAGAGAAGATCATTAATGGGGGTTTCTCATGGTGGGTCGGACAATGGCCCCTTTATGACAGAAATTTGGAAGTTCGACCGAGGGAGGGAAAATTCGAATTTGAAAATGGTTAGGCAGAGCATTGATGGCCTAGAGGATCGGGGGCCTCGTTAAAAAAAGACCAAAATTTCTGTAAGGGGGGATGGTGAAGTTCGGGATTGGGGAAGAGAAGTTGTAAGCCTGGAAAAATTATTGTATGACTGTGTTAAGAAATTTAATGAAAATTCAATGAAATCTACTGTGAATTCGTGGTGTGAATCCCAGCTTGCCATCAAGTGGTATCAGAGCGGGAGCTCCTGAGCGTGTAACAGATCGCCGGAAAGAGGCAGTTACACCAGGATCTGTGGGAGGAATTTAAAAAAAAAAAAAAAAAAAGAAATTATAATGCCTCCACGAAGGAACCGTGGTGGGGTAGGAAATGTGGTGTCGGCCGAAGACTTTCGGGCCTTGCAGAGGCAAGTTCAAGCCCTGCAAGCAGAATTACGCAGAAGGCACGAGCCCGGAAGGGATGAGGAAAGTGAGGACGAAGTTGAAGAGGAAGACCAATCTGAGGAGGAGGAAGAGGCTATGGATCCCCTATCAAGCTCGGTTATATAAGGCCATCTCTCGTATTGGAAAGCAACCAAAAATGGAGGTTTCCACGTACTCGGGAAACCTGAATCCGTAAGAAGTAATTGACTGGATAAATGATTTAGAGGAATATTTCGAGTACGAGGAGGTTGAGGACCCTAACCGGGTCAGATTTGCTAAGACCAAGTTGAAGGGTCATGCCAGCATTTGGTGGAGGGGGATACAGTTGGAGAGGAACAGACGAGGGAAGGAGAGAATAACGAGATGGGATAGAATGGTGGAGAAGCTGAAAAGACAGTTCATCCCGACAGACTACGAGTTGGATCTCGCTAAGAAAGATGCAGTAGCTTGAGACAGACAAACAAAACCGTCCAAGAGTACACCGAAGAGTTTTACAAGATTTCCATTAGAACGGGGCATTTAGAGGCGAACAAAGAAAAGGTGGCCCGTTATATCAATGGGTTGAGACTCGGCATCCAGGAAGAGCTGAGCCTAGTTCGGGTAAGCACCATTGAGGATGCTTACCAATTTGCCTTAAAGGTAGAAGAAAAATTGAATAGGCGGTTTGAAGGCAAACAAAGAGGAAGGGGCCGTGGTGGAAGAACTGGTGGGAGGACCAGTGGAGAAAAGTATAAAGATCCGAAGAAGGCTGGGGAAGCCAGTAATAACCAAGATCAAAGAGAGGAGGATGTTTATCAGCCCCGGGACCAGAACAGCTACCCAAGAGGACGGGGTGGATCTGGACGGGGGTTTGGAAGGGGAGTGTTCCGTGGAACATGTTTCCACTGTGGTGAAGAAGGGCATCGTGCATTCGAATGTCCACAACACCGGGAGAGAACGAACAAGAGGCCTGAAGGTCCAGCCAGAGCTGCTGTGGCATAAGAAGGTGCTGAGTCTGAGCATTCCAAAGATGCGGAGAGAGGAGAAACAATGATTGTAAGAAGAGTCCTGTTGAACGAGGAGAAGGACACTGACCAGAGAAAATTTTTATTTCGCACCAGATGTAAATGTGCGGGCAAGGTTTGCAATATCATTATTGATAATGGTAGCACGGATAACCTAGTTTCTGAGGAAATGGTTACAAAGTTATAGTTAGAAAGGAAGAAGCACCCACACCCATACCGGGTCGCATGGTTACAGAAGGACCACGGAGCTTTGGTCAATGAGCAAGTTGTTCCGTTAAATTTAACATTGGAAATTATTGTGATGAGGTCCTCGTGTGACATCCTCGCCCATGGATGCTTGCCACATGTTGTCGGGGAGGCCCCGGCGATTCGATCGAAATGCAAGCTGCATGATGGCCGTGCCAACACCTACTCATTGACAAAGAATGGTGTACGCCATAAACTAAAGCCCTTAAAGGATGCGGATGAAAAGGTATGTGATAGTTCCAGTCTGTCTGTTTAGTTGAGGGGAGAGAGTTTTTGAACGGGTTGAAGCATGAACATTTATGTTATGCAATAATCCCTAGAGTTAGGGGGAAGGAATGCCAGGATACCCCAGCAGAAGTTCTAAATCTGCTGGAGGAATTTCCAGACATTGTGTCTGACAATGTGCCTGAGGGCTTACCCCCGTGAGGAAAATTAGCCATCATATAGATTTAGTACCAGGATCAAGCTTGCCAAATAAAGCTGCACACAGGATGACACCTGTAGAGACTGAAGAATTAAATAGACAGGTCCAGGAATTATTAGAAAAGGGATTGATCCGAGAAAGTTTGAGTCCATGCGCAGTACCTGCAGTGCTGGCGCCAAAGAAGGATGGGGAATGGAGGATGTGTACAGATTCACGGGCCATCAACAAAATTACTATTAAGTACAGATTCCCGTTGCCAAGAATGGATGATATCATGGACTGTTTAAGTGGAGCTGAATACTTCACAAAGATTGACCTAAAAAGTGGCTATCATCAGATCCATATCCGAGAGGGAGATGAATGGAAGACAACCTTCAAGACAAGAGAAGGCTTGTATGAGTGGTTGGTCATGCCATTTGGGCTGTCCAATGCACCAAGTACTTTCATGCGGCTGATGAATGAAGTACTCGAAGGAATTCTTGGGAAAGTTTGTTATTGTTTACTTAGATGATATATTGATATTCAAGCAGACCCTGGAGGAACACCTGATGCACATCAGGAGAGTTTTTGAGAAACTGCGGGAAGAGCAGTTGTTAATAAATCTGAAAAAGTGTAATTTTGTCAAGAAGGAGTTAGTATACCTGGGATTTGTAATCTCAGCAGACGGCCTGAAAATGGACCCAGAGAAGGTAAGAGCCATCATTGAGTGGCCTACCCCGAGAAGCACAACAGAAGTCAGGTCATTTCATGGTTTGGCCAGCTTTTATAGGAAGTTCATAAAGAACTTCAGCAATATTTGTGCACCTCTCACAGAAAAAATGAGGGGGGATAAAAAGGAGTTCAAGTGGACATTAGGGGCTGAAAAGAGTTTTGATACATTAAAGAGAAAAGTGATAGAACAACCAGTTTTGGCACTTCCAGACTTTGGCAAAGTATTTCAGGTGGACTGTGATGCCAGTGGCAGTGCAATAGGGGCTGTACTGAGTCAAGGAGGCAAGCCAGTTGCTTATTTCAGTGAAAAGTTAAATGATGCTCGAAAAAGGTATTCAGTCTATGATCAAGAATTTTATGCTATAGTTCAGGCTCTGAAAAAGTGGAGACACTATTTATTGCCAAAGGAGTTTGTACTATTTACTGACCATCAGGCTTTACAGTACATTAACAGTCAGACAAAACTGAATCAAAGGCACATGAAATGGGTGGAGTTCCTCCAAAGTTATACCTTTGTGCTAAAACACAGAAGTGGGAAGTCAAATAGAGTTGCAGATGCCTTGAGCAGAAGGCAGACTTTACTGATTAGATTAACAGTCGAAGTAGTGGGGTTTGAAGAACTGAATGATTTGTACCCTGTAGATCCGAATTTTTTGAAGCTTGGAAGGCTTGCTTAACACCTATTACGGTGGACCGAACAAAATGGTTGGATTTCCTGATCCAAGATGGAATGCTGTTCAAAGGAAGCAAATTATGCATTCCAAGGAGCTCTATGCGGGAGAACTTAATTAAAGAAAAACACAGTGGAGGACTGGCTGGGCATTTTGGTCGGGATAAGACCATTGCCCTGGTGGAGGAAAATTACTACTGGCCACAGCTTCAGCAGGATGTGCGGAAGTTTGTGCAAGGTTGCAGAGTATGCCAGATGGCAAAGGGTGTAAGGCAAAACACAGGACTGTACCAGCCCTTACCTGCACCTGAGAGGCCATGGGAGGATATAAGCATGGATTTTGTCCTCGGGTTGCCGAGAACACAGAGGGGAAATGACTCGTATTTGTGGTGGTTGACCGATTCTCCAAAATGGCACATTTTATTCCTTGCCAGAAGACAAGTGATGCAGTTCACATTGCTGGATTGTTCTTCAAGGAGGTGGTACGACTTCACGGTCTACCAAGAAGTATAGTTTTAGATAGAGATACAAAGTTTGTTGGGTATTTCTGGAGAACTCTGTGGAAGAAATTGAAGACAGACCTGAAATTCAGTTCAGCATACCACCCACAGACTGATGGGCAGACGGAGGTGGTCAATAGAAGCCTGGGTAATTTACTGAGATGTTTGATAGTGGATCAACCCAAGGGTTGGGATTTGGTCTTACCGCAAGCAGAATTTGCATATAACAGCTCAGTCAATAAGAGCACCAATAAGTCTCCTTTCCAGATAGTATATGGACACAGCCCGAGGAATGTATCTGAACTGAGGAAGTTGGACAGGACAGAAAAGTGTAGTGCCGAGGCAGAAGAATTTGCAGAACACATGAGAAGTCTGCATGAGGAAGTGAGGAAACAGATTGTAAAAATGAACACTCAGTATAAGACAAGGGCGGACCAGAAGCGGCGGTTCAAGGAGTTCAAGGTGGGAGATGAGGTTATGGTGCATCTCAGGAAGGAGAGATTTCCTGCCAAGACTTATAACAAATTGAAGATGAAGAAATTTGGGCCATGCAAAATACTGGGAAAACGGGAGTCAGGAAATGCTTATGAAGTGGAATTGCCAAGTTGGCTTGGTATTTCGCCTGTCTTCAATGTTTCAGATCTAGTGGAGTACCATGAAGGGGAAAGTGCAGAGGCACCTAGTGCAGAAGTGTGGCAATTTTCGGCATCTACTCCAACCACCAATGAGGTTGAAGAGATATTGGATACTCGTGAGGGCAGAAGCACCAGAAATAGACAATATTCTGAATACTTAGTTAAGTGGAAAGGCAGACCTGTTGAGGATGCAACTTGGGTGTCGAAGATGGAGGTTGACCGCTTGGGTCTTCCCCCAACAAAACAGAAGTGAGGCTCACTTCTAATCTACCCCGGGTGTCTGATGCAGGAGCATCCGGTGTGAGAAGGGCAATCTTGCATCCTCCAAATTCTTTTATTTTATTTTCTAAGTACTTTGAATTTAGTGTGGTTCCAAACCTTTCCTGCGGGGAAGTTTTGTAAAAGGAGGTAAGTTTCGGGGAAGTTTTCAAAAGCAAGGCAAAGGTTAAGCTGGAGTCGCAAAATCGCGACCCCAAGACTTCGGCATGGGCAAGGGACAGTTTGGGTCGCGATATCGCGACGTGATATCAAAAGAAAACAAAGGGCGGTGCAGACTTGAAGGGAGGTTGGTTTGGTCGTGATATCGCGACATCGTGATATCGCGACGTCGCGGTATCGCGACGTGTCTTGCAAAGAAGAGAAAGGTTGATCTTTGGGTCGCGATATCATGACATGTCGCGATATCGCGCCATGTCATGATATCGCGGCTTTGTTTGCCAAAATGAAGGCGGGAAGACAGTGGGTCGCGATATCGCGACATGTCGCGATATCGCGACTGATAGGAAGTCAAGCTTATGAAAACACGAAGGCTGGTGAGAAGGCAAGCTACAGTGACACGTGGTCTCCACGTGTCTTATGGTGACGTGGCCAGTTGAATACCGAGCTAGAGTTAGACGCGCGGCTGCCGCGAAGGTTAAAGTTTAAAATTGACGACCGCGTGTATTAAAGAGGGGGATGGCTTTCGCAATAGTACAGAGCATGGACATTATGGGCGTAACAGAGACTGAGAAGGACGATCTGAGCAAGGCGGCGTTTGCAGGTCAGAGAAGATCATTAATGGGGGTTTCTCATGGTGGGTCGGACAATGGCCCCTTTATGACAAAAATTTGGAAGTTCGACCGAGGGAGGGAAAATTCAAATTTGAAAATGGTTAGGCAGAGCATTGATGGCCTAGAGGATCGGGGCCTCGTTAAAAAAAGACCAAAATTTCTGTAAGGGGGGATGGTGAAGTCGGGATTGGGGAAGAGAGACTGTAAGCCTGGAAAAATTATTGTATGACTGTGTTAAGAAATTTAATGAAAGTTACTATGATTCTACTTTGAATTCGTGGTGTGAATCCCGGCTTGCCATCATCCACCTTTGCATTCTTTGCGCACTCCGCTCTTTCTGTGCAAACACTTCGCACACTCTACTTCGCTGCAATCCAACTTCACGATCGTCTTCTCCCTTTTGTGCACTCTGCTCCTTCTGCTTTCTCTGTGCAATCACAGACGCACTTAGGACAATTCGACATGACTTCTTTGCTCACTTTGCGCACTTCGCCATCATCTCACCGCTTCTGCACTTTCTACGCTCTTACGGCCACATTTCACGCTTTGACACATATTCGACGATGCATTCAACGACCACTTCAAATCTCCAAACAACCCTCCTTTTATAGCAGAATTCTTGTGATGAAAACCCTAATCTTAGTCGACTGTAAACCCTAATCTTAGTCGGCTTTCATGACAACTGTAAACCCTAATTTTAGTCGGTTGTTCATCGGTCTTTGTCGGCTTCAACTCAACCGTGAAAATACAACATGTCGCGATATCGTGACACCTTTTCTTTCTCTCGCTTTCTCCTTGCTTTGGACCACGAAAATATAACATGTCGCGATATCGTGACACTTTTGCCTCCTTGCTTCTTTTCTTGGCTTGTACCGCGAAAACATAACATGTCGCGATATCGCGACACTTTTGCCTCCATGCTTCTTTTCTTGGCTTGAACCCACGAAAACACAGCATGTCGCGATATCGCGACACTTTCACCTCCGTACTCTTCCTTTTTACTTTTGTCACGATATCGTGACACTTCTACCTTCTTACTTTCTCTCTCCTCATTTAGTCGTGAAAATGCGACATGTCGCGATATCGCGACACTTTCTCTCCTTTGCTCTTTCTCTTGCCTTCGGGTCACGAAAAGTGACATGTCGTGATATCGTGACACTTTTTCTCCTTTGCTCTTTCTCTTGCATACATGTCGCGAAATCGTCGACACTTTCTCTCTTTACTCTTTCTCTTGCAATATGTCACGAAATCGTGACACTTTCTTTCCTTTCCTCTTTCTCTTGCAATATGTCGCGAAATCATGACACTTTTTCTTCTATACAATCTCTCTTGCAATATGTCATGAAATCATGACACTTTTTCTCTTGCCTTTCTCTCTTCCAATATGTCGCGAAATCGTGACACTTTTTCTTTCGTACTATCTCTCTTCCAATATGTCATGAAATCGTGACACTTTTTCTACTTGCCTTTTTCTCTTCCAACATGTCATGAAATCATGACAATTTTTCCACTTGCCTTTTTCTCTTCCAACATGTCGCAATATCACGATAGTTTTTCTTGCTTGCGCTTTCTCTCCGAACATGTCACAAAATCATGACAGTTTTGCTTGCTTGCACTTTCTCTCCGAACATGTCATGAAATCGTGACAGTTTTGCTTGCTTGCGCTTTCTCTCCGAACATGTCATGAAATCACGATAGTTTTTCTTTCTTCTCAACATGTCGAAATCGTGACAGTTTTTCTTTCTTGCTCAACATGTCGCGATATCGCGACAGTTTTTCTTTCTTGCTCAACATGTCGCGATATCGCGACAATTTTCTTCCTTGTGATTTTCTTTTGATTTTTAGCATATGGGCCACTTCGATCTTTTGGAAAGTCATTGTACATACTCTGAAGAACCTCTTAACTCCTGTCCACTACATCAACCGATCTGTCTGACTGTGTTGACAACAATGACAATATTGTTGTTGCACCTTGCTCAACAATCTCCCCCTTTGGAATTGTTGGCAACACACGTGCAATTTCCTATAATTCTTCTCCCCCTTTGACAATAATACCAAAGGGCTACTACAGACTCCCCCTGAGTCCATGCACAACATTCTCAAGCATAATTTATTATACTTAGCAAAAATCATGAACATGAGCAAAAAGATAATCAAATACTTAAATGCTCCCCCTGAGAATGTGATCCCTGTAGCTAGTCAATTCTTGGGAAACGTGACCACTCCACAATCTATTGTTGGAATAAAAATCCAACTTAACCTCACTTTCTACAACTTTCTCCTACGTACAACACGTTGTCGCTGCAATATATTCTGCCTCTACTGTGGATAAGGAAACTGACTCTTGTTTCTTACTGTTCTACGCGACCAATCTGTCTCCAAGATAGAATGCACCTCCACTGGTACTCTTTCTGTCATCTACACATCCTGCCCAATCTGCATCTTTTGGATACCATAACCCATACTCCATAGTACCCTTGTGATATTATAGAAGACTCTGTCTCTCTGTCGCACTGACTGGTGGACCTCTTCTTCACTTGAAGAATCCTCACTCAGATCTATCTTCAACTGTGTTGGCTGCTAGATTTCTATCCATTGAGACTCTGTCCTCTGTACTCTGTCACCTCCAAAGCTCAATCAATAGGCTCACTAAGAACCTGCTCAATAGGCTCACATAGAACCTGCTTAACAAGCTCACATAGAACTTGTCCAATGTTGAATAACAAGCTCATACAAAACCTGTCCAAATCTGCTCCAACAAGCTCACTAAGAACTTGTCCGAATCTACTCTAGTAAGCTCACCAAGAACTTGCCCAAAAATGCTCTAGAAATCTGTCCCAGCATTGTCCTCAAATATTTCCCAAAGGCCTTCTCAAAGGCTCAATCAATCATGCTCAAGTAGTACTCAAAATGAACTCAACAATGAATGGCGATCTCAAATCAAATCCACTTCATAGAAGCATAAGGAGAATTGTTAGAGACTCAATATGTTCTAAACTTAATCTCAACTTCAACATAGAATGATGGAATAATTTATTTCATAGAACTTTTAAAAATCACTTCACACATAACTTGACTAGGCTCAATCAAATCAACTCAACCAATCATCACAAAGAACAACTCTCTCTCACACAACCCTAGTCCAGGTATGTATCAACCAACTCAAATATTTCCAACAATGCTCAACCACAAATATCACATACCAATGATACTCATGTTCTTTTCTAACTCAAGTTCTTTCACAACCAATGGGCTTAAACCACTATGCTTATAACACAAGGTTTAAACACAACTCTCAATTCAGAAAACCTTGATGCATTCAACCAACCACTTTCAAAAAGGAAACCACAAACAATCATTTTCCCTTCAATGATATTTCAGAAATCAACCACCATAATGTTGTCACATGAGTTTCCTTGGGATTAACCTGAAAACGTGCTACCATGCATACTACCTACAAAATATCTGGTCTGGTAGCTGTCAGGTACAACAAGCTTCCAATTCAAAAACGTTGATTTCACATCTGTCAACAAAATTGACAAGTGACTCACACTTGTACCAACTTTTGTCCAACACTGTATTGACACTGCAATTTTACTGCCAACTCTGTGCAAGCATCAAACACTGTACCACAACACCAACCAAATCCCTTTTTACATTTTCAACTTGGTCTATGTTTTCTACAGTCACCGCTGGTCACATCTTACTTTCAACTATTCGAATCAGGAGACAATATTTTGTTAAACACTTCACGGCCAACTATAGTGCACCTTACTCAAACTCATACTTCTGGACCTCGGATAGGTATGATTCACAAAGCAAAGTTGCTCATCTTGATGAGCTAAACATGAGTCAATGATCAGGCTTCAATATTTTTCACCACAACGTCATAATAGATCTAACAATCTTCACGTCAATGTGTAGTTCAAATACACACTGCTTTTATCGAAACACATATATGCGGCTAGGGCAACATTCTTTCACTAACCAAATTATCTGAACTATTATAATCCTTAACTTTGGACAGTGGCAGTAAGAACCATCACCAGTACAACAATGACATATAGCAATACTACCAATAATGACAACTCTCAATTTAATCACCACCCTTCACGACACTTCCACAAACTACATGAACTGAAAACACACTTTGACAACTATACAACAACTTCCCTGACTACTTGCCTTTCATCCTCAGGTAATCAAACAAATACATAGGAGCATTAAAATGAAACTTCAAGATTGCTCCCCCTGAGGATGTGCTACCTGGAGTTGCTTAGTGCAATATCGGAGTAGTCTCCTTCAGTCCAAGGAGACATGATTTCCTTTCTTCTATCTTTCTCCAAACTTTCTTGAACTCGGGCTTGGATTTTTCAACTGCATCCCTATTTTGCACCTTTTCGTGAACTCGAACATTTCTCTTGTGTGGTTGTCTCTTGTGCATCCTTGATGAATGATTATTTTCCTTTCTTTTATGTACATGATTTATTCCCTGTCTATGTTGCATTCTTTGCGTCTGATGAAATCTACTATTTTGCCTTAGATTAGATACAAAAATGCTTGGACAAAACCTTGCTATGTGCCCATGACCATTACATTGAAAACATTGTACATATTGTTCACTCAGAAACGCAGAAGTATTTCTACCAGCATAACTCTTTGATTTATTATTCAATCCACAATAAATTGCCTTGTGACCATACTGGTTGCATCTGAAACAATAGCCATTAAAAGTATTATTATGAATAGAGTGAGAGTGATAGAACCTCTTTTGTTGTGGTTGCTTTGTTGTAGATCTCCTTTGATATTTTCTTCCTTTTGAAAATTCAGCTTCAAGCTTTTCTTGCTTTGATCCTTCAACAGTGAACTTCTTCTTCTCTGCAGAGTTGGAAGATGAAGGTTGTTCAGCTTCATATCCAAGACCATGCCTATCCGTGGAGCTTCTTTGTTGGCTTATCATTTTATCTAGCAACTCTGTGCTCTTCTCGAATTTGAGATTTGTATTGGCCTCTTCTAGTTGTTTCTTCAATAAAACAATCTCTTCCTCTTGTTTGCAGCAACCAATCTCTTTCTCATTGAACTGTGACCTGAGAGTTTCTTCAATCCTTTTGAATTCTTCTACCCGTACTTTCAAACTGGTTATTATTTCATTTGCATCCTCAAGCTTTCTTGAGATTTCCTTATTCCTTTTTCTTTCTATCTTCAATTCATCCAGAGCTGCAATTAATTCCTCTTTCAAATTTATTTTTGCATCAATTTCTTCTTCATCACATTCCTGTTCTTTTTTTGTTTCTTCTTCGAGTGTCAAGAAAAGACCTCCACCTATTTCTTTCTTAGAATCATCCTCTAGGACTTCATTAACTCTCACAATATATGCCTCTATGTTCTCATCGTCATTCAACTTTAAAGCTTCGAACCGAGCTTGATGTGTTTGTAACTTAGCCTCCTTGATCTCATCGTCTCCTTCATGAATACTCCTTAGTTTGTCCCATATTTCTTTTGTCATTTTACAACTCATGATCTTTACCAGTTCACTGTCTACTAATCCGCACCTGATAGCATTCTTTGCTTTTGAGTCATTCTCAAACAGATTCTTATCGACAACATCGGTTGGAGGAGTGATGGGTATTGTGTATTCACTATCTACTTGAATCCCAGATGTCGTATCCCAAAGCACAAAGATATGTCTACATCCTGATTCTCTAGACCACGTAATTAGTTCCATCAAACAAAGGTGCTTTGTTTGATGAGAAGTCTTCAACCTTTTCTGGTTCAATTTTCTCTTCCATAGGAACTAAAACTGACTGAGATGCCCTTTTGGAGGAGGATCTATTCTTCTTACCCATTGCGTACTAATCCAAGATCAACCCTGACTGATTTAGCCTGAGAAGGGAACTTGGCTCTGATACCAATTGTTAGTCTTACAATGGCACTGAGAGGGGGTGAATCAGTGTAGTTCTTTAACTTGAATTTACAGCTCTTAAAACTAAAATAATGAAACCTTAAAACCAGATAAAGCAAGCATCACAAAAGAACATATCACACAACACAAGATTTTAACGAGGTTCACCAATTTGGCTACTCCTCAAGAATGACTGCTTGGACTACCATCCAAATCCAGCCTTTGCAAAGCACCAACTTTACAAACAGTTTACCAACATCCACTAGAAGGAGCACCAACCCCTGATTTATCTATACCAACAGAAAGGAGCACCAACCCCTGATTTACCAGCACCTACTGGAAGGAGCACCAACCCCTGATGCCAAGCTGCAACCTGGACTTCAATTTTGAATCTATAAGTTTGATAATAAGATACCTTTGCTTTTGCATGACCCTAACTGGTCTTCTCCACCTTTGCATTCTCTGTGCACTCCGCTCTTTCTATGCAAACACTTCGCACACTCTGCTTCGCTGCAATCCAACTTCACGATCATCTTCTCCCTTTTGCGCACTCTGCTCCTTCTGCTTTCTCTGTGCAATCATAGACGCACTTAGGACAATTCGACATGACTTCTTTGCTCACTTTGCGCACTTCGCCATCATCTCGCCGCTTCTACGCTTTCTATGCTCTTACGGCCACATTTCACACTTCGACACATATTCGACGACGCATTCAACAACACTTCAAATCTCCAAACAACCCTCCTTTTATAGCAAAATTCTTGTGATGAAAACCCTAATCTTAGTTGACTATAAACCCTAATCTTAGTCGGCTTTCATGACAACTGTAAACCCTAATTTTAGTCGGTTATTCATCGGTCTTTGTCGGCTTCAACTCAACCGTAAAAATACAACATGTCGCGATATCACGACACCTTTTCTTTCTCTCGCTTTCTCCTTGCTTTGGACCCACGAAAATATAACATGTCGCGATATCGTGACACTTTCGCCTCCTTGCTTCTTTTCTTGGCTTGTACCCATGAAAACACAACATGTCACGATATCACGACACTTTCGCCTCCTTGCTTCTTTTCTTGGCTTGTACCCATGAAAACACATGTCACGATATCACGACACTTTCACCTTCATACTCTTCCTTTTTACTTTTGTCATGATATCCGTGACACTTCTGCCTTCTTACTTTCTCTCTCCTCATTTAGTCACAAAAATGTGACATGTCGCGATATCGTGACACTTTCTCTCCTTTGCTCTTTCTCTTGCCTTCGGGTCACAAAAACGCGACATGTCACGATATCATGACACTTTCTCTCCTTGACATTTCTCTTGCATATGTCGTAAATCGTGACACTTTTTCTTTTGCTATCTCTCTTCACATAAATCACGACACTTTTTCCTTTGCTCTCTCTCTTGCAATATGTCACAAAATCGTGACACTTTTTCTTTCGTACAATCTCTCTTGCAATATGTCACGAAATCGTGACACTTTTTCTTTCAGACTCTCTCTCTTGCAATATGTCACGAAATCGTGACACTTTTTCTTCCGTACTATCTCTCTTGCAATATGTCGCGAAATCGTGACACTTTTTCTACTTGCCTTTCTCTCTTCCAACATGTCGCGAAATCGTGACACTTTTTCTACTTGCCTTTTTCTCTTCCAACATGTCGCGAAATCATGACACTTTTTCTTCTTCATACTATCTCTCTTCCAACATGTCATGAAATCGTGACACTTTTTCCACTTGCCTTTTTCTCTTCCAACATGTCACGAAATCACGACAGTTTTTCCACTTGCCTTTTTCTCTTCCAACATGTCACGAAATCGCGACAGTTTTTCCACTTGCTTTTTCTCTTCCAACATGTCGTGAAATCGCGATAGTTTTTGCCTTGCTTGCGCTTTCTCTTCGAACATGTCACGAAATCGTGATAGTTTTGCTTGCTTGCGCTTTCTCTCCGAACATGTCATGAAATCGCGATAGTTTTCTTGCTTGCCTTTCTTCTCCAACATGTCATGAAATCGCGACAGTTTTTCTTTCTTGCTCAACATGTCGCGATATCGCGACAGTTTTTCTTTCTTGCTCAACATGTCGCGATATCGTGACAGTTTTCTTCCTTGTGATTTTCTTTTGATTTTTAGCATATGGGCCACTTCGATCTTTTGGAAAGTCACCGTACATACTCTGAAGAACCTCTTAACTCCTATCCATTGCATCAACCGATCTGTCCTACTGTGTTGACAACAATGAAAATACTGTTGCTTCACCTTGCTCAACAAATATTTTATTAGTTTATATTTGGCTAGGACATTTAGAACCCTCACATTCAAAGATAATAATTTTATTTTTACCTTTGACCAGGGGTTTGGATCCTCATTTAAATGCAACAACAACAAGGTTCAGTTTACCATCTACCATTTTTCTTGTTTCTCTAGTTTTTAAACTATTTCTTAAGGGTCGTTCTATTTTTCATCTATATATGTCTATATTAGCTTGTCTGCATGTGCTCCTTATCCATATCTTAGAAGTTTAACCTCCTCTCAGTTCATTTCTACCTCTTCCACCTTCTATTATGGTTTCATATTTTCTTTGAGAAATTTTCTTGAGACATCTTGTCCTCTATAATTTTATCTTATTTAGCTTTTTTCATTATTTTTTCCTTCTTCCAGACCCACCTTGATCTCTTGTATCTGTAGAACTATTTCCTCCTCTTCAATTGTTCTAAAAACCTCTCATTTTGCTTATTCTAGTTTTGGTTCTATTTATTGTATTTCTATTTATAGGTTTGGTTTTGTGGCAAATGAACTATTGTGATTTCTTCCTTATTGTTCCTTGAGGGTTCTCTTTCAATGTTTCTTTTTTTGCTATACAAAAAATTACAAAATGCTCAATAGAGATGATATCAAAAGGATATTTTTTGTATTATTATGTGAACTCAAAAATTAAAAGTAACACTAAACATAATAGTGTTCCTTTGTCTAAAAAATTATGGATTTTCCTAAATAAAACCTTTCTATTAAGCAAACGAGAGTAAGTGCAACCGTGAGTGAATGCAACCAAAAGTGAGTGTGAGCACAAGTTGAGAGTGAGTGTAGCCAAAATCAAGTGTGAGCATGAGCTAAGAGTCAGTGCAACCATTAGTAAAAGTGTGAGCACATGCTAGGAGATAGGGGAGTTGAAAGCAAGTGCAAGCATGAGTTAGGAGTGAGTGTAACCAAAAGTGAGTGTAAGCATGAGCTGGTAGTGATTGCAAGTAAAAGTGAGTGCAAGCACAAGTTGGGAGTGAGGAGGAAGTGTGAGTAAGAAAGAAAAAAGTAGAAAGCAAAGTGTGATCAAATAAAAAGTGCCACTTATTTTTTCAAATATTTAGAAAATTTAAAGGATTCATTTGAAGAAAATCTAGGTAACATGGAAATAAAGTAATTTGTGAAAGTCCTTACTAAAATTATGAATGGCCAAGTTGGAATTTTGGATGACCTATCTAGAAATAAGAAGAAGTGAGAATCTATGGCAAACCCTGTACATGTAGTAGATTCTACACCAGAAGTGATTATGAAGGATGAGATGACTGAACATGATATAATGATTCTTAAAACTAGAGGCTTAATATGTAAGTTTCATGGATAGTGGCTAGGTTATTTTGATATTCAAAATTGAATCAAGTGGAAGTGGGGTTTGAATTCAAATAACTCCATGAATTTCCTTCCAAAAGGATTTTTCCTTGTTATTTTCTTCAGTTTAGAAATAAGGGATAAAGTAATTGATGGAAACCCATGGTTTAGTGGTAAATATGCATTATATTTAACACCTTGGAGTTAAAAAAAAATTGGACACAAAAACTATTAGAAGGCTTATGGTATGAATTAGGCTTTTTGGAATTCCTTATCACCTCATCAATAAGGAGGTTTTGAAGAATATTGGTAATATTATAGGTGAATTCATCTAGGAGGGATCAACTACTAATAAAATAAGGCATGTTGTATACACTCAAATATGTGTTGCCATTGATATTTATTAATGTTTACTGCAATTGATTAGGATTAAATATTAATCATGAGAATGGGATCAACAAGTGGAATATGAAAACATTGCATTCTAATGTCACAAATGTCATAAAATTAGGCACATAGCAAGAGAATACAAAGTAAAAATAGAGGAAGAGATATATTTTTTTTGGCTTGAGGGTAGCTTCAATTTGAAACAATAAGACCATATCATAGGAGAAGCTAGTTCAAATCAAGGATTTTCAAATCCTAATAAAGTGGCTATAAAAATTCATCTACATCATTAGATGAAAAAGGCCATTACAATTCACTCAAATCAGCCATTAGAAGAAAAACTGATATGGGGATGAGGAAGTACAATGTACAAGTTCAAGTATAGAAGGAGCTAAAGGTGAAAAGAAAGAGGGGAAGGAAAATATTTAAACAAAGGAATATGGGGAGATGAGTTTTAAAGCAAGTGAGCTCAAGAAGGTCAAGTTTAATCCATGTAAATCACCTTTATTATCCTCATGTAGCTTAAAATATTCTCCTTAAAATAAAAATGAAATTAGTATGAAGTGTATTCCTTACACTTTAGGATTTTAAGTGCAGTATAGTAAAGAAAATATTATGGAGGATATCCAAGGAAATTTAGGGTTCTCATGCCAATATAAGAAAGTGATGGCTATGGAGGATCATATATGCAGTTTAGAGTTTTTAGGGCAACATTGAGATTGTTCCTTGCACTTTCGACTCTTTACAGAAACATAAATCTTTAGAATATAAGTCTCATTTTGAATAATATTGAAAAATATGAGATATTTATGAAGATGAGAGTGTTGGCGGGAAGGGAAGAAGGAGAAAAAGGTCATAAAATAAGGAACAAAAAGAAAAATAAAATCAAAAGGATATTGATTTGGGAAGCCAAATAAAAATATCAGAGGTGTTAACAATAAGTGGGGCTAAGCCCACTTATAAAAATAGAAAGTGTTGATGATGAAAATGATTTCATGGAATATTAGGGGTATGAATAAAATACCTAAAAATAGTTGTTAAATAATTAATAGGTTTTTATAGCCTTGAGTTTATTTTAATACAAGAAAAAAACATAAGCATTGAGGAATGTAAGGATGCTTTTAAAATAATTTGGAAGATAGATGAGTGTATAGTAGTTTCTTCTACATGAGCTTCAAGTGGTATTGTAATAATATGGGATTGGATTATTTTACGAGAAATTAATTGGGTTGCTGGACTATTTTGTATGAAAGAGGAAAACACCAAATTTGGGGTTATAAATGTCTATGCTCTAACTATAGTTACTCCTCGTGAAAGATGTTGGAAGAACCTTAGTGTATTTTTGTCAGATACAATTATGATTCATTATGATCTATGGATTCTTGGGGGTGATTTTAATATTGTTCTATCTCCTTTGGGAAAGAAGGGTGGCATTCTAGGATGGTCTAAATCAATGTAATATTTTACTTCATTTTCCAATTCAAATGACCTTTGGGATGTTAGTCCCTTAATATTTCAGTATACATGGGATAATAGATGCATTGGTAAATATCATATAATAAAAATATTGGATAGATTATTGTTATCCAATAAATGGTTGTAAATAAAGTATACAATCTCTTTAGAGGATTAGATCATAAACCCATTAATTTGACTTGTGAATTACCTAATAATGGTCATCTAAATCCATTTCACTTCTAGTCTATGTGGATCCAAGACCCTGATTGTTTGTATATGGTTATGTTGTGGTGGGATGAATCAAAATTTGAAGGATCATGTATGTAAAGGTTTATTAAAAAGTTGAAATATTTAAAGTATCAAATGAAGATATGGAATGCCAAATATTTTGGTAAATTTTTAAATAAAAAAATTGAATCCAAGCTCAAAATTTTACTAGAGATAGTAGAAATTAAGGGAATGGATCAAGATTCTTATGTGAAAGAAAAACAATTACTTTCTAATTATCATAATCCATTGAAAAAGGAGTCACATTGGTTCCAAAAAACTAGAGAGAAATGAAGGAAGGAGATAGAAATACAAAAATAAAATCATGCTACAACAAAAACAAATTGAGGATGAAGAAGATATAAGGAAGGAAGCAATTAATTATTTAAAAAATATTTTTTTAGATTCTACCAAGATAAGGAGGCACAAGATAAACTTCTATAAAATATTCCATTAATTATAACTCAAGGAAAAAATTAAATTTTGATGAAGAATATATCTATGGAGGAGTTCTATGAAGTAATTTTCTCTTTCCATCCTAACAAGGCACCTGGCCCTGATGGATTTCCTACAATTTTATTTAAAAAAAATTGGATTTATTGAAGAGTGATATGTTAGATGCAGTTGAAGAGGCCTAAAAAAGGAAGGCTATAATAAGTGATATAAATGCTACTTTTATTACCTTGGTTTCTAAATAAGGCAATAAAAAATATTTTGATATTTTTTTTCCAATAAGCCTTTGTAATATGATTTATTAGATTATTTCAAAAATTATGGCAAATAGGTTGAAGGGCATTGTAGGGTGTCTTATCTCAGAGGAACAAGGTGATTTTATTCATGGTAAACAAACTCTTGATGGTATAATTATTGCACAAGAGGCCATACATTCTCTTCATTCCATGAAAAAACCAAATATGCTTTTGAAATTAGATATGAATAGAGCATATGATAGGGTTTCCTAGAAGTTTCTACATGTTATTCTAAGAATGTTTGACTTTGATTATAGTTTGTGTTAGTGTATTAGGTGTTTTTATAGCACTACAAAATTTTCTATTTTGATCAATATTTTTCCTATTGAGTACTTTAAGTCATCTTGTGGACTTCATCAAGGTGATCCTCTTTTTCCTTATCTATTCATTATTTTGGTAGAAGCCTTAGGGAGATCCTTTTCAAAGGCAAAAATGGAAGGAGAAATCAAGGGTATTGAACTTAAAAAAATGGTCCCTTTGAATCTAATATCCAATTTGTTGATGATACCTTTATTTTGGGACATTTCTCAATCAATGAGGCCATGGATTTTAAATCAATATTGAGATCATTTTCGTATAGTGTCTTTTTCACAGAGTTGTTTTAAAAACTCATGAATACTAGGACTCAACATTTCAATCCACTAGATTGATAGATCATCTAGTGAATATCATACAGGTCATTTTGAATTTGCTAACTGGTTCCTAAATTTTCTTTTGTTGTAGGAAATTAATCCTTAGAGGATTGGGACTCCTCCTATGATAGAAATCTAGGAGACTCCAACTTTGTTACCCGATGGTTGACGTACCCTCATAGTGTAGAGGTTAGTTCATCGTGTGAGAGAAGAATTCTATGAAAGAATACTTCTAGTGAAGGATCGTGGTGAATATATGAGACTAAAGATATCCATTATTGGATTATAAAATTTCATACTTGAAGAACAGTCCAGAAGAGCCTTGATTCATAAAGGCCATAGAATACTTACAGAATAGGCCACAAGAGCCTTGATATAGAAAGGCCATAGAAGCCTTGCAGAAGAAGCCACATAATTCTTATACTGAAAAGGCCAAAAAAGCCTTGATACTAAAAATGACCATAGGAGCCTTGGTACTAAAATAGGTAACAATATTTCAATACCGTTATCCAAGAAGAATATCCAATTCAGAAGCAGACTAAATATTTCAATACTAATATTCTTAAGGAACAAAATATTCAATGAGTTGGGAGACTTCCTACAAGAAATTTAGGAAGAGAATATTATTTGAAATTAGCTTAAGCCTGAAGTAAAAGAGAAGAGATCAGGAGAATATATCATTAAAGAACTTTCAATCTTGCAAGAAGAAGAATAAGGACTAGGAGAGTCTTTCTTGAAGCCAAAATTAGCATAATCAGAAGATCCAGGAGAATATATCACCACCAACACTTCCAAAAGTAGAATTTTTAAGGAAAGGTCTAAAGGAGTACCAATAAAAAACTACTAGATCAAAGACCTTGAGAAGATCTCATCAAGAATCCAATAAATATTATGAGAGCCTTGTTGAAGATCAAGAGAGTTCTTTGAGAACTCATTGGATAAATCCACTATCTAGGTGAAGTCCCCGATAGTGAAATACTTGGGATAATTTTCACCATCCAACACTAAGACCAAGAGGAGAATTTGGCAAGGAGTGTCAAACCCTAGAAGAAGATCCTGCATGAATTCAAAACTTGGCAAGAGGACTTGAAGATAGAAGAAGCTCACCAAATCTTGGAGATTTAAATATTACCTCTCATAGAGAGGAGGCACCGCTCTAGAGACATAGAATTCTACAAATATATAGCAAAAGTAGGAGAACACAAGATAAGAACAAGCCACCAAATCCTAGGCTCGTAAAAGAAAGTTTGAGACCATCATTTGGTGAATAAGGAGTTGTGCAGGACATCCTACTAGAAGCAACAACTTGGTGTTTCTTGACACCAAGGTCCACATCCTCTACAAAGGTGGGAGAAGAGCTATAGAAAAATGTATGCAACTTATGGTGTAAAAAGATTCATTAAATTGAACTACTTATTAGATTTATTGGAGCACCTGAAATTGGATTAAAGTTACAAAAAGGAAATTAGATTTCAGTCTTATAAAAGTGCAAAGAAAAATAGATTATTTTTAAGGATTCAATTGCACATTTATTAGGAGTTGATTATATTCTATATTAGCTTCTATCAACTACCTAGTATCTATTATTAAAAATAAGACTAAGTACTACAACATTGATTGTATTGAAATTGGAGAATAACTCCTAAATATTTATTTTAGGTTATTCTTGATTAATTACAATAGATTATTAGTGCATTTATTTGAGAGTTTATTGTAGTTAGAAGGTGTAATATTAGTTTATTAAAAGCAAATATCTTATACTATTATACCACACTTAAAAATAAAATTAGTTTTGTGTTTCCTGAAATACACAAAGTCTGATTTGTATCATGTCTAAAGACACTATTTAAGAACAAAAATCTGCAACTTGATGTGGCCAATAGAAGCCACTAAAATGGTTAGAATCCTCCAAATTTGGAGAGGAACATAACTAACCAAAAATAGAGATAGAAGATTTTGAAAGTGAGACTTGGTGAGTCTCAAAATCAAAAGCATTACAAGTGAATGCAAAAGAAAAATGCATAAAATTTACATCAAGTAAAAGAACTTCTATCTACTTTTATTGAAACTTGGACTTGTTATCAAAATTTTCAAAGTAAAAAATGAAAGGTGTATCTATTGTTAAATACAACCTCAAACCCTTGTATTGCAAAAAAATCTACCACAAAACCAAAATTTAACAATTTGGAAATAAAGTGTAAAAGAAGGTATATTAAAAGCATTATTACACAAAATATAATACATTATATTGCACTACTCCAATATGGTTTTTGATAGCATAAGTGTAGATTTTAAAATACCATATTAAGGAATGTTTTCCTATAGGGAAAATAATATCCAATAGAGGCTGAACATCAACACTCTTCCTATAAACACTAAAATTACGTCAATCTGATCAGACTGCAATGACTCACTCTTATCAACACCATATGGCCCCGTTGGGCAACCCTCAGGGGTTAAATAGTGGTCCTAACCACTTATGGGAAGTTCTACCCCAATTTTTAGAATTTTTGGGCCATGTAACCATGGTTATCCTACCCCATAATGACAACATTTTATGGCCATCCCACCTAGGGATGACCACCAGCAATTGTTCCTGGGTTGGATGGCCATGGCCTAGGCCCCTTAAAAAGTCAAGGGTAGGATAAATGGCAATCAAATTCTACCATTTATTCCACCCAATGATTTATGATAGATTGAGGGCCTGTCAAATCCATCACAACCTGCAAATGGGAGGCCCAATTTGGAGACTTCTCCCACCCTATGCATGGTATGGTTTTGACAAGTGGCAACTCCTACCTTGCATGCCCTAACTTGTCCATTTGACACTATGGATTTCTTGGGATATAAATTGGAGTTATTTCACCCAATTTCAGAGGGAGGTCTTTGCAATATTTTGCAACAAATTACTATCAATATTTGCTCTCCCCTTTCATCATGTGTTTTCACTTGGAATCTTCATCAATCAAAGGAGGTTTTCAAGTCACTCAAAAATATGCAAATCCATTCCAAAACCCATTTATTTTTGTGAATTAGATCACCAAATTTGATGATAACATCCCTAGGAGTAGTGTGAACCATATCCCAAAGGAATTGGTGGAAAAAACCACCAAGTTTTGTGGACATCCCCACATGGGATGGTTAACAATCACAATTGGAACACCCAAGGATGACCATGAATATGCATACAATTCTGGTTCAATTTCATTGTAGATCATTTATAGGGTAGTTTATATGCATCATACTAGAAATTGGTGCAATTTGGATTAGTTTTGGACCTTCTATTAGGTTTTTTATGCTAACAGTACCTATTAGAACACCCATGGATAACCATGGATTCTACATATAATCTCATATTTATTTCAGTATATATCATTTCTAGATTAGAATATATACATGGCACTAAATTTTGGTGTAATTTTGATATTAACTATTGCATGCATATATTTGATTTCATCTCAATACGCATATGCTATTAACCAATTTGATTTCTTTGTGTGTGGATCCAGGTATCTCAGTGTGCAAGGAAGGAGATACAAGTTCAAATATGGATAGATCATCGTAGTGGTTCCAAAAACCCATTTTTCAATTCATGAGTGCATGGAGGACACTGAAGTGCACCTTGAGTTTCTGAAAGTATTAGATTCTTTGAACTTATTTAATGAATTGTATTAATTAAGATCTATCAAGGGGATGTTTTGTAACCATGTATTTGGAAAATGGATTAATATAAAGACAACCCTCATTTATTTCACTTATTTGTCATCATTTTTATATTAAATGTCTCTTTTTAGTTCTTTAAACAATAGATGCATTTCATTTCCCTTTGCTAGGTGCACCATTTTTTTTGCTCTATAGTGGTGATCATGGTGGGACCCCTATCCCGTTTCATTTAGGTAAGTTTTAACCCTATTTTTATCTCTAAAATTTTATAGGTTTTGGTCATTCTAGATTAAAACGACCCTTTATTTCCTAATTGGAACACCTAGGGATGACCATAGCAGTCGTCCCACCTAGGGATGATCCCTAAATTGGAAACTATCCCACCCTATTATGGCAACCAAATAGGGGTCTTGCAGCTCAAATTGATAGAAACAACAACATATTAGGCTTTCAATATGAGTATCTGAACCTTACTTTGCACTCTTACTACTTAGAGAAAGATATATTTTGCCTTTTTATTGCTTTTCCTTGTTTTTTGAAAGGTTTATTTCACTTTTCTTAAATATCAAAGCAAAAAAAAATAGTATGATACGAACCTTATTTTTGGCCAAAGTTAACTCCAAGAATAGTCTTAGCTATGGAAAATAGCACACATTCCTCTTCGGAGGGTGTATCATTGTCCATGATAAATATGGGTAAGGACTAGTAGGACTTGTGCTCCCTGAATGGGTATGGGCTTCATATCCATATTTTTATTGGTTTACATGAATGAACTTCATTACCAGTTGTCGAGCTACGAGTATACAGGTGAAATCCTTTAAACAATTTGAGAATTACATCAACCATATTTAAACACATGAAAAGAGATCTCTTTGCAAACAATAAATCAAAAACACACTAAACAGTTTTAGGAATACACATATAAAATCTTTAAAAGAGATAAATACTTGTATTATTGTGTGTTGCATCATTAAAATTTGTAAAAGAGATAATCATGTAGGGTTTGGAATAAAGTAGCTATGGTATGCACTCACATCCAAGCCCATTCAAGGGTTGATGCTATAGAGAGTAGGTAAGGAGACATAGACCATCTATGATTTGACCCTAAGGATATGATTATACCTCCTTGGCAGCCTCCTACTCACCCAAGTTCTAGAATTTCAAATTAGGAACCTAACCTACAAGGGACCCCTACGCAAGACACCCCTATAGGTCTTGTTCCTAATTATAGAACTTACTTTCTAGATATAGATACTTCACATGCCTTATTTCAAGAATGGAAACCACGCATTAAGGCACAAAAAAATAGAGCAATACCATGCATCCACTTGCCTACTCGGTCTACCTGGTCCACCCATGGGTAGGACCAATATTACACACCATGGGTAGGGAAAAATGATAAAAATACACCTTTAAATTACCCTAATACGTCTCAACAATATAAGTACCAATATGAGTATGATACTCATCATCCTGGGCAAGAAAATTCAGCCCTTCCTTTCCTCATTTATGAAGGAAGACCCAAGGAGAATCCTAATTTTCCTTGGTCTCATTATTTCCTGCAAGAACAATGTGCTTCTTCTCCAACTGATTATAAAGAACATCTATTTAGGACTGAGTCTCAAGTGAACGCAACCTCTCTCGATCGAGGGAAGCACATAGTTGACCTTTCAAATCCTCCTAAAGAAGATAGGCATCATGGAAATAGTTCTAGGGCTAATAGACCTCACACAACTAATCATATAAACCAATTTGTTAAAATATATGTTGATCACCAAGCTCAATTCAATCAACTTCAACTAGATAAACAATGCTTGGATCACCAACATCAGTTAGAAAAATAAAGGATTGAACAACAAACCCATGAGTTATTCTAAGAGACCTTACGCAATGGGATCCCTACCCCAAGTACTCATAGATAGGGGGTTCATTAGAGGTAACCTACATTTAATCAAAATAATATTCCTAGGCCTAACCAAATATTTCCTCCTTCACCTCCTAGGCCTAATCGGGACTTGCCTCCTAGGCCAAACATAGATCGCCTTTCACAGGTGTTTGTTCCTCCTTGTAGGCAAATTCAGGAAACACCTTAAGGAGCTTAAAATGATTTGGAACCAGAAGAGGAATATTTAGAAGCAGCTCATGGAGGCATGGTTGATGACAATCAACCACCATGCTATATGCTTGATATTCCTCACCCTTCCCCATAGAGACAAATCAAAGAAGAAGAGACCAAATTCTCTAATATGTATAAAGCATTGCTTGAACACATGGAAATAATAGAAAACAATACCTCTAGGTTCAAGCTTCAAAATACCACTTTTTGTTAGCTTCACAGTCAATCGTTTCACCCATCAATACCTTCTCCTACATACCTAGAGCATTTCAAAATGCCCAAGCTAGATAGATTCAAAGGAGAGGAAGATGCATAGGAGTATGTTACTATATTTATGAATCAATGCTTTAGTATCCAAGATAACAATACCCTCTCTGGCCCAACCATAGAGTGGTACAATCAACTCCTAAGGCACAACATACATAGCTTTGAATAACTTGTAGACGCATTCCTGGAATGTTTTACCTTTAACACTAAGCGAAAGGTAACTTTGATAGACCTCATGGGTTTGAAATAGTTTGAAGATAATTCAATCAGAATTATGGTATCAGGTAGTGAACACTTCTCGCTAATATACCATACTTAATACTAGTTTTTGAGTTAACTCAAATATTTTCCAAGAGTTTTTTAAAGACGATTTCATTTTTTCTACAAATACAAAAATACCAAACTCTTGAAGATGCCCTAGTGTAGGCTAGAACAATCGAAGAATTCAAAATTCAAGAGGGGGAGATCACAAAACCCCATAAGGAGTGGAATAAGAACACAAAGGGCAATCCGACACAACCAAAGCTGACAATAGTTAATCAAGTTGCCATTAGTATTCCAAGGCCTATGCAACCAATTCTACCTCAAAAGGTAAACTATTAGGCCCAACCTCCTCCTGCAAGTTACAATAACATCACTCAGATGAATTAAGATAAATACCAACAATGTCACCCTCCACAAAAATTTATGCCCTTCCCTAAGTCTATGGATTCCCTATTTGAGCATCTATGTGCAGCCAAAGTAATTACTCTACCTGAGATACAACCTATATATCTGAGTAAAGCTAAACAAAAATCCATGGGATGTTGTGAATACCTATATTGTAAGTACCATAGGCAAAATGGGTATGATGTGCAAACATGCTATGGTTTCAAACACCTAGTACATGACATTATTTAATAGGAATGATATTCAAGTCGATAACCCTATTGCAACAAGTAATCAATATATGGGTATCTTTAAATACCCATTTTCCACTCACGAGGTTTAGGTAAATCATGCAAAATAGGTAAACGAGGTCCATATGATACCCCCTCAACAAGGTTTTGTTGGAATGGTTAGCATCATGATAAGGAATAGGCGTTATCCAAATCAAGTTTCACCACCTACAACTTCAAATGATATTCCCTCCATGTCACCACCTCCAGTGCAAAGCACTCCACCTCGTCCATTGGTCACCATAAGAAGTAAGATTTATCAAATCTTGCAAACAACATCGGCCTAAATATCTATCTATGAGCTTATCCAACAATATCTACCTCATCGAGAAGCTCTTATGGATATCCTTTAGTCGATTGAACTGTAGACCCAAGAGTTTAACTTCTTTATCAATTTTGTGGGGCACGTTCAGTAGTGTAAAGATCTAGTAATCACATTTCATGAACATGACCTCAAACCAATATCAAATGAGGTGGTTGATCCTACCTTACACATCATTTTAAAATATTTCTAATTGACACTATTTATTCAAGCAATATCATCAACACAAATTCTCTCCAACATATAGGTCATCTAGTATCCCATATTGTTGGATTCATATATACCCTAAGAGCATTCAATGATACTTTGTGCTCAATGGTTGGCACTATAGTCTTACCTATTCATGTGGGATGCAAAACCATACCAATGTTGTGTCACATATTAGAGGGTGCAATGGCTTATAATATCTTACTGGGTAGACCCTATATTAAGGACATGAAATGTGTGTCATCCATATCTCACCAATGTTTGAAGTACACTCACGAAGGGTAAGTACATGTCTCTGTAGACCTTGAGCCCTTCAAATACTATAACTTGGTGTAGCACATCTCCAATTTGACCTTGCCATAAACTCATGTGGACTTCCAACCAAATACATCCATTCAAGGTTTGAATTCTTTACTATCACCTTCCAAGGATCCATTAAAATCTTCTTCTATACCATCATCATCATTAGCACCTTCAGATACGCCTTCATCATCATCAAATCCTCCATAGAGGAACATGTTGAAGAGGCCAATTGATGAGATCCCTTCAATCATATCTATTATTTCCATAGAAGATGTTACTAGTCTAGAATATGAGGAACCACCTAATGAGGTAATAATTGAGTCATCTCAAGCCTCGCTTCCATCTCCTCCATCCTCACCATCCCAGGTCATAGTCCATCTAGCTACTATGAGTTTAGGATAGTACCTAGTAAGGAATATCACAATAGTTCCAATCATTCAGATAATACAAAATATGATATGACCTCGTATTCCCATAGGTACCATCGTACATTTAGTCATACCTCCCAATCAAATGAAATTCATATATTGGGTATTGAATATAGTATAGAACCATCTTCTTAGCAAGAAGAGGATGAAGAACCCATTTTTTAGGACATTAATTATATGTCCAATCCTAACTATGCCATGTCATATCTTCAATGCTACGATTGGCATGGCTATGGTTTGGGGTTGTACTAACAAGGTACTCATGTTCCTTTCTAGCCACAATATCAATTGCCATATATAAATTTGGCTTAGGACACAACAAGCCTATGCCTCTCGACGTTCTCACAAAGATTTTAGAGCACCTAGATTTGAACTATAGGTATGAGCTTGCATGTGATCCTTACACTAATCCTAATCATGTCCACTCTTTGGGGGATTATTTCCTCATAAATATGATAGATCAAGAGATATCCCATGATTTCACTCGATATTGTGAAGAAGGTGAAGGTTCGCATACTCTTCCATCCAAAAATGAGGAAGAGGATCAAGGTCCTCCTCATGAATGGATAATTGATGATGAATTAGATTATGGTGTAGAACATATTAACTACCCTAGTTTAGTTGAGGAATACAAGCATATCATCCCATTGGATGATAAATAAGAGTTATATCTATGTATGTTTCAATTGCAACATCCCATCTGGTGATAGATTTTACCACTCGAAGAGCAAGGTTATCCCCTTCGCAATCGACCACCTCCAGTCATTCCACCTCTATCAAAACCACCCCTGCAAGTCTTGTGACAAACTCTTGTCAATAGAACCAACCTCCCATCCATTGGAGATCATCCATTCATCCATATATTTTCCATAGATCTTACCAAACCCTTTGGTACCCCACAAATACCTAAAGGTACCTATAAACCTTTTGATCACCCAAAAAGTCCCAAAGGAATCTATAAACCCTTGGGTCACCCAAAAATCCCAAAAGGTACCCATAAACCCTTTGTTCATCAAAAAAACCCCAAAGGTACCCATAAACCCTTTGGTCACCCAAAAATCCCCAAAGGTACCCATAAACCCTTTGGTCACCCAAAAATCCCCAAAGGTACTTATAAACCCTTTGGTCACCTAAAAATCCCAAATGGTATCTGACCTAACCACGGAGCGTGCACCTAGCTACTCTATTGATCTATACCATCATGAAAGCATAAAGATTCACACAAGTACATAATTTGAACAAAACAACGTAAGTAAGGTTTCTTGTATTAATCTTTGAATGAGCTTTGATTACAAAAATGCCCTCTTAGGGTCACTTGAAAGATGATACTGATATTACAATTGCCAATGCCCTCAATAGGGTAGGCGCACTTATAGTGCTCTATTGATTAGTCACAAACTGCCTTGGGGTGGAGCTGACCCCCTTCTTCGCGATGTGGAAGGATTATGACATAAGCTCCTCTTGCACCTGTCTCCCTGCGAACAAGAAACAACAACACATGATTAAAAATATTGATAGCCTCTCGTGATGAGGCCCTTTAAGGAAATATGTATGTAAATGCCATTAAACTAGTAAAACAAGAAAACATAAAGAAAGACTTTAAACTATTCTAATTAGATCAAGAATTATACTACAACATGAAGGACATGAATAAGCAAATGATGCATGGATCAAATATCAAGTTAGGAGCAATAAAGTGCATAAAAGATCCAATATAATCCTACTTAATACAATGCATGAAATGACTAATTCCTACGGTCAGAGTTTCTCTAAAATGCAATTAAACCTATGAAAAGACTAATATAACTAATCTATGCGGTCAAAAGCAAAGCAAGTAAGGTGATCAGTCACCTATTGCAAACCACAGCTATGGTGGGCGGTCTGCACTATGAACCATGGCTGACAGCCATGGTTTGACCTCTGATAGGTTTACCCTCAGAATTAGGGGTAGTGGGCTTGACCTCCTTATCCAAATTGATGTTCAAGGGTCGCCTTTGTTGTCCTCTGATAGATTTGGTGGTCAAATCACTGTGAAGGGCCTTCGTTTGCCTGGATTTGTGTTTCTTGAATCTCCTAGGCACCTAGGGCATCCATGGCTAATTGGTCTTTAGGTGAATAGCAAAGGGGCTCTCAAATGCACAGATTCAGTATGCAATTTGATAGGGCTTCACTGCTCTCTTGATCAATTAACTCTCTCTTTTTCTCCCCATTTGGAGGGGGTATTTATAGCATGCCCCTAGGGCTAGGGGTGGCTTCATGGAGAAGCCAAGACCAAGAAGGGTGGTTAGGACAGTTGGGATGGAAGCCTCTGGAATCTTTCATCCTTCAACTACCTCCTTCTAGATCTTTTGGCCGTTCCAACCGATTTGGCTCGGATGGAAGGCCTAACTGAACTTCAGTTAAGACCGCAGGTCACAGTTGTGGTCCAGACTATAGACCGTAGGTGTCAACCATGGTTTAGACTGGAGACCATAGGTCTGGGCTATGGTTCAGACTGCTTAGGCCAAAATGCCTAAATTGAGTGGTTAGAACCACTGCTCTATCTTGGAGTCTATCCAAGATCCTCCATATGGTTTTGTAGCATGTCCATATGAGTAGTCGCCCTCGACATGACGCATTTTAGGTGTCTACAGATGCCCCTTTTGAGATGCGTTGTGAGATCGAACAACGTTGAGCAAAAATATACATCCTAAAATGATGTCGAAGGTTCTATGATGATCATTAGTCTGATCAACATTAGATGCCCCAGGTCCAACAAAAGGATGTGCATCCTGGAATCATTGCTTCCAACTTGGAAAGGCTTACATTTGAAAAGTCTGCACTCACCATCAGACGTTCGGGTAGCTTTGGTGCTACAATAGGAGTTAGGCCTATATAACCGAAGGATGAGAGTTACAAATAAAATTTCATATTTGCTATTTACCCCAAGCAAAGGGGGAAGCTTATGATAGTTGTTAGCAATGATTCGCAAGAACGAACGCAATTTTGACAAGATCAAGGGATCTACGATCTCCGGGATCTTCTATTGATTTTGATTATGACATGAAATTATGACTACCCCCTCAAGCGATGAGTCGATGAGGGTAATGACAATGTATGAAGCGACGAAATCGCTTGACCATAATGAATGATCCTGAACAACTTTAGATTCGAGCCTTTTAATGCCTTGGCTAGGCCTAGTTCAGCTTATGATTGCAACTCTTAGTAGTATTTGCACATCTCTATCCCATGGAGCAGTCAAGCTATGATAGCCATCTTAGGGAATCAAAATAATACAAATGCAATTAGACTTGTGTTGAATCATATTGTCGATGATTTGCTGAAAGATGTCATAAAAGAAATGACAAGTTTACCCCAAATGTCCTTATGGTGATTTACTCATCTTGTCGGATTGCATGGATCGCAAGTCGCTGCAACCACCAATTTTATAGGATAAATCACTGAATACGAGGCGCATTTGGTTTTTCATTATTTGATTTTTTTTGTTTAATTTTGCATTTATTTGATTGATCCTGGTGCTTTTAACATCACCAAATTTGCAATTTTAATCATTGATTTTGAATTTTTGTCCGATGGAAGTCAGTAATTTGTCTTTTTAGACCTTCCCACGATGGGTTTTGAGTGCATTTATTGCTAGCTACGGACCGTGGGTACGGTCTATGATTTACATTTCCAAATTTTGGGAACCGTGGGTCAGACCTACGGGGAAAAACCCTAGTTTTAGAACCGTAGGTGTCAGCTACGGTCCATGGAGACTAGGAGGACCTATAAATTGAATTCCCATTTGAAATTTTCATTATTTTTCTTGCAACTACTAGCAATTTGAGAGCTCAGAGAGAGAGAACATTCCTTGATCTGGAACGCTGCCAAACTCTACCGCAATTACACTCATCTACCTCGATGGTGGATCCTGATCAGCCATCTACTAGCCGAGGCTAGGGTGTGGGCAAGGTAACTCAAAACTGAGACCACACACTCAATACCAGTAAAATGAACTACATTAAGTAATGCAAAAAATGAACCTCACTAAACTACTGGTAATGAACCCCACTAGTTTAGGCTAGCTTAGGATTTAATTTTATGCCTTAGTGGTCTAGGAGGGTACCCAAAATGGGTGCCGCTCCTAAACCATAGCTGGTAGCTATGGTTCCCAATTGGAAAATTGGGGACCACAGGTTTCAGCTACGGTTCCCAATTTGCAAATTGGGGACCACAGGTTTCAGCTACGGTTTGCTATTGCTATTTTTTTTTCTAGGTTGTCTAATTAAAATTTTTAATTTTCTTTAGCTCTGCTTAGCTAGATTTAGCTTACATTATGCTTTTTGTTTTTAAAAGTTAACTTCTAGAGTGCGGGAGCCTGACCTTATGAAGACTCTCCATGAGGCTTTATCTGATGATGACCGAGCTTGGTTTCGAGCTATCGGGTTTGGTTTCATCATGGATCTACCCACCATTAGGGTAGATCAAGCCTATCTTACTACATTGGCCCGATGCTGGAATGCATGGACCAACACCTTCCACCTTCCTCCCGGTGAGATGACTATCACTCTAGAGGATGTCTACAGGATCTTCAGGATCCCCATCGATGGTGAGGCTATCATCTCCTCTACCTCCATGACAAAGGATGCTATCTTCGATGCCATCTTCGATGACCAGAGCACCGATGCATAGGATGATGCTGACCACGGAGGGGTGCACATCGATGACTGGTACCATGATGATGTCTTTTCTATACGAGAGGCCCTCTTCATGCATCTCATTATGCAGATTGTCCTTCCAGACTCCTCGGGCATGAGGATTCCCTAGAACATGTTAGCCACTACTTGGAGGGTGCTTCAGAGCTCTATAGAGGAGCCACTATGATTAGCTTGGGGGAGCACCCTATTATGCCAGCTCTATAAGGAGCTATACCAGATCATAGAGCGTAGTCATAAGGGCATCAACTATAGTCTTTTGTTATAGATCTAGGGGTGGCAGCACATCCAGATCGAGCATCCTATGGAGCTACCACTATGCATCACCACCATAGACGTCGACCATCAGTGTTACACCGCATGCTGGCCTCATGCTGAGGAGGGTATCCATAGTAGGGCTCATGTTGGGAACACTGAGCACTACATCATTAGGTTTGCATCACTTGGGTAGGGGACATTGTCTAGCGCCCCTACATGGATTGCCCTGCATGGCCTGAGGTGGACGAGTGGCTACGATGGGCCCACCAAGATAGATGGCTTATCTAGCATAAGCCAGAGGTCAGAGAGTATCAATTCTTTTCTCATGTCCTACGATAGTTCGGCATGGTGCAGGACATACCAGAGATGCCACTGAGGTACAGACGCCTGGCTCTAGAGAGGGACCTCCCATTGATAGTTCCTCCACCACTAGGAGATGCACCCGATGACTTCCAAGAGTCAGGGGTTGAGACAGCTGGGACCACGCCAGACTATGATGGGTGGTGGTCCTTATTCAGATGGCATGGGATAGGGCCTCTAGGTCGAGAGCGCTAGTAGAGGTAGAGGTAGATCCTGATGGGTAGGGTGCACCAACATATAGAGGGTGATTGGGGCACAGAGGCCACCACTGAGGATATTCTAGAGATTGACCCTAAGGAGGATACTCCAGAGGAGGGTGAGGTCCCTCCTGACAGTAGAGGGATGATTACTAGCTTAGGTGGCTGACTTGTAGAGTCAGCTCAGGTAGTTTCACACACAACAGCTCGAGAGAGACACTACCATCACCACTCTAGAGGTGAAGGTGGATGACAGGGAGCGATGCCTGATTGAGGCAAGGACCAGGTATAGGAGCTCATGACTCAAGCCATAGATGTAGAGGCCTAGGTGTAGAGACTACAGACTACCTTAGAGTTAGCACAAGGTAGCAGACTATAGCAGAGGTAGAGCAGGATCTTGCTCGAGCATCGAGGGGGGCTATGCCACCTCCTCAAGTGACTATGGGGCCTCCTACAACACCAGTAGTAGGTACAATAGCTACACAAGATCCGATGACTAAGGTAGAGTGACTGCATGGTATGGTCATGAGGACCAATGAGATGCACGTAGCTCGACTTGCTCGCATTGATCAACTAGTCGATTACATAGAGATGCATGGGCTACAGGTTCTAGAGGATCCTTTCTCCTCAGAGTCATAGTGTACCAGGTCTAGGACCTTAGGGTAGTCTACAATGAGCTCGAGTCATAGGACTCATAGGACTGAGAGGATGCACAGGTCCTCTAGCACACACACAACAAGATCGTAGGCCAGGACTAGAGATCCAGGGTAGACATCAAGGGCCTCCAATCAGAGGACTAGCCTACTATAGTTACCAATTTCCCATGTGTTAGGTGCTTTAGGCTTTGGAGGTAGGCAAGATCCACAATAGGATCCACCATAGGTGCCAGGTCATCCAGGAGAGCAGGCTCCAGAGCACAACGCTGAGGGAGGCGATGAGAGCTCCAGTACAGGGGGAGCAACCTAGATCTAAGTTATAGCAGCTATCGACTACATTTTTGATATATCATTTTATGTGTAAGGTCGAGGACCTACACAGTTGTAGCCTACGAGCATTTTGTACTCCCTATGTACTCTTTTGGACACACACACACATATATATATATATATATATGATATGATCTTTTATGGCTCATTATGTGTACATGTTTATTTATTTTTTTGATTTTATGTTTATTTGATGCACATGGATGCAAGGCTTATGTAAATGCTATGTTTATATGATGTGATGTATGGATGACATGCACTAGATAGCTATTTTACTTTATGATGATGATATGCAATGATCTAGATGATTAGATGTGCGAGATATGATATATGCATATGGATGCGATGTTTATTTTTAAATGCATATTTATTTTTGCTTTGTGGGCATGCATTTATTTTTATGCATTTTATGGTATGCTATGCAATGTATGGTAATGCATTATGTACATAATCATAATCTAATGGAAATGAACCTGTATGCTTTAATCACTTAAAACATAAGGAATGAATGTAAACTATGTATATCAATTTTTAAAATATGACACCACAGAATGTATAACAATCATGCAAAATAATTGATAATTCTCATTACAAGAACTTAATCAATTAATCACCCATATATGAAATGCAGTGAAATGGATTGGTATAATGCTAATGAATGAATATGTCATTTTGTATATTTCTTCTTTGCTGCACTAAATAGTCAGTGGCCGTCTAAACATCATTTTCGATATTCATGCGGTATCTATCCTATATGTTTGATTGTGCTTTGTAAAATGCATTCTGATGAATGAATGACTCATATTTCTGAAGTTTAATGATATTTGGTATCTTGTTGCTATTGGAGAACTTTTTGGGGTTTTCCTTGAGACTCAAACACCCTAGTAGACTTCTCCAAAAATCACATACTAACTGTACAAGGCTTATATTGGACAAGGCTTTTGCCGTGACAGACCCAACTATTCATTATCCCTGTGTGTGCATGTGAGTATTTTTAGATAGATCATAAGCATACCCCGTATGTCAGTCGGGACTCTTTCAACCCATATGTGAGATAGGGTTCCTCATACGATCGTACCATCCTTGTTTTAGCTTTGATTAGACTTATACAACTAGACAATCCTAGGTACCTAGAGCTAGCTCATCTTGCAAATTGATCAGGGCTACCCCTCCAAATGCAGGTGGGACTCTTTCAACCCATTGCTACGTTTGGGGATCACCCAATAGAACTACCCCTCCGATTGCAGGTGGGACTCTTCCAACCCATTGCTGTGATCGGGGATCACTCTATGGCTTTCAAAAGGTGGACAATCCAGGGATTCAAGTTCTCACCCTTCTTACTTGCTCATATGTAGTGATAAAAATCATTGTTAGTCCACGTGTTACCATTTTCTGTGAGCAAGGGATTTTTATAGTGCTTTTGATTCACTATGTCACTTTACATTTTGAACTTGAAATTTGTACTTTTGCACTTTGTAACTTGGGATTTAAACTTTGTGACTTTGGGATTTATAGGGGAAAATCTTGTCCTTTTGCCAAAGTACACCTTTCTAGACCGACTATTTGCAAGATAAGCAGGTCGTGAAACCCATCTCTCTAGATACCTAAGACTGCTTTCATAGCTTTCATCCTCTCTTGTCTTAGCAGGATTTTATATTGTTTTGCTTAGTGATGGGATTCTGATATGTTGAAGCACTATCCCAACTAATGACCTTGTCTATAACAGCAAAGCAAGCTTTCTACAATATCTGAAGAACCCACTAAGTATGGCTGAGTGACTAGAAAACTTAATATACATACATATTTCTCCGCAACAAGTATCATGTATGAATGCAATGAATTATGATAAATGCAAGGGTGCATGATTGAAACACAAACGTGCGATCATTTGTAAGATTTTGATATACACATTACGCTCTACTGTGGAATGCAATGGATGAAAAATGCCTAAATGCAATATGATGATGTGAATGCATATATGAAAATGCAAACTGCAAAAGCAAATGTTTTTGGATTTTATGCTTTACCAATTTTTTTTGGAATTTTATATATTTTCAAATTTTTATACATTTTTGAGCTTTCATATTTGACCAAATGATGAGTACATGTCCTTGGAGCTTTTAAGGATGACCAAATGGTGAGGAACTACCTTTGGAGCTTTTACTTGACCAAGCTACTCAACAGAGAGCTTGGGGCATTTTGGGATGACCGAGCGGTTGAGACAAAACCCTAGAGACATTTAGATGACCAGTTGACAAACCCTCAAGCTTTTGGGTTGACCAAAGGGCTTACAGATGCCTTTGGTGCCTTTACTACACTCTCAAGCATAGAACACCTTAAGATGGATGATATTGAGAGGCTCAAGCTCTTCCACACCCTCTAGCGATGTTAGGCGATAGGTACCTAGACCAATATTTTTAGATATGATGTAAGGCCCTAGCCAATTAGCCATGAATTTGTCTCGCATATCAGGCAAATTCGAGTTCTGTTGGTTCTCTTTCAGCACAAGATCCCCAACTTCAAAGTCTCTCTAGTGGACTTTGACATTGTAAGCTCATTTTAATCGCTCCTGATAAACATGGAGATGCTCGAGGGCATTCACACGATGTTCATCGAGCAACGTCAATTGATCGAGGTGAGCTTGCCGCATGGTGTCATCATCGATGAACTCTTTCAATGCGATGCGCAACATTGGAATTTCCAACTCTAAGGGCATAATGGCCTCAATGCCATATACTAGTGAAAATGGCATTGCCCCAATGGGCATCCGAATGCTAGTCCTGTAAGCCCATAATGCAAGGGGCAACTGTATATGCCAATCCTTGTGGTGTTCTTGCACTATCTTTTTCAAGATGGCTACCATAGTCTTGTTTGAGGCCTCAGCTTGCCCGTTTGCTTGCGGATAGTATGGAGTTGCAAAACTATGTTTAATGTGGTATTTAGATGTTAAAGCCCACATAATTTTGTTCTTAAAAGAAGTTCCATTATCCAAAATTATTTTGGATGGTATCCCAAAATGACATATGATATGCTCGAGAATAAATTCTGTGATGCGAGCTCCAGTGGTCATTGTAAGGGGAATGGCTTCCACCCACTTTGTAAAATACTCAATAGTCATGATAATGAATGTATGTCGGCCTGACGATGGAGGAGAAATCTTGCCAATAAGATCTAGTCCCCATTGAGAAAATGGCCAAGCCGCCTGAATGGGTTGTAAGGCCTATGATGGCAAGTGCGTAAGATTAGCATGATGCTGACATTTAACGCATTTCTTGACATACACATTGCAATCCTTCTCCATAGTGGGCCAATAATAACCCATGCGAAGGATGCATTTGATGATAGCCATGCCACTGAAATGGCCATCGCACGTACCATCATGAGCTTCTAAAATTGCCCAAGATGACTCTTGGGGCTCAAGACATCGAAGGAGAACTCCTTCGTAGCTGCGTCGGTACAAAATGTCTCCTATCAAGACATACTTAGTCACTTTCTATTTGAATGTGCATCTTGCGGCACGTGACAATCCCTCTAGGATCATACCAAGTTTTAAGAAGTCTTGGATTTGCAACATCCAGCTTTGACAAGCCTCAGCTTCGACTGCTAAGATGACTTGCTCCCCCTACGTATTTAACTTTGTAAATGTAGACTAGGAAACAACCTTATGGTGAATGGTAGTACCACTCCCCGTAGGACTCTGAGAAGTCAATGACTCCTAGGGTGCCTGCTTAAGAAAGTCTTCCACTCTACGAAACCAATCAGTTGTTGGTTCCACGACAATCATGTTGACTGACTCTTTGTTATCAAAGGTTGCACGCTCCACTACTGGGTGCGAGAGCATTCTAACATGGATGGTAGTAAAATCGATGGATGGATTCTGAGGGATCAAGGACCCCAAATATGCCATGGTGTCTACGAACCTATTTGATGAACGAGGGATTGCCTCGATGTCATACCATTCAAATTTAGCTAGATAAGTGGCAACAAGATCTTTGTAGGCTTTCAGTATGGGACATCGACACTGAAAGAGCCCCTTAACTTGGTTAACTATGAGCAGAGAATCACCAAAAATGTTCAATATTTTAATACCCATGGCGATGGCTGCATGGAGGCCCAAAAGTAGGGCTTCATACTCAACATTATTGTTGGTGCACGAAAAGTCTAACTTGAATGACAAGGGCATTGGAGCTCCTTGTGGCATGAAAAACACTATTCCTGCACCACCCCCTTGCTCACACTTCGAACCATCGAAGAACAATGTCATATCAACATTATTCTCTAGTTCTTCGGGTTTGGGAGCTTCAGATATTATGAAGACCGCATCATCTGGAAGCTCAATGGTTAGAGGCCTACTATTGGACAGTGGTGCCTCAGCCAGTTGATCAGCTATGACTTGTCCCTTGATGGAATTTTGGCTGATGAATTGCAAATCGAATTCTATCAATAGCATGATCCACTTTGCAGTACGTGTGTTATGATATGTCTTGCTCATCATATACTACAAAGGATTCTATTTTGATATAACATATGTTGTATGACTTAGCATGTAATGCCATAATTTCTTGGTAGCGAACACCACTACTAAACAAAGCTTCTCAACATATGCATATCTTGACTCATAACTCACCAAGGTGCGACTGATGTAATATACGGCTTGCTCTTTGCCTTGCACATTCTTTTGGGCTAACATGGTCCCTAATGCAAAGTTGGTTGCCGATATATATAGCAGAAAAGGCACATCTAGCCTTGGTGGAGCTAGTACTGGCAGCATTGCTAGGTATTGCTTAATCTCAGCAAAGGCTACTTGGCAGTCCTCATCCCAATCAAATGGGACCCCCTTGTGTAGCAATCGATTCATGGGTCGACATTTATCCAATAATTGAGTGATGAATCACTTTATGGATGCTACTTTGCCTGAAGGCTTCTTAGTTCTTTGATATTAGTGGGAGGACGCATCTCTAGAATAGCCTTGACCTTTGTTGGGTCTACTTCGATGCCTCATTTAGAAATGATGAATCCCAAGAGTTTACCTAAAGTTACGCCAAATACGCACTTCTTAGGATTCAACCTAACATTATGCTCTATCAAGTGATCGAAGACCTTCCTTAAGACCTTCGCATGCTCTGCTCATAGCAACGACTTAGCTAGTAAGTCATCGATATAATCTTCTAAGATTTTATGCATGTAGTCATGAAAGATATATGTCATTGCCCGTTGATATGTGGCACCAACATTTTTAAGACCGAATGGCATAACTTTGTAGAAAAATGTCCCCCATGGCATTATAAACATGATTTTATGTTGATCTTCGGGTTTAATCTGAATCTGATTGTATCCAAAAAACCATCCATAAGGGAGAGCATTTCGTGACCTACAGTAGCGTCTACCAGAGCATCGATATTTGGCAATGGAAATGAATCTTTGGGTGTTGCCTTATTGAGATCTCTAAAATCTATACAAATACGGACCCTTCCATCTGGCTTTCCTATGGGCACCATATTGGACACCCATTCTGGATAGTCGATGGAGATGACAAACTCTACGTCCAACAACTTTTGCAACTCGTCTTTCACCATTAAGGCTACTGTTGGATGCATTTTTTTGAGTTTTTGCTTGATTGGCTTCTTCGATAGATCTAGCGAAAGGTTATGAGTAACCAATTTTGGATCTAGACCCGACATGTCTTTGTAAGTCCAAGCAAAGAGATCAGGTCTCTCTTTCAGTAGAGGGATGATGCTATCACGCTCATCCAGAGTGAGACTCTCTCCAAATCTAACCTTCTTTGGATTGGTGGGATCTTTACTGATATCCACATCGAAGGTTTTCTCTACTGACATATGTGATCCCTCCTCAAGCTGGTGAGGCGTAGGAATCAGATGGATGTCATCAGTCGGGTTCACATGTTCCTCATGGGAAGCACCCTCAACGTGATAAACATCATAAGCATAGCCTGGCACAAAATGAAATGGTTGTAGCATTTCTTCATTAGGGAAGAAATCTTTAGGCTGGACCGATGAGTCAGCGTGATCCCAATCGATAGCATCCATGTTCAGATGCAATGGTTTGGATGGATCTACTGGATTGTGGAGTGGAGTGGTCAAATCAATGGAGACCATATTGATGGAATGGAATTGATCTCTAGAACCACATGGACAAAACTCTATATCTGAAGTGTAGCTTCTGTACCCAAGATCTGGCTCGGATGGTATGAGCACAAATGGATCCTCTCTATGGGATGCCCATATAACTGGATCCTCCTGATGCACTAGCTACAAAATGGGATCTCTCAGCTCAAGGAGCTCCACGTACGTAGGTGGATGGGGAAAGAGTTCCTGATACCTCTCTTCGAGCTCTCTTCTTTCCCTCAGGCTATGATGGAGATTGATCTCCCGATGCAAACCTATAGCTGTAATAGGTGGGGGACCTCGAGGTGGAGGCCTATTACGTAGGTGATGAGGTCCCAAATAGGCCATCTCCAATGAATCCTCATCATCACTATACAAATACAATCCGTCACTTCCCCCTCTTCTAAGGGGTGATCTGCTAGATGTGGCCCCATGTATCTGATTCTACGGTCACTATCATCACTATCCAGATAAATCTGATAGAACGATCGTATATATGATACTCCATAAAATCACTGCTTCTTCCTTAGAGCACTCAATGTTGGGAGGGACTTCCTCCATAACATGCTTTGATTCCCTAGGCAATAGATATTGTGGATACACGAGCCTGGAATCGGTCCTCTCATCTACATCACTATGGTCACTACCATGGATGGACCACTCTATTGTGTCTATGCACAGTGGGAGATTAGCTGGGTGAGGCCTTAAATAGGCCTCCTCTATTTCATATTTATAATCACTATCGACTATGAAGCGCTCATTCATCTCTTCCACTTGTTCCATAGGCAGCAGATGGCGTATAAACATCAGACCTAGAAAGGTCGGCTCGATTTCCTCCTTAGATTGATCATCATTTGAGGACTCATCATCTGCATCATAACTAGGTCCACTCATTTCAGAGGTGGACTCCTCTCCATCATCATCACAAAGATCTCCTAACTCGAGATCGCCTACAGTAGTGGGGTTATGCCCCTGCATACCAGTGTCATCGATAGCATTACGGATTTGGTTACCCAGGTTGCCTCTAGGGTTGTCCTCTAAGGGCCCATCATGATATGAATCGGGTGGCCCTATGGTAACAAACGATACCATCTGGTGAGTCCTCCAACAGCTGGAAGGATTAGGGTGATATGGATTAAAATCCACATCATCCCCTAGACTCAGGTACATGTGATCTAAGGATGCGATAAGCAAATCATCATGATCCTATACCTATAACCCTAACCCGAACCTATCAGTAGCTAACTGATAATGAGGTTCGAGTGGAGTCCTACATCCTTGTTCAAAAAGACCAAGGTCGTGTCCATGCCAATGATACGACTCAAAAATGTGCATGGCATATTTTAGGTTGGATAGATAGTACACATTCATAGAGAATGGCTCATCATCATCCTCATCTATGGACATTCTGGTGGGTGCTTGATCTAGCCCTACGTAGACGAAGTTTGTTTGGTTGGGTGGCTCACCCAACGACACTATAGATCCAATCAAAAATCGATGGGCGTGCGGTCGGCCCATCTCTTGTGCAGTCTTCAGGATAGGTCCGAAAGTAACATTTTGCACAAGATACTCACCCAACCCTATGCTAGCTAGATGAACGGTCACCTGTGGTGTAGATGACCCTGCTGAAGATGCAGGTGAAGCAGGCTGAGGTGCCTCCTCGGCTTTGTCTTGAGGTTCTTCCACATCCATGGGAGTGGGAGTCTCATTGGTGACTGGTCCGGGCATATGATCTTCTACTTTCTCACCCAATTTCACCTTTAGCTTCTTATCTTGTCGATGCATTGTCGATGCAGTCTTTTAGAGAAGTTGTAGTCGTATGCTCAGATCTACGTGACACAGATGTCGATGGTTGAGCATGGGCTATTGGTTTACCTCTTGGAATCTTAACCGGTGAAGCAGGTCGGATATCCAAGTGCATCGATGAGAGTACAAAACCCCAAGAAAATCTGCTAGGTTCATGAACTTGAATGGTTCTTCATTCGAGGACACTACATGAACCTGTCCCTCATGAATGTACTTCATGCATTGATGCAAGATAGAGGGGATGCAATGCATTTCATGAATCCAAGGCCTTTCGAGTAGAATGTTGTACTGCATGGCACCCTCTATCATGTGACACATCATAGAGATGGTCTTGAGTCCCACCTGAATAGGTAGAACAATTGTACCAACCATCGAGCATAGTGCATCATTAAACGCTCTCAACGTAAAGGTGGTAGGCACAATGTGTGATTTGGGTAACTTGAGATGGCTCAATGCCTTGGTCATAATTATATTGATCGAGGACCCAGTGTCGATCAAGACCCTTTTGAAAGGCATGTGGTTAACACACATGATAATATGCAATGGTGGGTCAGCCATAATAGTAGGAACCATCTTCACTTCATGATCATAAAATTGTATCATGGGTTCTTGACACTATTGTACATGTCCCACAAAATTTGTAAATGCGTGCGCATCTTGGGACTGTACCTCAATGGACCTCAGAATGTCCATAAGAGTCTCCCTGTGTCTAGGGGACTACTGAATAAGCTCATATATTGACAACTTCATAGGAGTTGTCTATAGGTTCTGAACTAACCTGCTCCTTATGGTCACCACCGGTCTAGTTGGTGGGCCTGGAATGTTCTGAGCTGGTCGTTGATCCGACATAGCTTGTATTCTAATGGGAGCACGAGGTTGATTCGGTTGATCGTACCTCCCATGTCTAGTAACAACATTGACCATGCCTACGAACCCCTGGGTAGGTGGTTCGATTCTCACTTGATTGACCTGGCCGACGTTGTTACGAGGCACCTCATGATTAGGTAGTGGATTCTTGAAAATCCCCATGTTTCTATTGTCGAGCGCCTATGGATTGCCTGGTACTACAAGCTCTCCTTTTTCTATCATGTTCTGCACAATGTGTTTGAAGGACCAACATGTCTCGATGTCATGGCCTTTCGCTCTGTGGAATATGCAGAACAGATCATCTTGATGCCACTTCGACTTTGGCACATTCGGATCTACTAATTTGACCTCGAGCAATCGTATGGCCTTGGCCTCACATAGTTGATGGAAAATCAAAGTCATCGATTCCATCAGAGGTGTGAACTGGCGAGGTGGGTGCTCTTCTCTATTTTTGCCCTTATAGTTGTTTTTGCATGTCTCATAACGCGCAAGAGGAGGTTGGGCCTGATAATTAGGCTTTTGTTGTCCCTTGTCCTCTCCTCCAAGATTTAGTACTACTTGATTCACATGGGCTTGCTTGCCTTGTTGCTTCGTAGTACTCTTTTTAAACCCTTCTTTCTTGGTCTTGAGCTTCAAGTTGCCTTCTTGCAACTTGATGTCCTCGATCACCTTGGCTTGCGCCACAGCTTCCTCGAATGTAGCATACTGTTGTAGCTACAATAATAGCGAGATGTGCTTGGCACAACTCTTTGTAAACATTCGAGTCAGTTCTGCTATAGGAATAGGGAATGGCAGCTTTGCCATTATTCTATGCCATCTCTTTCTATATTGCTCGATGGGCTCATCGTCGCGCTGAGCTAGCATAGCCAAATCAAAAAGGTTGGCCTATTTCTTGATGCCAAATGAATAGCATTCAAGAAATGCATCAGCTAACTACTCAAAACTAGTAATACTATGTTTCTTCAGCTGGTTGAACCACTCTCAGGCTAGGCCAGAGAGTGTCATAATGAAGGTGCACAACAACAAGGCATCATGACTCTTTATCTGGAAACAAGCATCCAAAAAACTCGTAACATGCTCTTGGGCATCCTCATCACCCTTGAATTTTTCTAACCTGGGCATATCAAAATGCTTAAGATATGGAGGCATAGGCACCGAGGGGTCTAGAGGTTCATTGTGTATCTTCCTCAGTGTCGACTTTTGCATAGTCGTGCCTTGCCTCTCTATTGCTTTGACCTTATCGGCCAAAACCTTGTATGCCTCAGAAGACAAAAAGTCCTCCTCCCTAAGCTGACATGGAGGCGGTCTAGGAGGTAAGGTCTTCTTCGAGGGAGGTGGAGGACGTGGCTCTTCCTCCTCCTCAACTTGGTAACTCTCAAGATACTCTTGATCGTATCCGTCTACATCTACATGTTCATGTTGCCTCTATCTAAGATCATTGAGTGACGGTAGTCGCTCCCTCTGTTGGGCACTGACATGAGTACGAGCATCTCTGCGCTCCTCATGCATATCGGCTAGGGACACAACCCTCCTATGCACATGCTCTCTATGCTCCTTGAGAGGGTATAGGCCAGCCCTGGCTAGCCGATCCTCCTACTCTATGCGCTCCTTCTGAGCTAGAATATGCTCCTCGTGCATGCGCTGCTCATATAATCTCTATCGTAGGAGCCTTTGCGCTTGAATATTTTCATCTTCAATATGTTGCCTCTCTAGGTGAGCATCCTCCAATTGATCTTGGAGGAGTTGACATCTTTGCTCAGACACCAGTCTATGTGATCTGTCGATCTGGTCGGCCGTGGGAGGCCTCTAGTGTGTATGCTCTATGTGAGCTACCTTATGGGTTCTGTACCCATCGAAAAATGTGTTGATGGTGGACGTGTGACATGAGGGTGCTTAGAAGCCTCTCCATGCTCTCTAGTGATCTTGATACAACTACCGCTATGCTCACTCGGAGCATGAGTGGGTGGAGCTGTAGGCTTGTAGCCTAGCTGCTCAAGAACACTACCTAGACCATCTAACTGTCTAGACCTCCACCGCTCATGCGGTGGTGTTCCATTAGCTCCCACCTTTGATATATCAATGGTGATCTTGCATGGTGGGCCACGCATGGGAGTATGGGTGGACCTATGCTCGAAAGTGAGCCTATCCTCTTGCCCCTGAATGGGTGGATCTCTAGTCCATCTATACTCTGACTATGGAGGGTTAGAACCTCCTATGGACCTAGTACATATGGGAACCAACTTGGTCCCCTGCACAACATATTCCTCGATCGATCCCATGGATGCGTGTGCAGTGCGGTCTCGATAATGGCTTTGGAGTAGAGCATCCTCATGCTGAGAAGCTCCATGCTCAGTCCTATGCCTAGAGGAGTGTAATGAAGCTCCTCTATCAGGGGTCCACTCAATGGGATCTCCCCATGTCGAGTTGTCACCTCTAATGCTCGTCGAACATCATTCGGTTCGCTCATGTGTATGAGGACTCGACACATGCTACTGTGAACCAATTGGGGGTTGATCATGGGCATCGGTCCTAGACCTTTGTCGATCACCCCGTGTGTTCACCATTTGTGTACCTAACATCTAGATGTGTTTTATTATGCAAACAAGGTATACAAATGATGATTATCTCCTTTTAAATTTTTATTGTGAGCCCTAAACTATTTGATGTTGTTTTCAGATGTGTTGTATCAGTGTTAGAAACTCTCGCATGTTTTGAAAGATTGTTGGATTTTATACTCAGTTAAATTGGATTTCACCTATATACCCATAGCTCGACAACTTGGTGATGAAACCCAAGTCACGTAAACCAACCTATAATGTGTGGAAGTGAAGCCCACACATGGTCAGGGGGCACAAGTCCTCCCAGTTCCTCACCCATTTTCCCCCAATCAGCGTCATACCCTTCGAAGAGGAGTATATGCAAATTTTTTAGGGTACGAAAGGATCTTGGACCCGATATGGTCTAGTAACACAAGGTACATGGGATTTGGGCCAACGGATGGAAATTACACCCACCATCATTGAACCCTACTAGTGGTTGGAGATGAAGCCCAACTCACTAGCGTTTAAGTGCCAGGTGGTGTGTGTGGTTCCTTTTACTTTGCAAAAATGACAAATGCTAAAACATCATCCACATAAAAAAAAAAAAAAAAAATGTTTTGCTATACTAATTTTTACAATGCAATTACAATGACATGGCCACTAATTGGGCCTCAAGCATGCAAACGACATGCAATATCTATCAAGGTCGTTGTATTTAGGGGCGGACTGCACTCAAAGGTCCGTTGTTCCCAACAACGCCTTTCTAATGAAAGGAAAATGGAAACAAACTAAGACTTGTTCATTGATTTTTTTTATTTAAGTTCCTAGTTTGCAATAGTTCAATGCTTTCTAGAAAATACAGAGCAGAAAATTCAAAATAGATAGTGAAATTGGGGCCTACCTTAGCTCCTGCTCTGCTGCCCACTGAGTTTCTTGTTGTCTACCTTTTCCTCTATTAACCGTAGGTTCGATCTATGGGCTGCAGTAGTGACCGTAGGTTACAACCATGGGCAAAAAATAACCATAGCTGTTAGCTATGGTTAGCACCTGAGATAAAAAAACAAAGATGTCAATACTTAGGGCTAGAAATGTGGAGTTCCATCATGATCGCCATCTGACCTAACCATGGAGCGTGCACCTAGCTACTGTATTGATCTATACCATCATGAAAGCATAAATATTCACACAAGTACATAAATTGAACAAAACAAAGTAAGGTTTCTTGTATTAATATTTGAATGAGCTTTGATTACAAAAATGCCCTCTTAGGGTCACTTGAAAGATGATACTGATATTACAATTGCCAATGCCCTCAATAGGGTAGGCGCACTTATAGTGCTCTATTGATTAGTCACAAACTACCTTGGGGTGGAGCTGACCCCCTTCTTCGTGATGTGGAAGGATTATGACATAAGCTCCTCTTGCACCTGTCTCCCTGTGAACAAGAAACAACAACACATGATTAAAAATATTGATAGCCTCTCGTGATGAGGCCCTTTAAGGAAATATGTATGTAAATTCCATTAAACTAGTAAAACAAGAAAACATAAAGAAAGACTTTAAACTATTCTAATTTGATCAAGAATTATACTACAACATGAAGGACATGAATAAGCAAATGATGCATGGATCAAATATCAAGTTAGGAGCAATAAAGTGCATAAAAGATCCAATATAATCCTACTTAATACAATGCATGAAATGACTAATTCCTACGGTCAGAGTTTCTCTAAAATGCAATTAAACCTATGAAAAGACTAATATAACTAATCTATGTGGTCAAAAGCAAAGCAAGTAAGGTGATCAATCACCTATTGCAAACCATAGCTATGGTGGGTGGTCTACACTGTGAACCATGGCTGACAGCCATGGTTTGACCTCTGATAGGTTTACCCTCAGAATTAGGGGTAGTGGGCTTGACCTCCTTATCCAAATTGATGTTCAAGGGTCGCCTTTGTTGTCCTCTGATAGATTTGGTGGTCAAATCACTGTGAAGGGCCTTCGTTTGCCTAGATTTGTGTTTCTTGAATCTCCTAGGCACCTAGGGCATCCATGGCTAATTGGTCTTTAGGTGAATAGCAAAGGGGCTCTCAAATGCATAGATTTAGTATGCAATTTGATAGGGCTTCGCTGCTCTCTTGATCAATTAACTCTCTCTCTTTTCTCCCCATTTGGAGGGGGTATTTATAGCATGCCCCTAGGGCTAGGGGTGGCTTCATGGAGAAGCCAAGACCAAGAAGGGTGGTTAGGACAGTTGGGATGGAAGCCTCTGGAATCTTTCATCCTTCAACTGCCTCCTTCTAGATCTTTTGGCCGTTCCAACCGATTTGGCTCGGATGGAAGGCCTAACTCGAACTTCAGTTAAGACCGTAGGTCACAGTTGCGGTCCAGACTACAGACCGTAGGTGTCAACCATGGTTTAGACTGGAGACCGTAGGTCCTGGGCTGTGGTTCAGACTGCTTAGGCCAAAATGCCTAAATTGAGTGGTTAGAACCACTGCTCTATCTTGGAGTCTGTCCAAGATCCTCCATATGGTTTTGTAGCATGTCCATATGAGTAGTCACCCTCGACATGATGCGTTTTAGGTGTCTACGAGTATCCACTAAGCCCATTGGTAAAATATATATATATATATATATATATATATATATATATATATATATATATATATATATATATATATATATATATATATATATATATATATATATATATATATATCAAAATTCAAAAACATCATTAAAATAACAAAAATATAAAAATATTGCATTACATTTCATATCGCTACATTATACAATCACTTGAATTAATCATACCTATAATTGCATTTTACATTCTAGAGTTGCTCATACATGTCTAGAACCCGACCTATACACTAGCCATCCTTAAAAATCAACTTTGTCAAAAGTAATTTTTAACACCCGTCTACATTACAATTATCATTTCCATCCAAATTTCCCACCTTTTGTATTTGTGTCTATTGCCCTTCACCTAGTCATTTGTTATAAGGCGTATTTAGGATTTTTGGTCACTAAACCATCTCTAGTTTTAATTTTAGATTTTGTAGAAAGCTATCCTAATTTTTAGAAGGTAGATTCTTGCTTTGATCATACCTTGTATACATCAAAATTCCAACATATTCTCACACTAATAAATCCAAGTTTTTCACAAGGAAAGATAAAACCTACAAAGTGGTCCTTGTTACCTTAAGCAAAAAGTTTACCTTGTTCATCCCCCTATGCGAATGGTTCAAAAATACTGAGAATTGACAAAAGGAAAAGTTCCTCCCTACCCAAAGCAATAAAAATCCCTTGCCCCATGCCAAATATAGGCAAGTATCCAAAGAAGCAACAAATACAAGAGCAAAAGAAAAATAAACAGTGGTTTTTACCACTAACAAAAGAAAACATCCCTAACAAAAAAAGTGGTTTTCACCACTAAAAAAAGCAAAAAGTAAAATGAACAGGGGTTCTAACCACTACCAAAATCCCTTTCTCACCAAATAAAAATGAGAAAATCCCTAGAGAAATTCAAAAATAAAATAAAAGAAGGGAGTAGTGAACTTGAATCCCTAAAATTCTTAGCATTTAAAAACCATAGCATGATCCTCATTATAGATTGGGTGGCATCAAGCCTTCCTGGAAATGGTGGTATCCTTAAACATTATGATATATCTATCACATTAATGACCTTATTTTGTACAAACTAATGTTTTCTTGCAGATGAGCTAGCTTTTGGTAGCCTGTATTACCTATGGTCTGATACAACTACGTACAAAACTCAGGAGAATGATAATCATAGGGTGATATTCAGTATATATGGGCTGCATAAATCATGTTTGGAACTAGGGTAACTTTATGTATTATCATAACAATGAACTCACATGTACACACAGGGATATTGAATATCTTGGTCATCCTAGAAGATTTATACCTTGCCAAAATATCTTGCATATTTAATATATAGCTTTTGACTCCTTCACTAGAGTGTTTGAGTCTCATGAAAACCTCAAGGACATTATATAAAATTGTATTATTCATTCCATGCCATACCATTTTATCACATGTTTGTGAGTTTACATTTTCATAATCCATCACATAGTCTTATGATAACATTAAAATGGAATTTTGTACAGTCTATGGTGCTAGCATCTAGTGTGTCAAATAGTATTCATAATTCATCATATATATTAACAAATCATCCATTTCATTATGCATACACAAATGTACATATATCAACCAACATCATATTACAATACATGCATCCATGATAAGCATCCATAAAAGCATTAGTAAAGTAAACATAAACATTGCATACATCTAATAAAGTAGTAAGGAAAAACATGATGATAATAGCAAAAATCATGTATATATATGGGATAAAAAGATACATCATAATCCAAAAACTGCCCATAGGCTACAATCAAGTGGGTCCTCAGACATCACACTCCCAAAATCCAAAAATAACCATAGAGTCTCAAAATCCATGGTTACGTAGGACTGGAACCATGACTCTCACTGCCACCCTCAGTCATCGCTCATAAATAACTCCTACATCTAATCCCCACAACCTTATCTGATATCCTCATAGATCTAGGAGCCCCCATCCTCACAAAAAATTACCCTATACCACTCCTCCTACTCTATTGGGACCCACTAGTAGAAGGACGAGTTGGTAAGCACCCTTTAAGGTGTGTTACCTCATCCTCCAAATATTATGTGTATGTCATATCCTCTTAGTGATGAGCCTAGTAGTCACTTAGTAAGTTCTGGAGCTATGTCACCTCCTCCCATAGCCTAGCTACCTCACCACTACTAGATGCCCCATGGCTCGAGCTCCCTGCTCTAACCTATCACTAAAAAGCATCTAAATCTATTGCTTACCTCTCAATCACTAATGCTTACCTATCAATATCTACCTACATAGTTTTTATCTATGCATGTAGGAGAGTTCTATCATTTGTATACTCCCTCCACTCTTATCTCCCTTTGATAAACTCACCCTATAGCTTAGCAATAGTGGCATATCATGCTGCCAACTGTACCTACACTCACTCCTCATAAAAATAATCCTCATCATAATCATCCTATTGACCCTTCATATTCATTCTATTCATCAACTCATCATATGTCTGACAATGCACATGTCACTTGCCTAAGTCTAGCTCCTCCTCATTTGGAGCCTCATCATGTCCCTCATCTTGAGCCTCCTCGTGAGACTCCTTTGCCATAACATATGTACCACATACTAGTGGTCCCTCCTCTCACCATTGGTGTATCACCCACTAGGATTCATCTTCTGCTATGGTCCCTTCATCATCTATCTTAGAGATACCCTCTATAGGATCTACCTCCTCTCCAACTGCATCCATTATAGGTCAAGTAAGTGTCCTCTCATCCCCATGGTATCGGTAGATCACTAGATCACTAGGAAACCCCTAGCATAGCCCAAAATACTGCATCACTTGAGCATATGGAAAATACTCTTGCTTGGTCCCGTATCGACCAAATAACCATCTCCCTTATTGCAGCCATTGAAGCTACACCTCAGCCTCAAGCCATGCTGGACAATTCTTGTATGGTATCTAGATAACCTCCTCTACCTTGAGATATGCAAATGACTATGCATAATGATCAATAATACCTACATAAGGATGACTATGACCCCTCTCCTAGTCCTACTACCATAGGATCTCATATCCTATCTCCACATTTGTGTGTTGTGCCTACGACATCCAAGGTAGTCCCCATGGTTGATCCACAAAAATGTGCTACCATTCCACACCTACAATAGAATTTTGCAACCCAATCCTTTCTTCCCAAGGCAACGGATCTCGTACAATGCATCATAAATTTTTTCTATCAAAGTAGTGCCCCACACCATCACTAACGACCTCTCTATGGTGCACTCCACCAGTGAAAATTCCAACTCCAAAAGGTTCCAGGGGAACCTAGCTCCTGACAAGTCTAGAAGCAACATGTTGGATATGAGCATCATTAGTAAAGCATGTCTTATATTCAAAACCTCTGCCTCATACCATAGCTCCACTAGGATACCTTCGCTAGGAAAGTATTGTCTACCTTTCACCAGTCCTCTCTGATGTATCTCTGCAAAATCAAATCTCTAATATCCTAATGAGTAGACATAATCAGACACCCATCTATAGGAATACATAAAATCTTATAGATGTCCTCTAACATCACTGTCATCTTCCCATTTGGTAAGTGGAAGGTGTTGGTGTGAGGGTCCCATGGATCTATTAAAGCTATCAGGTAGGCTCTATCTCCCATCATTGGCTCTAATCGTGTCACTTTTTTGAGACCAATGATGTCAATCCATTTCCATTCATACTTTTTTAGTAAGTCCTTAGTATTCTGAAAGAGATTTGGAAATTGATATTGGCTCTTAATCACCTGGTAGAGGCAAGCAAGCTCAAAAAAATGCAACAAAATTGCACAAAAACAATTTAAACCACCCAAAAAAGGGACATTTTTCTCCCAAATTCATGGTCATCCCACCTAGGTATGGACCCCAACTTGGCATTTGTATCATCCAAGGATGGCCATCAGGGGTCATCCCACCCAGGGATGGCCCCCAAAAATGCTCAAAAATGGCCTTCGCGACAACCAAAAATAGGCAAAAAACTCATAAAAACATAAAAAAATGCATCAAAATTGCACAAAAACAAAAATTAGAGCATAAAATACTAAATTCCATCAATAATGAGGTTCATTTAATGATATTTAGTGTTTTTTAATGGCAAACATGAAAATAATTACATTTCCAAATTAAATAAAGTCTAGTAGAAAATTCAGCCCTTACCCATCATGCGCTGGCTTCGCTACTCATCAAGTCTAGAGGTTGGATCATGGTGATTGTGGGATGGTTTTAGTAGTGCTTCACTTTAAAAAATCACTCTCCTACTCCTCAAATCTCAATATACCAAGTCAAAAGTATGCAAATGAGCTCATTTTTCCAATTTTGAGCTTAAAAAGACATAGAATAAGCATGGTCATCCCAGGGTGGGATGGATAGAAAATTTGGTGACCGTCCCACCCTGGGATGGCTGATAAATTTGCAGCCATCCCACCCTGGGACAACCACCAAAAAAAACCAAAAAATATAAGAATAGGCAAAGAAAAGGGCCTAAAAACCACCAAAAACATGTCAAAACTGATAAAATTCACAAATGATCAAGATTGAACCTGAATTGAAAAGTCTCTACTTCAATCCCCAAGAAGTCCATTGTGATCGGACCGCTCCATGGGAACTATGTATTCATTTCCTTTCTTCCATGAAATATTATAAAAACCATCAAAATCTTAACAAAATTGATAAATTTTACAATGGGTAAAGCTGAAGGAACCCCATCAAGTCATATTGGTCAAGCGACTCATCATTTTCATCATTTTTCATGCCGTCATCGACTCATCACTTGAGGGGGTAGTCATAATTAACGAATTTATAATCAAAATCAACACTCAAAAGTGCAACTTGCATACATTCAAAAGAATTATTACCAAAGATAATTTCAAGCCCACACTGAGGCATATAATTTAGCACCAGTTCAAAAAAACAAAGTCTTGATGTCCTTGAAGCCTTGGGACATGTATCACAGAATAGGATTATAATCCAAATAAGGAACCAAGACCAAGTATGCCCTAAGCCCCAAAACCTACCCTTAAAATCATTCAAATATGTCAAAAGAAAGGATTCCAAGAATGTATGCTCCTTCCATGAAGGAGGCATCTAAATTTGGTTAGGTTACTAAACAACCTTAATCATTTGATAGTTTAGTCATCTATTTTTGCTTCGCGCTCTGTTTCACACAACACATATCAAAAAGAGGCATTTGTAGACACTAAAATCATGTTAATATTATCAAAATGTAATGATGCACTCTTATCAACACCATATGGGCCCCTTGGGAAACCCTCAGGGGTTAAATAGTAGTACTAACCACTTTTGGTAAGTTCTACCCCACTTTTGGGAAGTTTTGGGCCATGTAGCCATGGTCCTCCCACCCAAGGACAACCATAGTTCATGGTCATCCCACTCAGGGATGGCCACCAACAACCATCCCTAGGTGAGATGGCCATGGTCTAGGCCCCTTAAAAAGTCAAGGGTAGGATAAATGGCAATCAAATTCTACCATTTATCCCACCCAATGATTTATGATAGATTGAGGGTCTATCAAATCCATCACAACCTGTAAATGGGAGGCCCAATTTGGATACTTCTCCCACCCTATGCATGGCATGGTTTTGACAAGTGGTGACTCCTACCTTGCATGCCCTAACTTGCCCATTTGACCATGTGGCTCTCCCCCCATTTTTCATTTCCTCCTTCACTCTCCCCTTTCATGATGTGTTTTCACTTGGAATATTCATCAATTGAAGGAGGTTTCCAAGTCACCCAAAAATATGCAAATCTATTCCAAAACCCACCCATTTCTGTGAATTAGTTCACAAAATTTGATTAAAACATCCCTAGGAGTAGTTTGAACCATATCTCAGAGGAATTAGTGGTAAAAACCACCAGGTTTTGTGGTCGTCCCCATATGGGATGGTTAATAATCACAATTGGAACACCTAGGGATGACCATGAATCTGCATACAATTTTTGTTTAGTTTTAGGATAGATAATTTATAGAGTAGTTTATATACATCATACTAGAATTTGGTGCAATTTGGAGTAGTTTTGGACCTTCTATTAGTTTTTTCATGCTAACAGTCCCAATTGGAACACCCAGGGATGACCATGGATTCTGCATGTAATATCATCTTGATTTCAACTAGATCATTTCTAGATTAGAATATATACATGGTACTAATTTTTGGTGCAATTTTGATTAGTTTTGCACCTTCTATTGCACTTTTGATATTCACTATTGCATGCATCTATTTGATTTCATCTCAATCTGCATATGCTATTAACCAATATGATTTCTTTGTGTGTAGATCCAGGTATCTCAGCATGCAAGGAAGGAGCTACAAGTTTGAATATGGATATATCATCGCAGTAGTGCCAAAAACCAGCTCTTCATTTCATGAGTGCGAGGAAGAAATTGAAGCACACCTTGAGTTTCTAAAAGGATTAAATCCTTTGAATTTCTATAATGAATTGTATTAATTAAGAGTCCTCAAGGGGAAGTTTTGTAACTATGTATTTGGCAAATGAATTAATATAAATAGAACCCCATTTTATTTCACTTATTTGTCATCATGTTTACATTAAATATTTCTTTTTAATGCTTAAAACAATAGATGTATTTCATTTCCCTTTGCTAGGTGCATAATTTTTTCTGCTCTACACTTCCTCTCAAGCTAGAAGGAGCCATTCAAGGGCTCATCTTGGATGTACATACCTACATAATCAAAGCTCATTTTTTATTATCCATGAGCCACATTTACATAGACAAGTGAGTCCAAATCAATCTAAAAAAGGACATAAAAATAGTAACATGAAAAACAATGTGTTTGGAGGTATAAAAGAAAGGGAGAGATGTGTTACATCTATGATATCAATCTTGGAGAAGACAATTCACCAAAGGAAGCATCGAACTACCGTCTAAGCTCTGTAGCGCATTGCCCATCCACCTATAGAAAAAAAATCTTTCTTTCTACCCAAGCAACGTTGCAAAGCAAAAAAGTTATGCAGTTATAATCTCCATCTTCGAAGGCATTACAAGAATGGTCTCCATGTAGAAATTACATTTGGAATTCTATTCATCATTTCTCTCAATGTTCTAGAGGCATCTACGAAGGAGTTACAAGAAAATACGTGCTACTTAGCATTGTTCACCAACTTCACACAAGGACCTATACATTTTTAAGAAGCACTGGATAAATATTCTAGAGCATTACATAAATAAGGGAGGGCTTACTTGCAATGGATGTGACACTTATCACAATGCCTATGATCAATATTGCTTAAAAGATATCTTTTAGTCCAAGACCAGCATGCAAGAGTGAAGCTCAGTCAAGAGATTTGAAGGTGGAACATAGCACATTTAAAGGCATGAGAGAAGTAGTAGAAACGTTCAAACTACAACATATAAGAAAAAGGGAAAGGAGCATTAAAAGCTCCTCATTTTTGAAAGGTCAACAATTCAGCGTCTACGTACAACATTTACGTCTAGAATTCCATTGAATATTCATTAACTAAGCACCCATGGTACATTTTAAATGTTTTTATATTCAGTTGTGGAAAGCATTGAACATCAAGGAGATATTGTGTATAAGGTAAGGTCTAAATCCCATTAATTATTGCTTTCATAAGTTGGAGTTATAAGGATTATAAACTAAGGTTAAAACTTAGGGTTTTGAAAGCTAAAGAGGTGACTTATCTTATTATTTTAATATTTGCAATCTTACTTAGGAGGAATAAGGAATTTAACTTAGATTAAACTATATTGCAAATATTATTGTCATTTCTCTAATTTTCCAAACTTGGGAGTCATAAGGGTTACTCCATAAAATTTATTTTATTTGGAAATTAGAAATAATCCAAGGGATATAAAAGATGTTGTTAAGGGATTTTATTAAGGTTGGATAAATTTATTTTTTACTTGTCTCAAATCTCTAAAAGGGGATAAAATATTTCCAACATCAAAACCTCTTCAAAACATAAATAGTGCTTAGTTAAATTAGGAGTAATAAGGTGTTAAAACTTGATTTTTGATTCTTGCAAAACTTGTACAAAATCAACCAAAATTGAACTATTTCTTTATAAAAGCACTATAGCATACTTCAAAACATTAGGGAGTCATAAGGCATTCTACAAAACTTGATAATGTTAATATCTGTCTAATATTATCAAGTTGGGAAGATATAAGCTTAATTCAAAACCTAAAATTAGGTGGGAGTTATAAGGTAGTCCACAAATATAAAGGGTCTATAAAGGTTTCTTTTACAAAATCAAGCTTATATATTTCAATCAAGGAGCTATATATAAAAATGTCTACTTCTACTAATGAGTGCTACAGAAAGCAAAAATCTAATGCCATAAAACTTGGAATCATGAATCTTCTCATGAAATCAGAAGGAAGGTTAGATTTAGCTTCAAAAATAATCCATAGTGAAGCCCTAAAAGATAATTTTGATACTATGGAATGCTATCTTCATACTTGTCTCAATGAAGAAATTACCATTGTAAAAGATGATATAGTACTTTCCTTAGACTTTGCAAGCATATTATACATGCCATTGCTCACATATAAACACTACAAGGAAAAAATGAAGAACATAAAGAAATGATAGAATCACTCAAAAAGAAGTCAGAACTTGATGAATCATATCTTGGAGAATTTTTTCAATCCTCATGTAGCATCAATACTTTTGGTTCTACTAACTCAAAATATTATGCCTTAAGTAGTTGTTCAGAATATTTTATACATAGGAAAGGAGAATCATCTTCATAAGAGCCTGATAGTAGCTCAATCTCCAGTAAGAACACAAAAATCAGAATCAAGGGCAAAGCCAAGGAAGAAGCTCTAGACACAAATTACCTGTTGAACCTGAATACAAAGAATATAGAAGAATAAGACGACAAAGACCAAGTAGAAGCAGATGAAGAAAATCCGTATTGAAGACTAAAGTCTTCAATACCAAAATAATGTAATACAGGGGGTGTTGGAAATAATGTCTATTCCATCATTTGGGTTATGTAAATGTATCCTCCAAGATACATACCTAGATTACATCCTGTGCAAGTTATCTAGTAACTACATGCATTGTAATAAATGGACAAGTATCCATGTGCAAGTTGTACATGTGCAAGATGTCCTATGCACAACTAGACAAAATTATGGACAAGCATCCTATTTTACATGTATAAGGATGACCTCTTAGATAGATAGATAGGACATCCTTGAGATATTGTTCGATAGCGTAGGTTAGTGGATTGTGTTCTACACCATTTAATGGTGATGGATATGATGTATATATGTAGATTTGTTAATTAAGTGCTCACTTCCTCCATAGCTACATTGTAATATTTTATATGTTTTATATTTTAGAATACTTCAATCATCTAGTAGTTTTACTTTCTTGCATGTTATTTTGCATCTTGTGATTGTTATCTCTTATGGCTCATTCATCAAAAGCTAAAACTTTCCACTCCTAGGATAGCATCGTATGGTCGTATGAATCCTCAAAGAGCTTGTCCTACTAAGGGCTAGAAGTACCCCCTATATTCCTTTGATGGTGTGCAGTTGCTTTCCCCTCTTGGGAGAGTATTTGGTCATGTGTATCCTTAGAGAGCTTGTATTACTAAGGGTCAAGAGGGCCCCTTGTATTATTTTTATGGTATGTGGTTGTTGTCCCATCTTGGGAATCCTGTGGATGTGTGCATCCTTGAAGAGCTTGTCTTACCAAGGGCCAAGAATGTCCCTATATTCCATCGATGGTGTATGCTTGCCCTCCCTTCCTAGGAGAGCATCCTATGGTTGCATACAGGGTTATGCATAACAACTATTTATTGTCAAATTGGCTAAAATTAGGATTTCCAAATTTTGGAATTGGATAATATTTGGGACCCTTGACTAGGGCCCATTAGCCAAAAAAATTTGGGTGCAATTTTTTTTGAATTTATTCACCCCAATTTTATAATAATTTGACCATTTTAAGTTTAAATTTCCAACATTACCCCTCATAATAGTGAACCTTCTACATATGTTTAGACACTATTCACCTATATTTTGAAAATTATTCACCAAATTTTTATAAATACATTTTTGGGATCAATTCCTTACACATAACCCTAGTCACATGCACCAATGATCTTCTGGATTTGGATGAGTGATGTTGGTTCCCTTCCTAAGAGAGCATCATATGGCCACATGCACCATTGATTCATGGAAAATGATCTTCTAGATTTGGTTGAGTGTTGTTGGGTATGTTGTGCTCTCAAGGTGCTTCTCTACCTTTAGGTTTGGAGGATTTTTCCTTGAAATTTTGATCTTGAGGAGACCCAATCGAGGAGGGGGAAAATTTTCAATTTTTTATTTATTTTTGTTTGAGCAAGATTCCCCACTTAGGTAAGATTTTTTCAAATTTGAATTTCTTTTTTTAGGAACACCCTTTCTTAGGTAGGAAAATTTGACTTTGAATCTATTTATGGTCTTGTCTCTTTTTAATTTCATATTTTTTTGGGTGGATCATCTTTGAGGGCTTTCTCTCTTTGTAAAAGGTTTGAGGACCCTTTAAAAACCCCTTTATCCAACCAATAAAAAAAAAAATATAATTATAATACTAAAATAAATAAGAAAAATGTAATTTAAGTGAATGCAAATCATAACACACTAAACATAGAAAAAATAAATAATTAATGGATAGTTTTTTAATTATATAGAATATTAGATATATATTTTGTATATATTTTTTTCATTTTATATGTTTTTGATGTTGTCTTTCTGTGACCATCGAAAAGGCTCACACCTATTGATGTCCTATGGTAATAATTGACAAAAGCATAACATGGATACAAGAACAAGAAATTGACAATAGATGAATCAATAAAACATGCTTTATTCCATTATATTCAAAGTCAAAATCAAATTACAAGTACATCCCTCTTAGGGATAATCATATTGATACAATATTACAATAGGAGTGTGTGATTGTTTCCCTCTTAAGGGTAGGTGTGATCAAAATTCCCCTCAGGGTGACATGAACTGCCTTGGGGTAGAGCTAACCCCCTTCTTCGCGATGTGGAAGGATTATGATATAGGCTCCTTTCTGCACCTGTATCCCTATGAACAAGAAACAACAATGCACAATTATATAGATTGATAGCCTCTCGTGATGAGGCCCTTTAAATGATTATACATGTAAATGCCATCAAACTAATGAAACAAGAAAGCATAAAGAAAGGTTCTACGCTATTCTAATTGTATCAAGAATTACACTACAATATACAAAACATGAACGAAAACATGATGCATTGAACAAATATTGAATTGAAAGCGATAAAGCATCAAAAATATTCAATGTACTTCTAACTACTACAACACGTAAAATGGCTAATTCCTATGGTCAAAGTTTCTCTAAAAGTGCAATTTAACCTATGAAAGAACTAATATGACTAACATATGTAGTAAAAAGCAAATTAAGTAAGGTGATCTCTAACCTGTTACAAACTGCAGCTATGAGGGGCAGTCTACACTATAAACCACAACTGACAGTCACGATTTGACCTCTGATGTGTTTGGCCTTAGAATTATGGGCAGTGGGCTTGACCTCCATGTTTGAATTGATGTTCAAGGGTCACCTTTGTTGTCCTTTGACATATTTGGTGGTCAAATCGCTATCAAGGGCCTTCGTTCACCCAAATTTGTGTTTCTTGATCCTCCTAGGCACCTAGGGAATCCATGGCTAATTGATCATTGAATAGATGGCAAAGGGGCTCCCAAATGCACAAGGTAATTGTGCAATTTGACAGGGCTTCATAGCTCTCTTGATCAACTAGTTTGCTTGATAATTCGATAGCGCTTCGCTATGGAAATTATCTCTCCTTAGTACTCCCCCTCCCTATTGAAAAATAGGGCTATTTATAACATGACCCTAGGGCTAGGGGTAGCTTCATGGAGAAGCCAAGACTAAGAAGATTGGTTACGACAGTTGGGATGGAAGCCTTTAGAATTTTTTGTCCTCCAACTGCCTCATTCTAGATCTCTTGGTCATTCCAACTGATTTGGCTAGAATGGAAGGCCTAACTAAACTCCAATTCAAACTGTAGGTCATAGCTACGGTCTAGATCAGAGATCGTAGGTGTCAACCATGGTTTAGACTGGATACCATGGGTTTGGGCTATGGTTCAGACAGCTTAGGCCAAAATGCCTAAATTGAGTGGTTAGAACCACTGCTCTATCTTGGATTCTATCCAAGATCCTCCATATGGTTTTGTAGCATGTCCATATGAGTAGTCACCCTCGACATGATGTGTTTTAGGTGTCTAAAGATTCCCCTTTTGAGATGTGTTGTGATATCGAACAACGCTAAGCAAAAATATACATCCTAAAATGATGTCGAAGGTTCTATGATGATCATTAGTCTGATCAACATTAGATTCCCCTGGTCCAGCAAAAGGACGCGCATCCTGGAATCATTGCTTCCAATGTGGGAAGGCTTACATTTGAAAAGTTTGCACTCGTCATTAGACATTCGGGTAGCTTTGGTGCTACAATAGGAGTTAGGCCTATATAACCGACGGATGAGAGCTAAAAACAAATTTTCATATTTGTTATTTGCCCCAAGCAGAAGGGGAAGCTTATTATAGCTGTTAGCAATGATTCGCAAGGACGAACACAATTTTGACAAGATCAAGGGATCTACGATCTCTGAGATCTTCTGTTGATTTTGATTATGACATGAAATTATGACTACCCCCTTAATTGATGAGTCGATGAGGGTAATGACAATGTCTGAAGTGATGAAATTGCTTGACCATAATGAATGATCTTGAGCAACTTTAGATTTAATACTTTTAATGCCTTGGCTAGGCCTAGTTCAGATTATGATTGCAATGCTTAGTAGTATTTGCATATCTCTCTCCCATGGAGTAGTCAGGCTATGATAGCTATCTTAGAGATTCAAGATAACACAAATCAAGAATACTTGTGTTGAATCATATTGTCGATGATTTGCTAAAAAATTTCATAGAAGAAATGATAAGTTTACCCCAAATGTCCTTATTGTGATCTACTCATATTGCTGGATTGCATGGATCGCAAGTCGCTACAACCACCAAGTTTATAGGATAAATCAATGAATACGAGGTGCATTTGGTTTTTCATTTGTTTGATTTTTTTGTGTTGAATTTTGTATTTATTAGATTAATCCTAGTGCTTTTAATGTCACCAAATTTACAATTTTGATCATTTATTTTGATTTTTGTCCACTGGGAGTCATTAATTTGCCTTTTCAAACCTTCCCACGGTGAGTTTTTAGCACATTTATTACTAGTTGCAGACCGCGGGTACGATCGACGATTTCCACTGCCAAATTTGGGGACCATAGGTTAGACCTGCGGGTGGAAAAACCTAGTTTGTGGACTGCGGGTGTCATATGTGGTCCATAGTGACTGGGAGAACCTATAAATAAAAATTTTATTTGCAATTTGTCATTATTTTCCTACAACCTTGAGAAATTTAAGAGCTCTGAGAGAGAGAAGATATTCCCTGAGATGGAACGTTGTCCAACTCCACAACTTGTACACTCATTCTTCCCTGATGGCAGATCCTAATCAGCCATCTACTAGCCAGGGGCAGGGTGTGGGTAAGGTAACTCAAAATAGAGACCTTGCACTTAATAATAGTAAAATAAACCACACTTAATAAATGCAAAAATTGAACCTCATTAAACTGTCGATAATGAACCCCACTAGTTTAGGCTAGATTAGGATTTTAATTTTATGCATGAGTGGTCTAGGAGGGTACCCTAAATGGGTGCCACTCCTAAATCGTAGCTGGTAGCTACGGTTCCCAGTTAATAAAATGGGAATCACAAGTTTTAGCTACGGTTCCCAATTTGCAGTTGTGGTTCCCAATTTGCAAATTGGGGACCGCAAGTTGCAGTTGCAGGCTACAATTGCTTGTGTTTTTTTTGTTGTTTTTTTTTTAGCACTACTTAGCTAGATTTAGCTTACAATATGTATTTTTTTGCTTTTTAAAAGTTGACATCTAGAGCACGGGAGCCTGAATTGATGAAGAATCTCTATGAGGCCTTATCAGATGATGAATGATCATGGTTTTGAGCCATCAGGTTAAGTTCTATCATGGATCTACCCACCATTAGGTTAGATCAGGCCTATATTACTACGTTGGCCCAGCGTTGGAATGCGTAGACCAACACATTTCACCTGCCTCCTAGTGAGATAGCCGTCACACTAGAGGATGTCTACAGGATCTTCAGGATCCCTATCGATGGTGAGGCTATCATTTCCTTTGCCTACACGACAAAGTATGCCAGAGGCTATCATTTCCTTTGCCTACACGACAAAGTATGCCATATTTATTGTCATATTTGGTTATCGGAGCACCGATGCACATGATGATGTAGACCATGGAGGGGTGCACATCAAGGACTGGTACTAGGGTGACATCTTCTCTGCTTGAGAGGCCCTGTTCATGCAGCTCATCATTCAGATTTGTCCTTCTAGACTCCTCAGGCTTGGGGATTCCCTAGAACATGCTAGCCCCTGATCGGAGGGTGTTTCATAGCTTGATGGAGGATCCACTACTACTAGCCTGGGGGAGCACTTTATTATACCAGCTCTACCAGGATCTTTACCAGATCATGAAGCGAAGCCGTAAAGGCATCAAATATAGTCTTTTGCTATAGATTTGGGGGTGGTAGCATATCTGGATCGAGCATCCTACTGACCTACCTCTACACATCAATACCCTAGATGACACTCATTAGTGCTACACTGCCTATTGGACTCATGCTGAGGAGGGTGTTCGTAGTAAGGCTCATGCTAGGGATACATAATATTATATCATTAGTTTTATGGTACTTGGGCTGGGGGATGTCGTATGGTGCCCCTACATGGATTGTCCTGTATGGCCGGATGTGGATGAGTAACTACGACGGGCCCACTGAGATATATGGCTCATCTGGCATAAGCTAGAGGTGAGAGTACCAGTTTTTCTATCACATCCTATGATAGTTTGGCATGGTGAAGGACCTACTAGATATACCCCTTAGGTACAGACGACTAGCTCTAAAGAGGGATCTCCCATTGATAGTTCCTTCATAACTAGGAGATGCACCTGACGACTTCCAAGAGTCAGGGGTTGAGACTGATGGGACCACACCTGACTATTATGGGTGGTGGTCTCTTTTTAGATGGCATAGTATAGGGCCTCTGGATCAAGAGCTAGCAGAGGCAAAGGCATAGGCAGATTCAGACGACCACAATGTGTGCCAGCATACTAAGGGTGGTTGGGGCATCGAGGCTGCTACTGAGGACCTACCAGAGATCGACCCTGAGGAGGTTGGTCTAGAGGAGGGTGAGGTACCTCCTAATAGCATAGAGGGACAACTGCTAGCTCAGGTTGCTAGCTTGCAGAGTCAAATTGGGTGATTCCATATGTAGTAGCAGGAGTAAGATACTACCATCGCCACTCTGGAGGTGAAGGTGAATGACAAGGAGTGGCACCTGACTAAGGGGCAAGGTTAGATACATGAGCTCACGACTCAAGCTATTGATGTAGAGGCCCAGGTGCAAAGACTATAGACTGCCCTAGAGTTGGCACAGGTGCAACAGACTATAGAAGAGGGAGAGCGGGATCTCGCTCGAGTAGTGAGGGGAGCTACTATGGGGCCTCCTTAGGCTATTATTGGGCCTCCTATAGTACCAGTAGTAGGTACTATTGGTCGCAGGTCCAGGGCATGCAAACCCATTGAAAGGCCAAAGGGAAGAGATGCCCCTCGTGCCAATCTCCGGAGAAGGCCGGCTCCTATACTAATCTACTTTTGGGGTTTGAGATAAGAGTGCAGGAAAGGGATAAAAGGAGTTCGGGTTAGAGAAAGAAATAAAAGGGGTAAGGGTTAGAGATTGATGATTCAAGGTGGGGAAGAATAGGAAGCACGATCACTCACTAATAACTCGAATAGCAACAAAAAACACCAAGAATAGACGAAAGAAACGCAGTGCCGACCTTCCTATGTATCCTCTGGACGGGTTCGTAGGGTTCTCCTCTCTCTCTCGCTGGAATTCAGGGTTCAGAGTAACAACGATTAAGACGAGGGAATAATAGAAACCTCGATCCACCAGGCAACATAAAAGAAAGCAACAAATACATTTTTTCCCTCCTATGTATCCTTCAGGGTGAATTTTAGGGTACAGTCCCCAATCGCACATCGAATTCAGGATTCAGAGTCTTAGTATACGAATGCAGACAGACAAAAGAATTAAGCACAAAAGGCAGCATAAAAGAGAGAAATAGAGCACAAAAGATCTTTAGTATTAGACGTAGGACATCAAGTTACAGCAACTTTCTAGCAGAAAGTTCCCCCCCCTTTTTACATTGCAAAGCCTGGGTTTTTATAGAGGACCCGGCCCTCTGAGTCATTATTACAAAAATGGCGGAGTACATCTTCGGGCTCTGAGAAATCGGCTCCTCGCGGCTGCTGCGACTGAGTTTTCAAATCGGTTATCGAATCTGGCAATTGTGACCGGGTCAACCATGGAAACATTCATTTAATGTGCCGCCCGAGTGTCCCTGGCTTCTGGATGCTATGCTTGAGTGATCGCTATGCCCGCCGGGTTTTACTTCGAGGACTTTTACGTCCCTTTCGTTTGCCAGAATTGGTCAACGGACTTATCGGGCAAGGGAGGGGGTACTTGGGGCTTTTGATCACCTTGGGAAGCTGCCTGCCTTGGAACGTGGACCCGAAAAGTGCTTCGCTACATATCCGCCTCGCTGAAGCCTTGGGCCGAAGTAGATTCCCCTTCTTTTGTTCTTCGCAAAATAATACTTCACAGAAACTTCTTCGGGGATGTTGATTGTCGATCGGGTTTCATCTTTGAAATGGGGCTCTGTCCTTTGCTGGAAAAACTGCTTCGGCTGGAAAATGTTTCGGCCCGACTCCTCAAAATTGTAGTTCGGAGCATATCCTCCCGAAGCGCTTCTCTATCATTTTGCTTCGGGCACCACTGCTTCGGGCGAAAACTGGCCGAAGTAGGTGTTGGGAATACTTCGGGCCCAAAGTATTTTTCCTGCCTTGGCTGATTTGGATTATGCTCTCCTTCTTCGGCGAGGTCGTTTGAATGTCGCTTCGCAAAACTTCCGCCCGAAGCGGCTGCTGAAAATGCTTCGGGTGTGAAGCGTTATCTTTGTATTTTCCTCGGCAAAATTACTTCGCAAGGTTTTCGCCCAAAGTGGTGTTTTGAAGTACTTCGGGCTCGAAGCTCTTTTCATGTCCTCTTTTTCTTTCGACGAAGCAATTTTCCTAGGCCTATTTGGTAACGAAGCTCTTTCTTCTTCACTCTATGATAGGGAGAGTCAAAATTGCTGTAACTAAAAATAAAAGAAAACTTTCAACAAGGAAATACTATACAAAATTCTACTATCTTCTACCCCTTGTACAATGTGGCAAAAAAGTGTCAACATTCTTGGCGGCTCGCGGGGTGACGAGCTCGCCTCGGCCAAAAGAACCCTTTAGCCCTGATCCATTGGGCTGTAGAGTCATTGGTCTTCCCCAGACCCTGCTTCTGCGGTCTGTTCCTCTTCTTGCTCCTCTTCTCCTTCTTCTTCTTCTTCCTCTTCCTCCTCCGGCGCGGCTTCTGGCTGAGGCGATGGTTCGAGGCGATCGCGGATGCGCTTCATCGTTTTTCGGACATGAGTCCAGGCACTCTTTTGGAATGGTTCTTGATCTTGTAGTGCCTTAACCAAAATGCGAAACCGATCAATTTGCCCAATGTCAGCATGTTTGGCCCTGATGAATAAATCATTTAGGCATGCGACCATCTTGCAGTATCTCAAAATGAAGTCGGTCACCTGCCCCTCTGAGATCGGCTCCGCCCACCCGTCTACCTTTGAGACATCGCCTTTGAACTGGAGCCAGACTGGCTTGAGTTCATCTTTAGTCAGAAGGTTCCCGTCATCGTCTGTGAAACTCGGGAAACCCAAGGAGGAGAGGTCCTGAAAGTAATTCATCGAGGCGCATTGCTCGTTTTCAAAAATGTCTTGGAGCTTCCTCGCCTTCTGAGCTTTTCGCACCTTAGAGAAAAAGGCATGAACCGTGGCCTGGGCTATGGACCAATCTCTAGCCGTTCGAGTCATTGCAGTGACCTGCAAGTCTTGATATTTCGCATTCTGGACGTCGAAGGCTAACTTGAGCCGGTGCCTGGATTTCTGCGTGACTTCATCAATGATTGGCCCTCCTTCGGAAATAGCGAGCTGGGCTTCGGTGACGAAGGTCAGTATCGTGAGGGCGCTGGAACATCGAGACCTAAAATTCTTGAGCAAGTGGGTGCGAATCTCTTTGATTCTGCTCCTATCGAACACCGTCAGGTCTTCCTTCTCGTGTAGCTGGGCCTGCATTTGTGCAACTTTGTCCTCCAGCTCTTTGGCCTTTAGATCACTCTCGATCTATTTCTGTGCTTGGCTGTCGGTTGTAGACTGGAGCTGTTGAACCTACTGTTTTAGGGTGCGCATTTCCTTTTTCATGGCCTTGCACCTCCCCTCGGCCTCCGCCAACTTGGAGTGAACCCTCGCCAGATCTTCTTCTAACTTAACATTGGCGGCCTCGGCCTCGATTCTGCGTTGGTTGGCGATGACTGCGTGAACCCTAAAGGTCTCAATTCGGACATGCATGGATGCCGATTCATTGTCTACATTCAGATGCACCAGGTCCTTAGGTGTTTCCTGGTAATCATAGTCCACTGGAGTCATTTCATCCAGGGGTTTCTGCACCTTGGGGACCTTCTTGATCTTGTGCATCTTTTCGGCTTTCAAATCAAACACGGCGCATTTTTCAACTTGAGCCGTTGCTCGCCCTCTTTTCTTTCTTGCCTCCTTCAAGATTTTGTCGGTGTTCTGCCTAGCTTGGAGTAGCTTCTCGGCAAGAGGGCGTTCCTTGATCAGAGACATTTTTGATTCGAACAAGGCTGGGTCACCAGCCAAAGGAGTGAACAAATATAGGGAATGGATGGGGGATGTCTCACCAGAAGGTCCGACGGTGGATGCAGCGGGCATTTCGGTAATGGCGGCCACATCATGCGAGATGAGGGATTTGGTGGTGGGGCTCGGTGTAGAAGCGATACCTCCGCTCCTGCTAAAAATGGCAGCGTGAGTGGGCGAAGTGATATCAATGGATTTATCTCGGCCGAAATCGTGGGATGGACTTGGACTAGTCACGGGCGAGGTGTGATGGGGCGATGGGCTACGTAGGGGAGACTGGTGAGAACCTTCGGCCATGGCCATAGGGGACATGGGTGAGTCTTGAGCAAGGGGTGGAGAATGCGTACCTGAGTGCCCTCCTGGCATTGTGGTAGTAGTGGCTTCTGGTGCAGCCGCATCTTGTTCTTCTTCTGCTTCGGCATCTCCAACCTCCATGGCTTCTGCCTCGACGTCCCCTTTGGATTGGAGGAGTTCCTCCACATTGATGACATTGATATCCGGGACGGTTGCGGTGCTTGGCGGCGTGGCACTCTCAATAATTGTTTTGGATGGACCCGTTGTAGGTTTCCTAGTGGAAGGGCTCGAAAACCCTGTGCGAAGGCGCTTTGGATGGCCTGGAGGCACTTGCACTGATTCTGGCCTCTTTCTCTTTGTCCTTACCAGTGGCTGTTCAGACTCTTTGGAGCTCGTGTCTTGGCCTCCCACTGGTACTGGAGGTGGCCTCTGTGGCATGGCTTTGGTCTTCTTTCCTTTCTTTGGCTCCGAAGTAGTTTCCTTTCTCCTTGGGCTTTCGCCCGAACCTAGGATAGCTGGAGGAATGAGGTCGGCGAAGGATAGAGGCTTCCATGTCTCGACATTGGCCTCATAGACCGCTATGAAGTCTTTGTCAGATGACAAAAGACCGTAAGAATTTGTCTTCCGATGATGGACCCTCATTATCCACCACTCTCTTAATTGGGCCACGTCCCAATCTTTCGTTGCTTCCTTCAAATCATCTTTTGCCTTCTTCCAGAAGGTAGAGTTGGGGCTCGGGAGAGGGTGCCGAACTGGGTCATATGCGACCTCCATCGGGTAGAATTCATGCCAGGGAGGTAGCGTTTCCATCTTCTCCAAATGCCACTCTAGATCCCTCCCACTGGGATTGTTCCTCTGCTCCACAATTTCGGGATAGGGGCAAGCGTGGAAGTTCTTAAATCGCAGATGGTCCCTCATTACCCCCAAGGGGTCATAGAGCCATTGCTGAGGAAGCTGGACTAGGCCAAAATTGGCGAGCTTCTCCTCCAAGAAAACATTTTGTTTGAGGGCAAACACCTCGATAACTCCCATATTGAAAGGGAAATCGTAGGTGTGAGCCCATTTCCATCCATGGCCATAAATGGCATTTGTTGCATCACTCTGCCGAGCGGCCTCCAATGCGAACTGGTATTCGGAGGGATAGACTGGAAAAAGAAAAGGCCTCCCTGTGAAGCCGAATATGTGAATTACAAGCCCCTGTGTCAGCTGAAAAATGTCTCCCCTCCTTTCTTGTACCACTTTGTCCCTTAAGAGGAGGGGGACTCGAGGGGAAGACCCCGTTAGCATATGCATCGCGGGTCCCAAAAATTGTTGGTTAAAAGAATAATAGGACTCCGTCTTCAATAGGAGAGGGGTCCACTGGTATACAGGCAGAGGATTTCCATCCTCGCCGCTCGCCGTAATAGCAATATAAGGGAAACTTCTATGTACATGATAGAAAAATAACCAAACAAGAAGAGAATAGGGCGAGAAGTACTTATTTGTTCCAGGATTCTTCATGCTTGCGAGCCGTGTATGTAGGGTCCTGGCCACCCATTCTGCCCAATTGAAAAATACTAGGTTGGTGCTCGGCCTCGAAGCATCAGGGGCATAAAATTCCCCTCTGGAGATACACTCGGCCAAAGACACCTGCCATGGGTGCACCGCAGCGTCGGTAGACAGACCTACCACCCATGCAATGATAGAGAAGATGTCGGCATTTTTGAAGGCCTCCAAGGGTAGGGGCATCTGGGGCAATTTTCCCGAAGGAAGCCCGCTCTTGAGGCTTTGTTGCAAGAAATTGATTATGTAGTTGGAGGACGCGAATCTCTCCATCTGTTCGCTAAGAATAACGTTGCGAACTGTGTACCCCTTAGGAGGGCCTTGCTGTGGCGCAAAGGCTGCCTGGACATCTTCCTTCAAAATGGAGAAAAGCTTGTGCCCGAAGGCGTCTACCACTTGCCTGGAGGAGGGCTGATAGTTCTGTGCGATGGCATCAATCAGCTCAGGGCAGTGATGTGTGGGGGGCGTCAGATACCAGTATATCTGGGAGTAGTAAGCGACAGCTCTCTTGTTGTCTGTCGAGAGCCTGTTCTTCATGAACTCGATGGTGCTTCTGAGTTCAGCCACGCTCCTCGATAGCTTGGTGTCTCTGATCCTATCCCACCTATCGACTGGTGGTTCTTCAGGCTGCTCATCCCCAAAATCCTCCCTTTCTCTCATGATTTGTTTCTCGGGGCGGCGGCTAACATCAACTCTCTTCGGCCCTTTGTCATGGCCTTTTGCTTTTGGCTGCTCGGGGGCCGTCACTTCTGGTTCCTTCCCCTTTTCTTTAGAGTTCTTCTTCCCCATAGTGCTAGGGATGATGGAGAAAACAATGCGGAGGGTTTCGGGATCAGAAAATTCGAAGCGCAAGATAGGGGAGCTTGAAGGCTAGTAGCGAAGTTTGCATGAATTATTGGGCAAATAGCTTTGTTACTGCTGGAGTCTATGTTATATAGCCGTAGAAGGCAACCACCAGTATTTATGGCACTTGCCATAATTAACTTCGCCTTGCTTCGTTCAATTCGCCGCATGGTAGAGTTGTACATAGGGCTATGTTGTGATGATTGCGGCTCGCTTTGGAAGCGTGACCCTTTGCCACTTTGTACCCGAGCATGCACTTTTTCCCTAACCGAATCCCTAAAGGATGTACCTGCCACCTTTTCATTTAACTCGCCCGCTTCGGACGCTTTTGTAGGCGGCTGACGACACATTCCCCTAGGAACATTTTAAATGCTCCCGCCTTTTCCGTTGTCGGGTTGGTGAAACCGAAGTCAGAGTTGAAGTGCTTCGGGGCGAACCCTTGGTCCGAGCTGTTTCTCTACGCTTCGGGCCCGAAGTAGGTGGCTCGCCGGTCCTCCTTTGGAAACTGCTTCGCTTGAACTCCCCTTGGCGAAGTACTTCTCGGGCCTTGGTCCGAAGCTTTTTTTTTTTTTTAGAGCTATCGAGGTAAAACTCGACTTGAGCTTTTGCAACATTTTATTTATCAGCCGAACTATTTACACTATTCACAAGCTTGCGGCATAATGGGCATGCCGCCACCACGGACTCAACTTCGGGTGATTATCCGATGAACCTGCAGTGACCCGACCAGATCAGGTTGAACTTTAGCTGACCTTCGGAGTTTGGATCATTTCTACTCGAAGTTGTCCATGCTGCGAATAGGAAGCAATGCAACCGATTTTCATTTTTGCCAATGCTCGGATTGTTGGCGAAGAAGTTCGCCACTCGAAAGTCTTCTTGAGGCATCGGTCTTAGGGATAGCCGGAACCAGTACCAGACCCAATGCCAAAATTCTGTAGATTCTTCCAGATGAAGGCCGGGTACAGGTTCTTCCATCCTACTGTCATGGTAACAAGGTTCCTCCGACGAAGAGTAGTCCTCCAGGAACTCTTCGGGCTCATCCTCTGAATCGGACAGGCTTGATGAGCTTTGGCTGAACTCTTGCATGCCATCTCTTGGGACACAAAAAGGGTGCAAAAATGTGCCCTCTTTGTTCTCGGGTTCTACCATTCGAGTCTGCTTCTCTCCTCGGTTCACCTCTTGATGGAGATTGCGAGCAGCCATGTTGTCCATTAGGTGGGCCGTGCTCGTGTATCCCCATTGTTGGGCTAGTATGAGGTCTGCCTCCTGAGCTCCAAATGACTGCGTCTCAGGCCTCGGCTCAGTGTGAGGAATACCCCATGAAGAATACTGCGTTGGCCGAACAAGAGCCATAATTATCGGGGGAAGCGATGGAGTTTCTCTCCACTGCCACTTTCCCGATAGGAGCAGAAGATTGTTCCGCTCGTATTGCCTCTTCGAATATTTGAGGGAACCTTCGTTCCCCTGATTGCAGTAGAACGAGGCTTATGTCTGGGTGGAAGGCCCGAACATAGAAGAGATGGGCTTGGGTGGGCATCGGTTGGATCTCCAATGGGATTCTCTTCCAACTTCTGTAGAATCGAACATTGAAGTCCGTGATACCTTTCGAAGGAGCTCTCTTGATGGTGGAGAGGTATGCGAAGAGGTGGAAGGGGTCCTGAGAGCCATCGAACATTTCGATCAATGCCCCCGCTAAGTCATCCCATGAGCAGATGCTTTTGGGCCTGAGCAATCTGTACCACCACAGTGCCCGTCCTTCCAGTGATAAAACAAGAAGTCTGATCATGACATCCTCATGGATAATGTCATGGAGGGTTGCTAAATTGGCAATATCTTCAAGGTGCTCTCTGGCCATTCCCTCGGTGCCGTTGTATGTTGACAATGATTTCAAAGCACTTTTGGGAATCTCATGGTAGCTTTGGATATTAAGGGGGCCTGGATCATTCCAGCTAGGAAAGCTTCTCCCAGCCATTACGACAGTAGCCTATGGAAACCATGGTTGTCGCCGCTGAGTTGGAGCCGTTAGGTGAACATTCTTTCTTCGCTGATGAGGTCAAGGCTGCTCATCGAACCTTGATTCCTCCGGGATATCTCCTTTCGGATTTGAAAGGCGCCTACGACCAGGAAATCTGGACCTTTGAGTCGCCAGGTGATTTTATCGGATGAAGACGGGTCAGAGATTCACCGAACTCGGACCTTCTTAAGACACGGGGAGTCCTGGTTATGAAAACCAGGTTTAGGCATTGGTCTTTACGACTTTAGAGATTCTTCGGGTAAAACAGAGTCGCCAGATGCTAAGAGTCTTTTGGCAATGAGAGCATCGATTCTCACTACTACTCAGGGGATGAGACTGACCGGATCTCATTGGGAACTTTGTTAGAACTACTGGCTCCGGTGAAGACGGGTAGAAATTTTCTCAAATATGGGACCTTGGGTCCCACCGGGCGTGCCATAAACTGTTGGTCATCAAATCCACATAGGAAAGGACTTTCGGTGGGTTTGCGCGCCCTGGACCTGCGACCAACATTGAAAGGCCGAAGGGAAGAGATGCCCCTCATGCCAATCTCCGGAGAAGGCCGGCTCCTATACTAATCTACTTTTGGGGTTTGAGATAAGAGTGCAGGAAAGGGATAAAAGGAGTTCGGGTTAGAGAAAGAAATAAAAGGGGTAAGGGTTAGAGATTGATGATTCAAGGTGGGGAAGAACAGGAAGCACGATCACTCACTAATAACTCGAATAGCAACAAAAAACACCAAGAATAGACAAAAGAAACGCAGTTTCGACCTTCCTATGTATCCTCTGGACGGGTTCATAGGGTTCTCTCTCTCTCACTGGAATTCAGGGTTCAGAGTAACAACGATTAAGACGAGGGAATAACAAAAACCTCGATCCACCAAGCAGCATAAAAGAAAGCAACAAATACGTTTTTTCCCTCCTATGTATCCTTCAAGGCGAATTTTAGGGTACAGTCCCCAATCGCACACCGAATTCAGGATTCAGAGTCTCAGTATACGAATGCAGACAGACAAAAGAATTAAGCACAGAAGGCAACATAAAAGAGAGAAATAGAGCACAAAAGATCTTTAGTATTAGACGTAGGACATCAAGTTACAACAGCTTTCTAGCAGAAAGTTCCCCCCCTTTTACATTGCAAAGCCTGGGTTTTTATAGAGGACCCGGCCCTCTGAGTCATTATTACAAAAATGGCGGAGTACATCTTCGGGCTCTGAGAAATCGGCTCCTCGTGGCTGCTGTGACTGAGTTTTCAAATCGGTTATCGAAACTGGCAATTGTGACCGGGTCAACCATGGAAACATTCATTTAATGCATCGCCCGAGTGTCCCTGGCTTCTGGATGCTGTGCTTGAGTGATCGCTATGCCCGCCGGGTTTTACTTCGAGGACTATTACGTCCCTTTCGTTTGCCAGAATTGGTCAGCGGACTTATCGGGCAAGGAAGGGGGTACTTGGGGCTTTTGATCACCTTGGGAAGCTGCCCACCTTGGAACGTGGACCCGAAAAGTGCTTCGCTACATATCCGCCTCGCTGAAGCCTTGGGCCGAAGTAGATTCCCCTTCTTTTGTTCTTCGCAAAATAATACTTCGCGAAAACTTCTTCGGGGATGTTGATTGCCGATCGGGTTTCATCTTTGAAATGGGGCTCTGTCCTTTGCTGGCAAAACTGCTTTGGCTAGAAAATGTTTCGGCCCGACTCCTTCTCAAAATTGTAGTTCGGAGCATATCCTCCCGAAGCACTTCTCTATCATTTTGCTTCGGGCACCACTGCTTCGGGTGAAAACTGGCCGAAGTAGGTGTTGGGAATACTTCGGGCCCGAAGTATTTTTCCTGCCTTGGCTGATTTGGATTATGCTCTCCTTCTTCGGCGAGGTCGTTTGAATGTCGCTTCGCAAAACTTTCGCCCGAAGCGGTTGCTGAAAATGCTTCGGGTGTGAAGCGTTATCTTTGTATTTTCCTCGGCAAAATTACTTCGCAAGGTTTTCGCCCGAAGTGGTGTTTTGAAGTACTTCGGGCCCGAAGCTCTTTTCACATCCTCCTCTTTTTCTTTCGACGAAGCAATTTTCCTAGGCTTGTTTGGTAACGAAGCTCTTTCTTCTTCACTCTATGATAGGGAGAGTCAAAATTGCTGTAACTAAAAATAAAAGAAAACTTTCAACAAGGAAATACTATACAAAATTCTACTATCTTCTACCCCTTGTACAATGTGGCAAAAAAGTGTCAACAAGTACACTAGCGACACAAGATCCAATTGTTGAGGTGACATGACTATGTGGTATGGTCATGAGTACCAATGAGATGCATGCAACCCGACTTGCCCGTGTTGATTAGTTGGTCGACTATATAGAGATGCAGGGGTTTCCTATTCTTGAGGATCATTTTGCCATAGAGTCATAGTGTACCAGATCTAGGACTTTAGGGTAGTCCATAGCTAGCTCGAGTCATAGGAATCACAGGACTGAGAGGACACACAGGTCCTTGAGCACGCATACAGTGAGGTCGCAGGCCACGGCTAGAGATCCAGGGTAGACATCAAGGGCCTCCAGCCAGAGGACTAGCCTACTGTAGCTACCAATTTCCCATGTGCTGGGTGTGTTAGGGTTTGGAGGTAGGCATGATCTACAGCAGGATCCACCATAGGTGCCAAGTCAGCCAGGAGAGCAGGCTCTAGAGCATAGTGTAGAGGGAGGCGACGAGAGCTCCAGTATGGGGGGATCTATTTTTTTTAGCACTTGCCTACTACATTTTGATGTATCATTTTGTGTGTAAGGTCGAGGACCTGCACAGTTGTAGCCTGTGGGTATTTTGTACTCCCTATTTACTCATTTGGACACATATATATGATATGATTTTTCATGGCTCATTATGTGTAAATGTGTATTTATTAATTTTTGATGTTATGTTTATTTGATGCACATGGATGCAATTTATATTTAAATGTTATGTTCATATGATGCAATGTATGGATGTCATGCACTAGATAACTATTCTCTTTTATGATTATGATATGCAGTGATATAGATGATTAGATGTGCGGCATATGATGTATGTAGATGGATGTGATGCTTATTTTTTTAATGCATATTTATTTTTGCTTTTTGAGCATGCGTATATTTTATGCAGTTTATGATATGCTATGCAATGTATGGTAATGCATTATGTACAAAATCATAATCTAATGGAAATGAACCTGTATGCTTTAATAACTTAAAACATAAGGAATGAATGTAAACTATGTATATCAATTTTTAAAATATGACACCACAAAATGTATAACAATCATGCAAAATAATTGATAATTCTCATTACAAGAACTTAATCAATTAATCACCCATATATGAAATGCAGTGAAATGGATTGGTAAAATTCTAATGAATGATTATGTCATTTCGTACTATATAATCAATGGTCGTCTAAACATCATTTCTGATCTTCAAGCGGTATCTATCTTATATATTTGATTGTACTTTGTAAAATGTATTTTGATTAATGAATGACTCGTATTTTTGCAGTCTAATGATATTTGATATTTTGTTGCTATTTGAGCACCTTTTTGGTTTTTTCCTTGAGACTCAAACACTCTACTAGACCTCTCCAAAAATCACATACTAACTATACCAGACTTATATTGGACAAGGATTTTGCTATGACAGACCCAACTATCCATAATCCCTATGTGTGCATGTGAGTAGTTTTAGATAGATCGTAAGCATACCACGTATGTCAGTCAGGACTCTTTCAACCCATATGTAAGATAGGGTTCCTCATACGATCGTATCATCCTTGTTTTGGATTTGATTAGACTTATACAACTAGACAATCCTAAGTACCTAGATCTAGCTCATCTTGCAAATTTATCAAGGCTACCCCTCCAAATGTAGGCGAGACTCTTTCAACCCATTGCTACGTTTGGGGATAACCCAATAGAACCACCCCTCTGATTGCAAGCGGGACTCTTCCAACCCATTGCTGTGATCGAGGATCACTCTATGGCTTTCAAAAGGTGTACAATCTAGGGATTCAAGTTCTCACCCTTCTTACTTGCTCAGATGTAGTGATAAAAATCATTGTTAGTCCATGTGTTATCGCTTTCTTTGAGCAAGGGATTTTTATAGTGCTTTTGATTCACTATGTCACTTTATGTTTTGAACTTGAAATTTGTATATATATATTTTTTTTGCACTTTGTAACTTGGGATTTAACTTTTGTGACTTTGGGATGTATAGGGGAAATTCTTGTCCTTTTGCCAAAGTACACCTTTCTAGAATAACTATTTGCAAATAAGCAAGTCATGAAACCCATTTCTCTAGAGACCTAAGACTATTTTTAGGACTTTCATCCTCTCTCATCTTAGCAAGATTTTATATTGTTTTGCTTAGTGATGGGATTCTGATATGTCGAGGCACTATCCCAACTAATGACCTTGTCTATAACAACAAATCAAGCTTTCTACAATATCTAACGAACCCACTAGGTATGGTTGAGTGACAGGAAAACTTAATACACATAGGTCTCCACAATAGGTATCATGTACAAATGCAATGAATTATGATAAATGCAAGGGTGCATGATTGTCATACAAACATGTGACTATTTGTAAAACTTTGATAAACACACTACACTCTACTATGGAATACAATGGCTAACAAATGCCTAAATGCAATATGATGATGTGAATGCATGTGTGAATGCAGATGAAAATGCAAATGTAAATGTTTTTGGATTTTAAGCTTTATCAATTTTTTTGGAATTTAATATATTTTTCTTGATTTTTATAGGTTTTTGAGCTTTCATATTTGAACAAACAATGAGTACATGTCCTTGGATATTTTTAGGGTTGAACAAGCGATTTTTAGAAATCCTTGGAGCCTTTTGACTTGACCAAAGGTTTTACAACTGCCTTTGGGACCTTTTAGTTGACCAAACTCTCAGCAAGAGGGCATGGAGCCTTTTGGGATGACCGAGAAGTTATAGGAACTCTCGGAGCCTTTGGGTTGACCAAGCGATTTTTGGGAATCCTTGGTGCATTTTCTTGACCAAGCTTCTTACTCAGATAGCTTGGGGCCTTTTGGGGTGACCGAGCGGTTTAGACAAAACCCTCGGGGATTTTGGGTTGACCAAAGGGCTTGCAGATGCCTTTGGTGCCTTTACTACACTCTTAATAATAGAACGTATTAAGATGGATGATATTGAGAGGTTCAAGCTCGTCCACACCCTCTAGCGATGTTAGGTGATAGGTACCTGGACCAATATTTTTAGATATGATGTAAGGCCCTAGCCAGTTAGCCACAAATTTGTCTCGCATGTTAGGCGACAAATTTGAGTTATGTTGGTTTTATTTTAGCACAAGATCCCCAACTTCAAAGTCTCTCTGGTGGACTTTGATATTGTAAGCTCATTTTAATCACTCCTAATAAATGTGAAGATGCTCGAGGGCATTCACGCGATGTTCATCAAGGAACATCAATTGATCGAGGTGAGCTTGCCACACGATGTCATCATCGATGAACTATTTCAATGTGATGTGCAATGTTGGAATTTCCAACTCTAAAGGCATAATGGCCTCAATGCCATATACTAGTGAAAATGGCATTGCCCCAATGAGCATCTGAATGCTAGGCCTATAAGCCCATAGCATAAGGGACAGCTGTATATGCCAATCCTTGTGGTGTTCTTACACTGTATTTTTCAATATGGCTACAACAGTCTTGTTTGAGGCCTTAGCTTGCCCGTTTACTTGCGAATAATATGGAGTTAAAAAACTGTGTTAAATGCAGTATTTAGACGTTAAAGCCACACAGTTTTGTTCTTAAAAGAAGTTCCATTATCCAAAATGATTTTTGATGGTATCCCAAAATGACATGATATGCTCAAGAATAAATTCTACGATGCAAGCTCCATTGGTCGTTGTAAGGGGAATGGCTTCTACCCACTTTGTAAAATACTCAGTAGTTGTGATAATGAATGTATGTCAGCCTAACGATGAAGGGAAATATTTCCAATAAGATCTAATCCCCACTGATCAAATGGCCAAGCTACCTAAATGGGTTGTAAGGCCTATGATGGCAAGTGCATAATATTAGCATGATGCTCACATTTAATGCATTTCTTGACATACACATTGCAATCCTTCTCCATAGTGGGCCAATAATAACCCATGTGAAGGATGCATTTGATGATAGCCATGTCACTGAAATGGCCACCACACGTACCATCACGAGCTTCTAAAATTGCCCAAGATGACTCTTGGGTCTCAAGGCATCGAAGGAGGACTCCTTTGTAATTGCGTTAGTACAAAATATCTCCTATAAATACATACTTAGTCACTTTTTTTTTAAATGTGTGTCTTGCGACACGCGACAATCCTTCTAGAATCATACCAATTTTTAAGAAGTCTTGTATTAGCAACATTCAGCTTTGACAAGCCTCAGTTTCGACTTCTAACATGGCATGCTCCCCCTATGTATTTAGCTTTGCAAATGTAGACTAGAAAACAACCTTGTGGTGAATGGTAGTACCACTCCTCGTAGGACTGTAAGAATTCAATGACTCCCAGGGTGCTTGCTTAAGAAAGTCTTCTGCTCTAAGGAACCAATCAGTTGTTGGTTCCACAACAATCATATTGATTGATTCTTTATTATTAAATGTTGCATGCTCTACTATTGGGTGCGATAGCCTTCTAACATAGATGGTAGTAAAATTAGTAGATGAATTCTGAGGGATCAAGGACCCCAAAGATGCCATGGTGTCTACGAACCTATTTGACAAACGAGGGATTGCATCGATGTCATACCATTCAAGTTTAGCCAGATAAGTGGCAACAAGATCTTTGTAGGCTTTCAACATGGGACATCGACACTAAAAGAGCCCCTTAACCTAGTTAACTATGAGCAGATAATCACTAAAAAATGTTTAGTCTTTTAATACCCATGGCGATGGCTGTGTGGAGGTCCAAAAGTAGGGCTTCATATTCAGCATTATTTTTGGTGCAAAAAAAGTTTAACTTGAAAAACAAGGGCATTGGAGCTCCTTGTGGAATGAAAAACACTATTCCTACACCACCCCCTTGCTCACACTTTGAACCGTCGAAGAACAATGTCATATCAACATTATTTTTTGGTTCCTCGAGTTTGGGAGCTTCAGATATTACAAAGACCGCATCATCTAGAAGCTCAATGGTTAGAGGCCTACTATTGGATAGTGGTGCCTCAGCCAGTTGATCAGCTATGACTTTTCCCTTGATGGACTTTTGGCTGATGAATTGTAAATTGAATTCTATCAATAGAATGATCCATTTTGTAGTACGTGTGTTATGATATGTCTTGCTCATCATGTACTGCAAAGGATTATGTTTTGATATAACATATGTTGTATGACTTAGCATGTAATGCCACAATTTCCTGGTAGCGAACACTACTGATAAACAAAGTTTTTCAACATATGCATATCTTGAATCACAACTCATCAAGGTGGTACTTATGTAATATACATATTGTTATTTTCCTTGCACGTTATTTTGGGCTAACATGGTCCCTAATGCAAAGTTGGTTGTCGATATGTATAGCAAAAAAGGCTCATTCGGCCTTGGTGGAGCTAGTACTGGCGACATTGCCAAGTATTGCTTAATCTCAGTAAAGGCTGCTTGGTAGTCCTTATCCCAATCAAATGGGACCCCCTTGTGTAGCAGTTGATTCATGGGTCAACACTTATCCGATAATTGAGTGATGAATCACTTTATGGATGCTACTTTGCCATGAAGTCCTATTAATTATCTAATATTAGTGGGAGGATGCATCTCTAGAACAGTCGTGACATTTGTTGGCTCTACTTCGATGCCTCACTTAGAAACAATGAATCCCAAGAGTTTACATGAAGTTATGCCAAGTACACACTTCTTAGGATTCAGCCTGACATTGTATTCTATCAGGTGATCGAAGACCTTCCTTAAGACCTCCGCATGCTCTGCTCGCAGTAAAGAATTATCTAGTAACTCATCGATATAATATTCTAAGATTTTATGCATATAGTCATGAAAAATATATGTCATAGCCCGCTAATATGTGGCACCAGAATTTTTAAGACCGAATAGCATAACTTTGTAGCAAAATGTCCCCCATGGCGTTATGAATGTGGTTTTATGCTGATCTTCGGGTTTAATCCAAATCTGGTTATATCTAGAAAAACTATCCATAAGGGAGAGCATTTCGTGACCTACAGTGGTGTCTACTAGAGCATTGATATTTGGCAATAGAAATGAATCTTGGGGTGTTGCCTTGTTGAGATATCTAAAATTTGTACAAATACGAAACCTTCCATCTGGATTTCCTATGGACACCATATTGGAAACCCACTTCGGATAGTCAATAGAGATGATGAAATCTACATCCAATAGCTTTTGCAACTCGTATTTTACCATTAAGGCTACTGTTGGATGCATATTTCTAAGTTTTTTCTTGACTGGCTTCTTCGACAGATCTAGAGAATGGTTATGAGTAACCAATTTTGGATCTAGACCTAGCATGTCTTTGTAAATCCAAGCAAAGAGATCAGGTATCTATTTCAGTAGAGGGATGATGATATCACGCTCATCCGGAGTGAGACTCTCTCCAAATATAACCTTATTTACTGATATCCACATTGAAGGTTTTCTCTACTGACATATGTGATCCCTCCTCAAGCTGGTGAGGCATAGGAATCATATGGATGTCATCATCCGGGTTCACATGTTCCTCTTGGGAAGCATTATCGATGTGACAAACATCATGAGCATAGCTTGGTGCAAAATGAAATGATTGCAACATTTCTTCATTTGGGAAGAAATCTTTAGGTTGGACTGGTGAATCAGCATGATCCCAATTGATAGAAATCATGTTCAGATACAGTGGTTTGGATGGATCTACTGTATTATGGAGTGTTGTGGTCAAATCAATGAAGACCATATTGATAGAATGGAATTGATCTTTGAAACCACATAGATAGAAATCTATCTCTGAAGTGCAGCTTTCGTACCCAATATCTGGTTTGGATGGTACGGGCACAAACAGATCCTTTGTGTGGGATGCCCGTATAACTAGATCCTCCTAGTGCACTAGCTATAGAATGGGATCTCTTAGTTCAAGGAGCTCCATGCACGTAGGTAGATTGAGAAAGAGTTCTTGATACCTCTCTTCGAGCTCTCTTCTTTCCCTCAGGCTATGATGGAGATTGATCTCTCAATGCAAACTTGTAGCTGTAATAGGTGGGGAACCTCTAAGTGGAGGTCTATTGCATAAGTGGTGAGGTCCCAGATAGACCATCTTCATCTAGTCCTCATCATCATTGTTCAAATACAATTCCTCACTTCCCTCCTCTTCTAATGAGGGATTAGGCAGATGCGGTCCCATGTATCTGATCTTGTGATCGCTATCATCACTATCCAGATAAATCTGATAGAATGATCGTATATACGATACTACCATGTAAACTGATGCTGCTCCTTCCTCAGAGCACTTAGTGTTGGGAAGGACTTCCTCCATAACATGCTATGATTCCCTAGGCAATAGATATTGCAAATACACAAGCCTAAAATCAATCCTCTCATCTACATCAATGTGGTTACGACTATGGATGGGCCACTCTATTGTGTCTATGCATAGTGGGAGATTAGTTGGGTGAGGCTTTAAGTAAGCCTCCTATGTTTCATATTTGTAATCACTATCGACTATGGAGCGCTCGTTCACCTCTTCCACTTGTTCCATAGGCAATAGATGGCGTATAAACACCGGACCTAAAAAGGTCGACCTGATTTCCTCCTTGGATTGATCATCGTTTGAGGACTCATCATTTGCATCATAACTAGGTCCACTCATATCAGAGGTGGACTTATCTCCATCATCATCGCAAAGATCTCTTGATTTGAGATTGCCTACAACATGGGTGTCATGCCCCTGCATACTAGTGTCATTGGTAGCACCACAGATTTGGTTACCCAGGTTGTCTCTGGGGTTGTCCTCTAAGGGCACATCATGGTATGAATCAGGTGGCCCTATGTTAACAAACGATACCGTTTGGCGAGTCCTCAAATAGTTTTAAGGATTAGGGTGATATGGATTAAAATATACATCATCCCCTAGACTCAAGAACATGTGATCTAAGGATGCAGTAAGCAAATCGTCATGACATTGTACTTGTAACCCTAACCCGAACCTATCAATAGCCAGCAGACAATGAGATTCAAGTGGAGTTCTCTGTCCTTGTTTGAAAAGACCAAGGCCATGCCCATGCCAATGATACTACTCAAAAATTCACATGACATATTCTGGGTTGGACAGATAGAGAACATTCATAATGAATGGCTCATCATCGTCCTCATCTATAGACATTCTAGTGGGTGCTTGATCCAGCCCTGTGTAGATGAAGTTTTTTTGGTTGGGTGGCTCACCCAATGGCACTATGGATCCAATCAAAAATTGATGGGTGTGCGGTCGGTCCATCTCTTGCATAGTTTTTAGGATAGGTTTGAAAGTAACATTTTGCACAAGATACTCACCCAACCCCATGCTGGCCAAATGAACGGTCACCTACGGTGCAAATGACCCTGCTGAAGATGCAGGTGAAGCAGGCAAAGATGCCTCCTCGAATTTTTCTTGAGGTTATTCCACGTCCATGGGAGTGGAAGTCTCATTGGTGACTGATATTGGCACATGATTTTCTACTTTCTCACCCAATTTCACCTTTAGCTTCTTGACTTGCCGATTCATCACCAATGCAGTCAGATTTAGAGAAGTTGTAATGGTGTGCTCAGATTTGTGTGACATAGATGTCGATGGTTGAGCACAGGCTGCTAGTTTGCCTATTGGAATCTTAATCGACGAGATAGATTAGATATCCAAGTGCATCGATGGGAGTACAAAACCCCTAGGAAAATATGCTAAGTTCATGAACTTGAATGGTTCTTCGTCGGAGGACACTATGTGAACTTGTCCCTCGTGAATGTATTTCACACACTGATGCAAGATAGAGGGGACACAATGTATTTCATGAATCCAAGTCCTCCCAAGTATAATGTTATACTGCATGGCACCCTCTATCACATGACACATCACAAAGATGGTTTTGTGTCCCACCTGAATAGGTAGAACAATTGTACCAACCGTCGAGCACAGTGCATCGTTGAATGCCCTCAATGTAAAGGTGATGTACAATGTGTGACTTGGGTAGCTTGAGGTGGCTCAGTGCCTTGGTTTTGATTATGTTGATTGAGGACCTAGTGTCTATCAAGACCCTTTTGAAATGCATGTGGTTAACACACACGATGATATGCAACGATGGGTCAGCCGTAATAGTAGAAACCATCTTCACTTCATGATCATAAAATTGTATCGTGGGTTCCTGACACTATTGTACATGTCCCACAAAATTTGTAAATGCATGGGCATCTTGGGACTGTACCTCAATGGACCTCAGAATGTCCATAAGAGTCTCCCTATGTCTAGGAGACTGCTGAATAAGCTCATATATTGACAACTTTGTAGGAGCTATTTGCAGGTTCTGAACTAGCTTGCTCCTTATGGTCACCATCGGTCTAGCTGGTGGGCCTGGAATGTTTTGAGCTGGCCATTGATCCGGCATAGCTTGTATTCTAATGGGAGCATGAGGTCGATTTGGTTGATCATACCTCCCATGTCTAGTAACAATATTGACCATACCTACAAACCCCTGGGTAGGTGGTTCGATTCTCACTTGATTGACCTGGTCGACATTGTTATGAGGTGCCTCATTATTAGGTAGTGAATTATTGAAAATCCCCATGTTTCTATTGTCGGGTGCCTGTGGATTTCCTGGTACTACAAGCTCTCCTTTTTCTATCATATTTTGCACAATGTGTTTGAAGGACCAACATGTCTCGATGTTGTGGCCTTTCGCTTTATGGAATATGTAGAACAAATCATCTTGATACCACTTCCACTTTGGCACATTCAGATATATTAATTTGACCTCGGGAAATCATATGGCCTTGGCCTCGCATAGTTGATGAAAAATCAAAGTCATCGATTCTATCAAGGGTGTGAACTGGCGAGGTGGGCGATCTTCTTTGTTTTTGCCCTTATAGTTGTTTTTGTGTGTCTCGTAATGCGTAGGAGGAGGTTGAGCTTGATAATTAGGCTTCTATTGTCCCTTGTCTTCTCCTCCAAGATTTAGCACTACTTGATTCATGTGGGCCTGCTTGCCCTGTTGTTTCATAGTACTCTTTTTAAACCCCTCTTTCCTAGTTTTTAGCTTCAAGTTGCCTTCTTGCAACTTGATGTCCTTGATCACCTTGGCTTGCACCATGAATTCCTTGAATGTGGGGTATTGCTATAGCTGCAACAATAGTGAGATGTGCTTTGCACAAATCCTTGTAAACATTCAGGTCAGTTCGGTTGTAGGAATAGGGAATGGCAACTTTGCCTTTATTCTATGCCATCTCTTTTCGTATTTCTCGATGGTCTCATCGTCACACTGAGCTAGCGTGGCCAAATCAGAAAGGTTGGCTTGTTTCTTGATGCCAAATGAATAGAATTCAAGAAATGCATCAACCAATTGTTCAAAACTAGTAATACCATGTTTCTTCAGTTGGTTGAACCACTCTCAGGCTGGGTCAAAAAGTGTCATAATGAAAGTGTGCAACAACAAGGCATCATGACTCTCTATATGGAAACATGCATCCAAAAAACTTGTAACATGCTCTTGTGCATCCTCATCACCCTTGAATTTTTCCAATTGGGGCATATCAAAATGCTTGAGATATGGAGGTGTAGGCACCGATGGGTCTAGAGGTTCATTGTGTATCTTCCTCAGTGTAAAATTTTGCATAGCCGTGCCTTACCTCTTTATTTCTTTGACCTTATCTGCCAAAACCTTGTATGCCTTAGAAGATAAAAAGTCCTCCTCCCTAAGCTGTCATGGAGGCGGTCTAGGAGGTAATGCCTTCTCCGAGGGAGATGGAGGACATGACTCTTCCTCTTCCTCAACCTAAGAACTCTTAGGGTATCCCTGATCGTATTTGTCTACATCTATGTGCTCATGTTGCCTCTATCTACGATCACTGAGTGACGATAGTTGCTCCCTCTATTGGGAACTGGCATGAGTACAAGCGTCTCTTCGCTCCTCGTGCATATCGGCTAGGAACACAACCCTTCTATGCACACACTCTCTATGGTCCTCGGGAGGGTATAGGCCAGCCCTGGCTAGACGATCCTCCTACTCTATTCCCTCCTTCTGAGCTAGAATACACTCTTTGTGCATGCGTTGCTCATATAATATCTATTGTAAGAGCCTTTGAGCTTGAAGATTTTCATCTTCAATATGCTGCCTCTCTAGGCGAGCATCATCCAATTGATCTTGGAGTAGCTGATGTCTTTGATCGGATATTAGTCTGTGTGATCTGTCAATATGGTTGGGTGTAGGAGGTATCCAGTGTGCATGCTCTATGCGAGCTACCTTATGGGTTATGTATCCATCAGACAAATGTGTGGATGGTGGACGTGTGACATGAGGGCACTTAGAAGCCTTTCCATGCTCTCTAGTGATCTTAATACAACTGTCGCTACGCTCACTCAGAGCATGAGTGGGTAGAGCTGTAGGCTTGCAACCTAGCTACTCAAGAACACTACCTAGACCATCTAGCTGTCTAGACCTCCATCGCTCATGTGGTGGTGTTCCATTAGCTCCCACCTTTGATATATCAATAGTGATCTTGTGTGGTGAACCATGTGTGGGAATATGGGTGGACCTATGCTCAGAAATAGACCTATCCTCATACCCCTAAATGGGCAGATCTCTGACTCATCTATACACTGATGGTGGAGGGTTATAAACTCCTGTGGACCTAGTACATATGGGAACCAACTTGGTCCCCTGCACCACATATTCCTTGGCCGATCCCATGGATGCATGTGCAGTATAGTATTAGTAATGATTTTGGGGCAGAGCATCCTCGTGCTAAGAAGCTCTATGCTTAGTCCTATTCCTGGTAGAGTGTATTTAAGCTCCTCTATCAGGGGTCCACTCAATGGGATATCCCCGTGTTGAGTTGTCATCTCTAATGCTAGTCGAACATTGTTCGGTTGGCTCATGTGTATGAGGACTCGACACATGCTACTATGAACCAGTTGGGGGTTAATCATGGGCATCGGTCCTAGACCTTTTTCGATCATCCTGTGTGTTCACCATTTGTTCCTAACATTTAGATGTATTTTATTATGTAGACAATGTAAACAAATGGTGATTATATCTTTTAAATGTTTTATTGTGAGCCCTAAATTGTTTGATGTTGTTTTCAGATGTGTTGTATTAGTGTTGGAAACTCTTTGCATGTTTTGAAAGATTGTTGGATTTTAAACTCAGTTAAATTGGCTTTCACCTATATACTCGCACAAGTCGAATATGGTAATGACATCCATACTCAAAAAAGTAGCATAGGTACTACCAACCCTCACCCAACACACCGTAAACAGTGATACACCCTTTTGAGGAAGAGTGCATGCTATTTTGCACAAATAGGACAGTTCTTGGATCGGCCTTGGCAATGAGTGGGTATCGATAGTACAATTTCAAATGATCCAACCAAGTGGTAATAACATCCACTGTTGGTCTCGATCAAGCGATATGGATGTGAGAGCCCAACGCCACTGATGTTTAAATGATACATGGTGTGTGTGGTTCTTTTTATTTTGTGAAAATGACAAATGCATCACAGAGCACAATGACCATTCCTACATGATGTACATGAAAGGAAAAAGGAACATTTCGCATTCATAAATAATGCATGCTAATGTCCTACATGATATTTTGACGATGCAATTATAATGACATGGCCACTGATTGAACCTCAAGCATGCAAACGACACACAATACTTACCAAGGTCACTATATTTAGGGGAAGACTGCACTCAAAGGTCTGCTATTCCCAACAACACCTTCCCACTAAATGGAAATCAAATGCAAATTAGGACTTATTCGTTGACTCCTTATCTTTTGTTCCTAATTTGCAATGATTCGATGATATCTGGAAAGACACAGAGTAAAAAATTGAATACAAAAGGTGAAATTAGGACCTACCTCAGCTTTTGCTCTGTTGCCCACTGATTTATTTGTTGTCTGATTCTTCCTCTATGAACTGTAGGTCCGACCTATGGGTTGCAATGGAGACCGTAGGTTACAGTCGCGGGCCAAAAAATAACTACAGCTGAAAGCTGCGGTTAGCACCTGTGGACAGAAAAAACCAAGAACAGTTAGAATTTAAGGCTAAAATTATGGGGTGCCACCATGATCACCATCTGTGACCACTAAAAAGGATCACACCTATTTATGTCCTATGGTAATAATTAACAAAAGCATAACATGGATACAAGAACAAGAAATTGACAATATATGAATCAATAAAACATGCTTTATTCCATTATATTCAAAGTCAAAATCAAATTACAAGTACATCCCTCTCAGGGATAATCATCTTGATACAATATTACAATAGGAGTGTGTGATTGCTTCCCACTTAAGGGTATGTGTGATCAAAATACCCCTCAGGGTGACACAAACTGCCTTGGGGTAGATCTAACCCCCTTCTTCATGATGTGGAAGGATTATGATATAGGCTCCTTTATGCACATGTCTCCCTACGAACAAGAAACAACAATGCATGATTATATAGATTGATAACCTCTCGTGATGAGGCCCTTTAAAGGATTATACATGTAAATGTCATCAAACTAATGAAACAAGAAAGCATAAAGAAAGGTTCTACGCTATTCTAATTGTATCAAGAATTAAACTACAATATACAAAACATGAATGAAAAAATGATGCATTGACCAAATATTGAATTGAAAGTGATCAAGCATAAAAATATTCAATGTACTTCTAACCACTACAACACGTAAAATGGCTAATTCCTACAGTCAGAGTTTCTTTAAAAGTGAAATTTAACCTATGAAAGAACTAATATGACTAACCTATGCAGTAAAAAGCAGACTGAGTAAGGTGATATCTAACCTATTGCAAATTGCAGCTGTGAGGGGTAGTATGCACTGTAAATTGTGGTTGACAGCCATAGTTTGACCTCTGATGTGTTTACCCTCAGAATTAGGGGTAGTGGGCTTGATCTCCTTGTCCGAATTGATGTTCAAGGGTTGCATTTGTCATCCTCTGACAGATTTGGTGGTCAAATTGCTATCAAGGGCCTTCGTTCACCCAGATTTGTGTTTCTTGATCCTCCTAGGCACCTAGGGCATCCATGGCTAATTGATCATTGAATGGATAACAAAGGGGCTCCCAAATGCACAAGTTCATTGTGCAATTTGATAGGGCTTCACTGCTCTCTTGATCAATTAGTTTGCTTGACAATTCAACAGCGCTTTGCTATGCAAATTATCTCTCCTTAGTCCTCCCCCTCCCTATTGAAAAATGGGGGTATTTATAGCATGCACCTAGGGCTAGGGGTGGTTTCATGGAGAAGCCAAGACCAAGAAGATTGGTTAGGACAGTTGGGATGGAAGCCTTTGGAATATTTCATCCTGCAACTGCCTCCTTCTAGATCTCTTGGCCGTTCCCACTGATTTGGCTCAGATGGAAGGCCTAACTGAACTCTAGTTCAAACCGTAGGTCACAACTACGGTCCAGACTGGAGACCGTAGATGTCAACCATGGTTTAGACTGGAGGCCGCAGGTTTGGGTTGTGGTTAAGATTGCTTAGGCCAGAATGCCTAAATTGAGTGGTTAGAACCATTGCTCTATCTTGGAGTCTATCCAAGATCCTTCATATGGTTTTGTAGCATGTCCATATGAGTAGTCGCCCTTGGCATGGAGCGTTTTAGGTGTCTACACTTTCCAACACTCAAATTACCTCTAGAATATATATATATATATATATATTTATGTGGATGTTATTGTGTTGATATATGATTCACACCTACAAATATTGTATTTTAGGTTAAGATGAACTCTTAACAATCATAGTCATCTATAAATTACTTTAAAATCAAAATTATTATTATTACACATCTATTTCTAAATAATACCTAATCTATAACATAATTATAGAGAATATTTATAGGAGTTATGTGGTACATAGGGGAGAGTGTGGTGCTGAGGAGTTGGAATTACTATTGAATCTCAAGTATACTTCTAAATACCCTTGGAAAGTGAAGGGAAATCTATTATCACTTGTATCTTTTGCAAAGGTGGTTTCTGGTGCATTTGGTGGTGATGTTTTTGTCCCTTGTGCCTATAACCCTAAATCAATTATCTTTGTCTCTTAGTCTATGGGGCTGCTAGAAAGAGGTGGAATTGTGTTTGTTAGTCTATCTACTAAGGATGGTAGATCTCTTGGCTATAGAAACCTTGTGTTGGGGATAGGGGATTCCCTTGTTCCAGATCTTTCCAAATAATTGTTGATGAGGTGCTTGTTCAGTGGTCTGTGCGAAGGGCTATTAGCCCTTGATTCCTTGAAGGGCTTTGGCTAGATGTTTTGTAGATGCAGGGCTATTTCCCTAGTGGAATTTATTCTTTTGTGTGCATGTGGGGTTAGAACCCATAGGGGTTGGGGTATTTATGATTTTGGTTGCTTATGGGGTTTAGTCCCACAAGTTTCAAGGTTTTGGGTCCTTCTTAAAATACTGCTCCATGGCCTCCAGGTTTTTGGAGGTGGAGGCTCAAAAGTTTTGAAGTTGTGGTGGGTGGTGGCTCTTTGGTGCTTTCTAGTAGTAGTGATTTTGGGTTTGGAAGCTTTCCTGGCTTGTTTCTTCTCCACTAGAATTTTCTCAGGCTTCAAAGTTTCTTTTTTTTCCAAGTTTCAATGGGTGTTCCAGTTGTTTCTCCTCAACCTTCGGTGTCATTCTTGGAGCCTCGATCGAGCTTGGGTTTCTTGGTTTCTTCTCTTGTAGCGTGGGAGTTGGTTCAAAATTTGGAGTTTGGTTTGTATGGGAGCTTTATCGCTCTTGTTTCTTCTATTGTTGGGTTCACTCATGCATGGGATTGATAGATCTATAAGTATGGTGGATGTTTTGCTCCTCCTGGAGCTGATGTAAGCTATTGTTATTTTTAGTGGTGATGTTGGGTTGCAGGAGTTCTAGTTTCCAGTTTCTATATTTCCCTTCTACGGTTTGGTGGTGTGTTCTACCCTAGATTCTGATCTCAGTTTTTTGGGTTGGAAGGTAGTATTCTCTCTGTTATTAAGCTAGTAGTTTCATGTCTTAGCAGAATATTTTTCTTTAAATTCTCCTATTTGCATGTACTCCATTTGGCTAGGGCAATCTCCCATTTTTACCAGGTATTTTTGACATATGGGTCTATCTATTTCATGGTGTCAAGAGTGGGCTTTTTAATTTTTAAATTTTAAATCTTATCCTTATTTTTAGGTAGATTTTTCTATGTGGTGGTTTTTTCAACCCTTGGGCTTTTATTGTATTTTTTTGGAGATCTTCACCTCCTCAATAAGTTGTCCTTTTTAGCCGATGCTAATGTTGTGGTAAATGTGCTTATCATAAGTTGTGTTGGTGGTTGGATAACCCCCTAGGATTTGTTGGTTGTTGGTTTTTGATTGGATATGGATGTATAGGTTGTGGGATCCTCTTAAAACCTTCACTTGTTTGTTTGAGTGCTTTTCTCCTATTGGATATGTTGTATAAGGTTGAGGGATACCTTTCAAAACACTCCTTTCGTAATGTGTGAGTTGTGCTCCTCCTTGGAGCTATTGTAAAAGGTTGTGGGATGCCTTTTAAAACCCTCTTTAAAATTATAGAGAATATTTATATGTAATTAAAAACTAATAATATTTCATATGTACTTATTTATAATATGATTTATAAATAGATTTTAAAATATATATATATATATATATATATATATATATATATAATATATATATATAGTTTGTTCAATGAAATGTAATGATAAACTAAAATTAGTTTTATAATAAATGTTGATTTCATAGAAATGTTATGTATTATGTTTAAGTAGTGAGGATAAAGTATATATCCATGTCATTTTTTTTATTAGGGTAGAAGGGGTTTTAGGTCCCCAAATATATACATTAGGGTGTAAATAGATTTTCAATAGACCCAACGACATACACTTTATTCAAAATAAAACAAAAAAACATCAGTTGAACCATAATATTTTGCAAGGAAAAACTAAGACAACACACTAATGACCAACTAAAATAATTTAACCGATATATATCCACGTTGATATTCTATTTATAGTTAATGAGTTTGTTGTCCCACAAACCTACTTAGATTAACATAGTGTTGTTAGAATTTTTGAAGAGTAGAACTTCAAAGCATTACAAGATTTGAAGGAATAAAATATAACTGATTGATTTATTCCATGGATCAACTTTGTATAAATAGAAAATTTGATCATTGAGAGCCATTGGATTACAACAACTCATCAAATATGATCTAGACTATACTAAGATTTCACCTGATTCATGGAGGAGTGGAAACTCAATTATGTCTATCCTAGTAGAACTTAAGAGAATAATTACTTATTATAACACCCCCCTTAAGTGATACTAGGGGTGTATGATACAAATGAGTCCCGAAAATAGGGCCTAATGAGGTACTCATTTACAATATATAGATGGTGAAAAAACCTCTTGGGAAAAACCATCTGTTAGTAAAATAAAGATAGAGGCATGTCTTCGGATGGCAAAGATTGTCCTCATGAAAAAAATATTCTAACACCCTCCCTTAAGTGATACTAGGGGTGTATGATACAAATGAGTCCCGAAAATAGGGCTTGATGAGGTACACATTTACAATATATAGATGGTGAAAAAACCTCTTGGGAAAAACCATTTGTCAGTAAAATAAATATAGAGGCATGTCTTCGTATGACGAATATTGTCCTCATGAAATAAAAATAATGAGTCCTGGAAACTTGGCCTAATGAGGTACTCATGAAAAATATATACTTTAGGAGATATGATAAAAAAAACCACATGGGAAAAAACCATCCTCCAAAGAATACAACAATAAGAAGAAAGGAGAGGTGAAAGACCTCTGTTGTTTTAATGCAACTATTTTACTCCAAGTTTCTCTCACAACTGAATGTAACACAAAGAAGGAAATGACTTGGTGAAGATGTTTGCTATTTTATTTTTAGTGGGAATATAGTCCAAGTATATTTTCCCTCTCTGAATATGTTGCCGAATGAAGTGCATGTGAATCTCAATGTGCTTGGTTCACTGATGCTCAACTGGATTACGTGCAATATGAATTATGCTCTGATTGTCACACCAAAGAGTAATAGGTTTGTCATTTGAAAAACCAAATTCTCTTAGTATATTACAAAGCCAAAGAGCTTCCTGAATTGCCAAAATTGCTACCCTGTATTCTGCCTCTATAGATGATAAGGCCATTGCATGTTGTTTTTTGCATAACCAAGCAATTGGTGAAGAACCAAGACAAAATACATATCCAGAAGTTGAACATCTATCTTCTACTGAATCTACCCAATCAGAATCCATGTAACCAATGATATCCATGGATTTTCCCTCATATAAGAGCCCAAAGTGAGGAGTTCCTTGCAAGTAGCAGAGGATTATTTTTTTTGCTTGCCAATGACTGAAATGAGGTTGATGTGAGAATATAGATATCAAGCCAACAACATATGAGATATCTAGGCGAGTATGAGTAAGGTATAAAAAACTCCCTACAAGTTGATGGTATAGAGTTGCATCACATAGAGAGGATGTGCAAGAAGTAATTAGAGTGACTCCAGACTGAAAAGGTGTAGGAGAAGATTTACAATCTGTCATCTTAAACCTTTGAAGAAGGTCTAGAGTGTATTTTTGTTGACACAATGAAATTCCTGCATCTATTTGATTTATTTGAATCCCAAGGAAGTAATGAGCTAAACCCAGATAAACCATTTTATTTTTTTTAGAAAAGGAGTCCTTGATAGTCTGAATGTGAGCGATGTCACTACCAATGAGTAGTATATCATCAACATAGAGAACAAGTATGGTGATTTTTTCTTCATCTCTCCAAATGTAGACTGTGGCATCAGACTCACAATGAGAAAAACCTAAGGAAAGAAGGAAGGATTCTATTTTTTCATACCAAGCTCTAGGAGCTTGTTTGAATCCATAGAGAGACTTCCTTAGCCTACAAACAAGGGAGTAGTCTTAAGTGAAACTAATAGGTTGTTCCATGAATATCTCTTCCTTTAAGTATCCATGTAAGAAAGCACTTTTTACATCCATTTGAAAGACATGCCACTTTTGGGAAGCAACTAGAGAAAGAACTAGTCTAATAGAATCTATTTGGCAACTGGTGCAAAAGTTTTAGAATAATCAATCCCTTCAATTTGAGAGAAATATTTGGCTACCAGGTGGGCTTTGTGTTTGTCAATTTCTCCATTAGGTCCATATTTCATTTTGTAAATCCATTTACATCGAACTAATTTCCTTCCTTTAGGTAGGGGAACTAAATCCCAAGTTTTGTTTTTGATTAAGGAAGAGAATTCATTCTCCATGGCATCATACCATTATTTAATACTAGTTGCTTCTTTGAAGGATTGAGGATCTGTGGAAATGAACTGATAGACAAGACTAGTGCCTACGGAGTTGCCTAATCTGGATGATGGAAGATTTTGGATGTAAGGAGTAGTTTATTTAACAATGGTGCAGGACCATTTTGGCATAGTGGAAGGAGTAGTAGGAGTGGTAGGATTTTGAGTTGGAGTTATAGGTTCCTCATCTTGATCATTAATATCTAAATTAATCTCTAAATATGGTTCTTCATTATATTGAGGCTCTAACATTGGAGAAGGCTCAAGAGAATTAATGGTGGAAGAGGATGGTTGAGGATATTTATGAGGGAATGTTTCATCAAATTGGACATTCCTATGAAAAATACCTCATGATTTGTGGGATCAAGGAGCCTGTATGCTTTCATATCCTCACAATAACCAAAAAATATGAGATTTTTGCTTTTATTATCTAGAGCCTTCCTTTTCTTCTTTGGGATATGCGCCCAAGAAGTACATCCAAAAATATTGAAGAAAGAGACATCAGGTTTTGAGCCAGTCCATGCTTCCTTGGGAGTCAAATGGCCAAGAGCTTTATGAGGTGTGCGGTTTTGAATATAGTTTGCATAGTTAATTGCTTCTGCCCAAAAAACTTTTGGAAGATCTCTTGAGTGGAGCATACAGTTTGCCATTTCCTTTAGAGTTCTATTTTTCCTCTCTGTAATGTCATTTTGCTACAAATTATGGGAGATAGAATGTTGATGAATTATGCCATGACTTGATAGGAAAATTGAGAACTCATTATTGAAGTATTCCCCCCATTATCTGTACAAATTTGCTTTATTTTTCAAGAGGCCTGATTTTCAACTAAGGCTTTGAAGATTTTGAAGTGGGATAGAAAATCACTTTTGTATTTTAGGAAGTAGACCCAATTTCTTCTATAAAAATCATCAATTAAGGTTAGAGCATATTTTGCTCCTTTGAAAGAAGGCTCTGGGAAGACCATCAAGTCACTATGGATTAACTCTATAGGGGATGAAGCTTTTTAGAGAACCACTTGGGTGAAAAGGATCTTGATGTTGCTTTCCAAGAGCACATCCATGACATACTCCATAAATAGAAGAGACTTGAGGTAATCCTATTACCATTTCATGGGTGTTCAATTACTTTAGGTAGTTATAACTAAGATGACCAAACCTTTCATGCCAAATTTTGCTTTCAAGATCTCCATGTGCAACAAAATAGGAGGCCCCTTCTGGATTTTTGAATCCTTTGAAGTGAAATAGGTGAGTGTTGTGATCAATATCTCCTTTGGATATGAGAGATTTGGGGTCTTGAAAGTCTCTTATCTCAACTCTTGTTGGTGAGAAGAGAACTGATTTCCCCTTTCCATAAGTACAAGTCTGATATATGGAGAGGAGATTTGTTGCAATGTTTAGAACATAGAGAACATTATTGATAGAACCACCATCAATAGATATGTCACCTTTTCCTTTGATTGGGATAAAGGATGAGTCACCAACTTCTATGCTACATGTTGAACTTGAGGAGATTGAAGTGAATGACTCATCTAAGGCAGTCATGTGATGAGTTACTCCAGAATCAAGAACCTAGTATTTTGATGAAGTGTTTGTGGTATTTCCTTGAACATTTAGGGATTTTCCTATCTACTTCTTAGTGTATATATTTTGATATTTCATTGTTGCCTCTAGTTGTTGTAATATTTTCCAGCTTTTGTTTACAGAATGACCATTATTTTTGCAGTGAGTACAAGTTATGGGATTCCTTTATTTCTTTTTGAATTTTTATTTAGTGGATGCTACTAAGGATTTTGAGGAAGAGGAAGAGATCTCATACTTTGCAAGTTTGGTTTCTTATCTAGTTAGCCTATCACAAAATTCCTCTAAGGAGGGCATTTTAAAACTTGCACCAAGAGCATCTTTTGTAGATAAAAAAGTGGTTGCAAAAATTTGAAATACACCATTTAATTTATAAATAATTAGATAGATGCATTCTTCTTCTATTTTTTTCTTGCCACTACCTTTGTATTGAGTGAGGACTTATTTAAATTTGGTGATAAAGTCAACAATATTGTTGAAGTCTTTAGGAGATAATGTTGTTAATTTTGCCTCTAGCTGCATTGACCTTATTTGATCTACTTTTCCAAATAGGTTCTTTAGTTTTTGCCAACTTTCATATGGAGTTTTACAATCCGTAATGTGAAACCATAAGCTTTCATTTATATTGGTGCTTATAATACCCATTGTTTCATACATCTTCCCTTTATGAACAAAAATTTCATATTATTTTTTAAATTTAGGTTGCTTCTCTTCTAGCAGGTGTGTGAGCCCTTTTTGAGAAATGAGATTTAATATTTTAGGTTTCCATGTATGATAGTTGTAAGGGGTGAGTGTATCAATTATATTCATTGTATTCATTTTTCCAAATAAAATTGAAGTGAACCAATAATTCTCCCCTTTAACTTCAATTATATTATTTAGAGAATGCAATGGATATTTTTTTTTGGTAAATTAATTTTATTCAAAATAGGGCATTTGAAAGGCACCCCAACGCCTTGTACATCAGTGAAGCAAAAAGGAGCACTAGAATTTCAAGAGGATCACAACAGAGAGGCATTAAGCCTAGAACAACAAAAGGAGAACATCCTCTGGGACAAAGGAACAAAAAGAGGAACTAAAAACCATCACCCTAGATCAAAACCAAACTTTCTATCCTTCAGGCCAATGGACCAAAACCCAGACAGAAAGGAACAAAACCCAGAAAGAAAAGAAAGTAGTTGTAGCAAAGGGACAACAATCACGCTCAGAGAGGAGCATCAGTTTGCATTGGAGAAATAGCAGTGGTGTCCAGAATGGTGTCCTTCACAGCATCCTTCGGGTTGTCCTTTAGAGCATCGAGACAAGCTTCCTTGGTGATTTCAACCACATCTTCATCTTTGACACCCCCTTTGGCATCAGAAGGAGCTTCAGCAACAGATATTATAGGAGTATCATCAAAGGTATCACAAAAGAATAGAAGGCTAAGAGCCTGGCGCTGTTCTTTGAGACTCACAATAGCTTTGCCAATGGCTGTGTGGGCAGTCTCCAGGTGATCAATAGTTGCAGAAGTAGCTTGAACGACCAATTTGTGAAGGTATTTTTCAACTAGGTCAGGCGAGTTGGAGTGATCCTTTGGAAATTTGATAGAAGTAGAAGGAGGGGTTTCAGCTAATTCTTTGAGCTTAAGCCTCTGGGAACATCTGACAGGAGTGTTTTCAACTTTGACCTTTTTCCTAATGTTGAATTCAGGATGGGGCTTATCATTCTTGTCCCTCTTCTTAGGTTTTGAAATTTTGGGACTGGGCATAGAGGAAGAGTTTTCCTCCTCAGACTCAGGGGCAGGGATGTTACCTCTAGGGAAATTGAGAAGGAGGTATCTGTACAAGACATTAAAAAGCCCTTGGTGGCATGGTAAACCTTCCTCCTTTTTGGATCGGGTGGACACAATGGTATAGTCGATAGACCAGAATATGGTGGCAGGGATGTTCATCGTCTTGGCATCACGGAAGTGATTTACGTAAGCCAGGTGGAAGCAACAAAGTTGGGCCTCAGGGTTGTCACAGGTTAAATATTGCATGATAGGTTTTAATATTTCTTGCCAAGGAGTGGAAATATGGCTACGATGCAAACCTTTTCTGTACATTTTGTGGATCACCAAATTCTTTTCGAAGAACACCAGCTCTGCTTCCCAGTTATGCTTGTTTCACCGGATAACCTTGCCATCCAAAGGTTGTCCTATCAGGTCCACCAACAACTCAATAGTGATATGGTATTCTACCCCATGAATAGTAACAAGGCCCTTATCCCAGGTCTCAGCAAAGGCCTTCGTTACTTCCTCATCAATGCCAACAAACAACTTGAAGAACTCAATTAGTGCACTTTTAGTTTTATCCTTCCACAAATCTCTAACCATTGGGTCAAGTTCAAACACTTCAGGTTCGATGAAAATGGGTTTGCTTTCCTTCATGGTGATAGGCAGAAAATGGTGAAGAGGAAAGCAAAGAAAAAGGATTAGGTTGAATAGGACAGGCACAATGGTAAAGGACTGGTGATTAAGCAGAGCATGCAATGAGTTGTTTAAAAGGAAAGCATTGTCATCGCTCGGAATTCTATGAGGAGGCCAAAAAAGGTGCTTCAAAAAAGGAAAAAACCCCTTTAGAAAAAAGGAATGGCTAGGGCAAAGGTCGAAGCAGATTTTTAGGCATTGGATGTTACACCAGATAAATGGGTAGAATAATGTCAGATGAGACGGTTGACCATCGAGGGTGCACAAAAAATATAGCCAGTAAGAGGCCCTAGCATGAGACACAGAAAGGATTGAGATGTTCACCATACAGAGTCTCAAAATGAAGCAGCTGGTAAATTGGTTGAGGATGGTTCTCAACGAGGTAAAATTACACAAATCAATGCACACGGGAGAAAAATGATTATTAATCATGCTCAATTTCACCTTGGGATAACAAAAGGATTCGGTTACCAAAAAATTTGTATGAGCATAGATGAAGGCGGTGGGTATTTTAAAAATGAAACACAAAGAGTCATGCGACCAATTTCCAATGTAAAGCATAGAGTTTGAAGGAAGGCCTAACAAAAGGATTGAAATGTGAGCCCTATACTTCACGTGGAATAAGGAATGTTGGGGAATGAACTGGAATAGATTTTTAAGACTCAACATGAGTATCATCACTTTGATCACGTTTAATAAGTTCATCCACCTCGGGAGGTAGAGTATCGGTCCATGTCAATAGCCCTTGGGCGTTAGCCCCAATATTAGCTAGTTTGTCAGCAATAGTGTTGGCCTCCCTGTAGGCATGTTGGACAATGGAGTTGTGTTGCTGTCGAAGGATTTGCTTACTTTCCTCCATGATTGTTCTGATCCTCCAACTGCTAAGTTTTGAAGTCTTTAAGTAGTTGATGATATTTAGAGAATCTCCTTCCACTATAATGTTTCCTGGAATATTTTTAAGGAATTGGAGGCCTCTCCAAACCACCTTGGCTTCTGTAGAGTGATTGGACATGATGCCCAAAGGTTCAGAATAAGCAAAAATAGAATTTCCTAAATGATCTCGAAGAATTCCTCCAGCCCTCGCATTGCCTGGATTTCCTTTGGTAGCTCCATCAAAGTTAAGTTTGACCCACCCAATTGGGGGAGGGAACCATTTAACATTACTCCTTGAATTTGAAGGATTACCAGATTTTGAAGTATCAAGGAATATGTTACAAGAATTAAGGATGGCTTTCTCAAATGGAGGACAAGGAAAAGGATCAAAAGGAGCAACAAGGACATTTTATTTAGCAAAGAGGATAATTTTATGAGCAATGATATCTGCATGAAGAGCTTTTTTGTCAAAAATCCTTCTGTTGCGTTCAAGCCAAATTTGCCAAAGGTAGTGTTGTAGACAAAATTTCCAGAATCCTTTGAGTACCGGATTTTTAAATGGATTGGGCCACTACTGGAATAGTGTAACAATGGAAGGAGGAGAAGCCCAAACCAACTAAAAATTTAGAAGAAGCTTGTTGATCACCATTCTTGAAAAAGGACAGAACAAGAAAATGTGAGAAGTAGACTCCCAATCAGAAAGACAAAGATTACATCTGTTAGGAAGAGGTATGCCCCTTTTTATGAGATTTTCAATAGTAAGGATACGGTCTTGAATACAAAGCCAAGAAAAGGAAGCAATTTTGGGAGTCAGGTACTTAGTCCAAACCAGCTTAAAAGGAATAGGAGTTTCAAGATTGTTGAGGGAAAGCAAGTAAGCTGATTTGACAGAGAATTCACCAGAATCAGTGGGCTCCCAAATGGGTTGGTCCTTAAAATCACCAACTAGGATTTTGATGGAAGATAGTTGGGCATTCAAGCAAGAAATTTCATCATCAAAATTTGGGACATTAAGTCTTTTCCAGCTCATGATACCATTAGAAGAGGATATGAAATTAGCCACTAAAGGGCCAACCAATTGTTTAGTAATGTTGATAATCCTTTGAAACATAGGAATCTGGCTAAGAGGAGTATCACCAATCCACTTATCCTCCTAGAAAAAAATAGAATTACCATCTCCAAGTTGCCATCGAATTCCTTTTTGCAACAAGGAGCGAGCTTCACAAATGGATTTCTAAAAAACAGACCCACAAGAAGGGACCTGGTCATGTAAGAATTCAGAGGCCTGAAGATACTTCCTTCTGATGATTTTGACCCACTCAACATTTTCATTGGAAATGAGTCTCCAGGCTTGTTTGGCAAGGAGGGAAAGGTTGAGAAGAGAGATCCTTCTGAGCCCTAAGCCCCCTTGATCTTTGGGTTTACATACTTTGTCCCAAGCAACTAAATTGAATCTGTGTTTATTTTTAGATCCTGTCCAAAGAAAGTGTTTTTGAATTTTCTCCATATTTTTGTAGACAGTGACAGGAGCTTTGAACAAAGAAAGGAAATAGACAGGAATGCTTTGGAGGTAGGCCATGGTAAGAGTGATTTTACCTTCTTGGGATAGAATATTACCTCTCCAAGTGGATAACTTTTTTTGGAGTCTCTCAATGACATTATCCCATAGGCTTTCTTTGGCATTTCCAATGAAAAGAGGTAAGCCCAGGTAGGAGGAAGGTAAACTGCTTATAGAACATTCAAGTATGTTGGCAATCATATTCTGTCTTCTCAAAGGAGTGTTGAGGAAATACAATTTGCTTTTCTAAAAATTGATCCTTTGACCAGCCGCTTCTTCATACAAAAGAAGAATCCGTTTGATGATTTTGGCTTCATTGACAGAAGCAAAAGTGGACAACAAGGTATCATCCACAAATTGTTGATGAGTAATGGGATTGCATTGAGAAGTAACCTAAAGTCCAGAGATTAATCCTACCTCTTTTTCTACCAATATAGACCTGCCAAGAGCCTCTACTGCAATGATGAATAGGAGAGGGGACAAAGGATCTCCTTGTCTTAAACCTCTACTGCTCTGAAAATAACCAGTAGGTGATCCATTAATAAGGACAGAAAACCAAGTAGAAGAGATGCATCCTTTAATAAGGGAAATCTAGTCAGAATGAAAGCCGAACTTGTGTAGGATAGCAAGGAGAAAATCCCAACTCAATCTATCATAGGCTTTATTCATATCAAGCTTGAGAAGGAAAGCTGCTTTTTTGTTGAAGGAAATGGAATGAATTGCTTCATGAACAGAAATGATACCATCCAAGATAGATCTCCCTCTGAATGATCTTCCTTGACACTGATTTATGATAAGAGGCATGACCTCTCTCATACGGATAGTGATAGCCTTTGTTAAAATTTTGTAAATGACATTACAAAGGCTAATTGGCCTGAATTCATTAAAATTGGAAGCATTAGGAATTTTTGGTATGAGTGCAATAAATGTGGAATTGAAGCCTCTAGGAATGACCTTAGAACCTTGGATTTCTCTGATGGCTTTGCAAACATCATTACCAAAAACATCCCAAAAGGCCTAAAAAAATCGAGGAGGAAACCCATCTGGTCCAGGAGCTTTGTCAGGTTTCATTGAGAATAAGGCCTCCTTGATTTCGTCATCAGAAAGAACCATTGTTAATTTGGTGTTTATATCATCAAAAATGAGATGAGGAATGAATTGAAGGAAAAAATCCTTGCCAACCAAGGAATTAGGTCTACACTCCTCTTGGAGTAATTGCATGAAGTGAGTAGTTCCTTCAGTCCTGATTTCTTTGATGTCAGTAATAATCCTACCATCCTGGCTATGAATTTCTTTAATCCTGTTATTGCTTCGGTGTCTCAATGTAGAAACATGAAAATATTTTGTGTTGGAATCTCCTTTTTTGAGCCAAAGGTCATGAGACTTCTATCTCCAAAATATTTCTTCACATTGAAGGATGTTATGGTATTGTGCTAATAAGTTCCTTTCTTCATCTCTTACTTCTGCAGAACAATCTCCTTTTTCCTGGCTTTCCTTTTCAATTATGGCTAGTCTATTCATAATATCCTATTTATTCTAGAAAATATTTCCAAAAATGTCCCTATTCCATATTTTTATATTTTCTTTGGTGTGTTTGAGTTTCTGCGCTAACACAAATGAAGGAGTTCCTTGAATGTCAGATTGCCACCATTGATTAATCCTTTCTCTGAAATCAGGATGTAGCATCCACATGGCTTCAAATATGAAAGGAGTTTTGTAGATTTTTGGATTATTTGTGTCTAGAAGAATAGGACTATGATCAGATCCAATTTTGAGAAGGGATTGAAGATTTGCATCCCCCCAAATGTCAATAGCTTCCTGAGAGAAAAGAACTCTATCAAGTTTAACTTGGATTAATTGAGGTCCACATCTTCTATTTGACCAAGTAAATTGGTTTCCTTTCAGATTAACATCCATTAGATTCTGCTCACTGATGAACTCCTGAAAATCCTCCATGCTTTTAGAAAAGGATCCAACACCACCTTTTTTATCAGAGGGAAACAAAAGAATGTTGAAGTCTCCTACAAAGATCCAAGGAAGATTTGGAAAAGTGCTTCTGACAACAGCCAAGTTATCCCACAAATGAGCTCTACCAGTAATGGAATTGGGAGCATATATGTTAGTGAGGACCCAAGGTAAATTGTTGTCTTTATCGAAGAAGAGGATGCTCATCATCTCATCACTAGAATGGATGAGATTTCCTTCCACAATATTTGGGTTCCACAAACACAAAAGGCCTCCAGAAGCCCCATTAGCCTTACATGCAAGTGATTCACAGTTCTTCCAAATATGATTACAAATATTTTTATCAAGAGATTCACTGATTTTGGTTTCTTGGATCACAAAAATTGTAGGTCTGATTTCTTTCCTTAATGATTTAGCTAACCTTTGTTTGGCTAAACCATTGAGGCCTCTCACATTCCATGAGAGGATCTTCATCTAGAATATTTTGAGGTTCTTTTGCCTCCCTTTCTAGATGGTTGGGGAGGTTTGGTGCACTTTGGTTCTTCCTTGGATATGATACCAGTGGAAAAGAGGGTCTTTTGAACCCCATTGGCAATATCATCATTTGTTCCTTGCTTCCATTGATCAGAGTTAGAAGGCCTTCCTCTTTTTTTCTCCATTCCACAATCAATAGGAGATTTCTTGTGGCTTCTAGTGACTTTGGGGCTAATATTCTGCATGACAGGACTGGAGGGTTCAAGAAGGGAAGCAGGGATGGAGACATCATCAACCAAAGGTTGGTCTGCATTGAAGGCATCAGGATGAGAGGGATTAATAGTCATGGGTTCAGACTCTTGTTGGGCTTCCATTAGGTTTGAGGATGGGTTTGGAAGAGAATCAGGATTAAGGGTTTCATCAACACCCACCTCAGGGTCCTCCTCAGGATTCAAATCACCAAGAATTTGAAATTGATTAGGAAGAGCAAAAAGACTAACCTCATTGGGAGCAGCCGTAGAAGGGGCAATAATTTTCCCTTTGTCACTTGGAGAATTGAAGAAGGAAGCATTACCATGTGCATATTTTGTCTTGTGATCCTTGATGGGTCTGAAAATAACTCCTCTTGAAGGAGGAAATCTTCTTTTATCCTTTTTAAAAGGAGTCTAGAAGTCCTTGCCTTTGCCTTGATTTGAGGGATCTGAAATTATCTCAGAAGAAACTATCTATTTTTTAAGCGAAGGACACTGAGCTCGAAGATGGCCTTGGGTTCGACATTGAATGCAGAAAGGAGGTTTGTTTTCATACTCAATGGCCTGATTTCGGAGGAAAGTTCCATGCTCCAGCTCGACAAAGGTAGGTAGGGTAGAATCGAGATTTGCATTGATGCAAAGATGAGCAACGTGCATCCTTGATCTAGACAAAGTGACCTTGTCAATGAGGAGCAAATCTCCAATAGTGGAAGCTATCGATTTGAAAATAGATTCCCACCATAGGTGCCAAGGAAGATTTGGAAGTCTGACCCAAATGGGAGAAAAATTAATACTTTGAGTCTTCGAGTCAAAATCAGGGGTCCACTTCATCAAAAAAATGCTTTTGGTTCCAAGGAACCAGGGTCCACCAGATAGGATTTGAGCAACATCTTCCTTGGTATTAAGCCTAATACCAAAAAACCCATTAGAGAGGCCAAAAATTTGAAGGGAACCTCAAAATTTCCACCTTGAGAATGCCCAATGCCTGATAATGTCAAGGCTAGGATTGCCACCCACAACTTTTCCAACCAGAGAGACAAATTCTTCAACAAGAAATTTTTTGGCAACACTAATAGGAATCTTTACTCTATTGCCCAAAACCTCAAAATGATGGGGTAAGGATCAATAGATCCAGAGGAACTTCCAAAAACCTTAGTAAAGGAAGGTTTAGGATCAGAAGGAACATCCTCCCCCTAGGAGGAATGAACACGGGCAGAGTCAGAATTGGTCAGGTCCACCTGCGAAGAAGGAACGGAATTGGAGGAAAGCAGGACTTTAGAAGGATTCTCCCACTCAGAGGAAACCCTAGAAATATCCATGAAAATAGTACTAAGTGGCATAGAGGTGGCTTTAGGTTCTGCATCTTGCTTTCCCAAATTATGAACGAAGTTCTTCCCATCAATCAGGACCGCTTTTGGGACTATCCTCCCACCTAGAGGAGAAAGTTTTACCGAAGTCCTCAGAAAGAGGCACTGCCAAGCAAGGTAGAACAGTCTTCCCACCTTCCAAAAATTTGAATTAAATCCTTCCCACCTTCAAAAATTTGAAAACCAGAGGACCCACTTCCATAGTAGTCAGCATCCATTGCACATCACTTCCACTTTTGAGGATTTGAGAATGCAATGGATCTTATAAAGAAGGAAACAAAAGCCTTTAAGAAATACCAAGCTCCTCAAATTATCCACCCTAACGAGAGGGAAACTATAAGTAAATGAGGAAATTTGTTAAATCTAAATAGGCCAATTGTATATTTCCAGGCCTATATATCTTTTCTTCTCAATTACTCACCCTTACGTTAGGGAAACTATAAGTAAAGAGGAGAATTGATACTTGGAACATAGGCTTTTAATCATCCAGATCTTAATATCGGATTCGTAATAACCCGCCCTTACGTGAGGAAAACTATAAGTTATTAGAAGTCCAATACTAGGAAGATAGGTGATTAATAAATTTTTAATGATCTTGTTAAGGTTATTAAAATTTTTATTAAGTAACAATATTGAAGGATTAATTTTTTTTATTAAAAATTTAACTTAAAAGAAATATCCTATTAATTAAAAAAGGAATATTTTCTTAGTAAAAGGATCCTTTGAATTTGCTCCTCAATCTTCAACTTAGCTAGTAATTATATAAAAAAAAAGTAATTAGATTTTAATATTAATTCTATTAAAGAACATAGTAATAGGAATAAGATCAAAATAAATATTATAGAGGCAATGACCAAAACAACAACAAAAACCCCCTATGAAGCTTTTAGAATAGGTGCTAAATATTGCACCTAAAAACCCCTCCCAAAAAAATATTTTTTATTGAGATTACAATTTTATCCTTTTTATTTCTTATAGTGGCCAAGGAAAGGCACTAAAAGAAAAGGATATAAGAATTTTTAGAGGGTTACACATTTATACAATGAGAAGAAGTACTATTCTCGCTCAAGAAAAAAATTGAAACCCTAAGATTTGAGACTTAAAGTAAATATAACATTATTTACCAAGGATTTTAGAAAAGATACGTCACGAGAGAAGAGGTAGCGAGGTAATATTTTAAAGCCTTCAAAGGCTACGAACTTCGTTGTACCAAGGAATGATTAGCTCAAAACCAGAAAAAAATATTAAAAATTATACCTGATTTAATGAGAGACTTTAGAAGAGATGTCAAGGGGCAGCGAGGAAGATTTGAAAGCCTTCAAAGGCTTTGAACTCACAAGGGTTTGGTGTACACGAAAGAAATTAGGGAGGTGCACCACAATCCTAGCTATTGTCGAAGATGATAGGGAGGCGCACTAGAATACTAGTTGTTGTCGAAGACTTTAGGTTTTGGTGCACACAAAAGATGTCAGGGATGGTGCTATGCAGAGAGGCTCCTGGAAAGACATCAACAATTGCACCACTTGCTGCCGAAGACATTAGGGTTTGGCACACATGGAAGATGTCAGGGATGGCGCTATGCAGAGAGGCTCCTAGAAAGATGTCAGCAAATGCACCACCAGATTTGAAAGCGCAGTGAAGGCTATGGAAGACCTTAGTGAAGGAACCACACCATATACTATCAATATTAATGCTCTATATTGAAGAACCAATATGAAAATAAAGTAAAAAAATATATTTCAAGTATTTGTAGAGGAGAATAATATTTTAAGCATTGACTTGATGAATATATATAAAAATAATCGAAACTCTTCTTTGAAACACCGAGGGACGAAAAAGAGGATAAGCTTCAAGATAACTTGAGATGGAAAATATAATATTTCGATCGTTGAGATTTAACTAGGAAATGCCCATTGAGAAGACGAAAGTCTCATACGTTGCGCGCCATATAAAATCGTTGGAAAAGATGCCACGTCTTATAAACAATTAATGGACTTTGGTGTTTTTTTTTTAAATAACCAAATGTCCACTTAATTTGGATGCAATAAATGTTTCATTTATTTGTTAAAGTTTTCATGAAGTTAAAATATTTTCCAACATAAAAAAACCAACGATTTAATTGATCACCAAATACGATATGCCTTTCAAACTTTGTCTCCACTATAGAATGAAACACAACGATGGCTAAAAAGGAGCCAAAGCAATCATGCATTCACGGATTAACGTTTCTAGCGATGGCTATAAGTATCCAAGCAAGCAAGCGTTCGTTAGGAGAGAGTAGAACAAATAGGCATACGAAGAGAACAATAAAATATGGAAGGCAATTATAAATTTCAAAATCTATATATTTTGTAGTGTAAGAGTAGCAATTTTAATATTTTTTATAAAAAATTGAGGAGAATATTTGCATAATATGGTAAAATAAATCTAGACAAACTATTTAGATATTACCATAAACAAATTTCTCTAAAACAATTGCATATATAAAATGAGCAATCTACAATAGATATAAAAACCTTTTTCCCTTTTTTAAAAAACAAAAGATAAGAGATAATGAACCAGTTCATGAAATTGCCTTCAAGAGAGAATGCCTAGCAGAATCTATCCTACTCTGGTACCATGTTAGAATTTCCCAAGAGTAGAAATACAAAGCATTACAAGATTTGAAGGAACAAAATAGAACTGATTGATTTATTCCATGGATCAACTTTGTATAAATAGCAAAGTTGACCATTGAGAGCCGTTGGATTACAACAACTCATCAAATCTGATCTAGACTATACTGAGAGTTAACCTGACTCATGGAGGAGTGGAAACTCAAGTATGTCTATCCTAGTAGAACTTAAGAGAATAATTACTTATTCTAACAAGTGTAACCAATTAATCATCCACCAAAAACTTTAAATCGGTATCATGAGATTAAGAAATGCATTATGCATATGTATTAAAGGGCATAAGATGGATCAAAGTGAAACAATTCATTTTTATTTTTATTTTTTTGAATTTACATGATGGAATCGGTAGTTGTCACGAATCTAGGCAGGTTGTCCATATTTTATGGTCACCATGAATATGGGCATGCTGTCCAAATTTTATGGCCACCATAGTATTCTACATTGTCCACCCCGAAAGTTGCCACATAGATCTTCGTGCAGTCTACCCCTATAACCACCATGCCACAATCATTTTAAAACTTTTACACTATTAAAAGCACCAAGAAAGGGATAAGCATTTAGTCTAATGAGGCTCAAGATTTGAACCTTGGAAATCCACCCCACTTATAGGGTTTGGTCAAACCAATTGGTCTACACCTCGAACCTGAAACAATTCATTTTTATTACATGTTATTAATATAAAATTTTCTTAAATTCATTTTATAGCTTAGTATACTACTTTTTAATATGTAAAACATTAATAATTTTTTTTGTATGTACATAATGATTTTTTAATTTAATAAATTTACTATCAACTATTACACCATTTATATTTTATAAAATACGAAGAGAAGAATCTAAGTAGTGGATTCAAAAACCCTAGTGGAGTAGCAACGATAGTAACCCTAGCAGAGTAGTAGTGATGGTAATCCTAGCAAAGTAGTCGTGTCAAAGGTGCGTGGAGTGGAGGTTCCATAGGAGGAGCAATATCTAAGCAATAACTTCAAAAACCCTAATAGAGTAGCAAAAACATATAAGGTTGATGCTAAAGCAGAAAACCCTAGCATATTTGAAAATACCATGGGTCCATTCAACTCTGCTTCAAATTACACTTGCTACCATAATCCCTTTTAGAGTGAAATATTATAAAGACCACAATATATATATTGCACTTCAGATTAGGAAGATATGACCCTTATGGACATTGGGTGCAAAGTGGGATCTTGCTTGGATCACCAACTTGGTGGTGTTGAATAGCTTGGGGGTTTGCATGGTTTTGGTGATCCTCTAGGAGGTGGCACTATTTTAACCCTAAAACTTATAGATCTGCTTTTGCCCATTAGTTTGTGCTTTTAGTCTTCTCTTGAGGAGTCACCAGGAGGTTGGTTTTGTGTTCATATTTTGTAAGGGTTTGACTCTATTTTTATTTTTTGTGTGCCTATGGGGTTAGAACCCATAGGTATTGGGGGAGTTCTTACCTATTTTTTTGGAATATGAAGGTGTCCCTTCCTAGTGTTGAGCCAATATTGAAATACCCTTGAGATCTTTGTGGTAGTTCTCATATTTTTTAGGGATATAATTTTAGTGTTTGTGTTGGTGGTCTTTTGTGGTTTACAATAGCAACAACTAATGGTGGTTGTATCATTGTTGGTTAGGGTTCAAAACCTATGTATTGTGGTTTATTTCAATCAAGAGGGATATCCTAGATTTTTTTTTTTGATGGTCTATGTTTTGCTTTGAATGGTTTCAAGGGTCCTTATACAGATCTAGAGATTTTCTAGATCTTGTAGTTGTTGGGTCTTTTTATGGATCTAGAGCAGACTTTACTTTGTTGGATATTTTTTCAAGCTCAAATTTGATTTGGGAGAGGACCCTTTGGGTCCTCATTCAAGGTCTCTTATCTAGGTTGTTGTCTTTTTGCTAGTTGCAAATCTAGATATGCAGGTTTTCTCTAGTCATGTTTCAGTTCTAGGATGATAGTTCCCTGGGTCCTATTGTTTTGGGTAGATTTTCCTCTTTGTAGCCTATGTGTTAGATTGGAAAATATTATCACTTTGGAAGTTGTGTGCAAGTTCTCGATAGCAATGGTTGGTTTGGTTAGGTTATTTTTTAGATCATGTTTGCTGAATATGTGGTTCTGGTTGTTTGCCTAGTAGTTGGTGTTCTATGCTAGATCTTGATTTGTGCTACAAATATTTGGGTGGGAGTTTTTATTTTCAAAATTCCTTGGCTTGTTGGTGTGTTCCCCCATGAAAATACTTTTTCTTTATAGGTGGGAATTTTGTTTTTCAAGTTTGACTCTTCTGGGTACAGGCCTGCATTTCTTGGCTTGGGTGAGAAGTTGTATTGTAATGTTGAATTTAAAATTTTCTAGGCCAGTGCAAGAAATTTATGGGGGTCAAATTTTATGGATTTGTGGATCTCTCGATTCATTTAACCCTCAACTTGTGTTTGGTTGTGTTGAATCCTTGGGACCTGGTACTGTTCTCTATTTCCTAGGTCCTAATTTGTTGGATCATGTTTTAGCTCCTATGGTAGCCTTCTTCTTGTGGCTCTAAACTATTGTAAGTGGCTTGGGGTTTCTCTAACCACTTTTTATGCTTTGTAAAATTTTTGGGGAGCATTTCAAAACCCCTTCTTATACCTAATAAAAAAAATGATATATCAATCTTTCATACTTAAAATACATCCTCAAAAAATAAAAATAATCAAAATTATAATACATATCATATCCATGTAAGTCTATGTATATATATATATGCATGTGTATTTTAAAAACCATAATATAAAAAATTATTTAAAATTTAATTATAAACCCTTTAGTTCATTATATGTAGCAATAATATTATAGCTAAAAATAATATTATATATATATATATATATAAAAATAATATTGTAATTAATTTTTGTTCCTAAATAATATGATAAAATTTTATAAATATTTAAAATAACTAGATTTAAAGCTCTTATAATAATTTTAAAATTCATATATAATCTTCAATTTTGTATAAAATATAAATAAATATATTTAACATAAAAAAAACCTAATAATATTATTCTAACTATTCTGTCAGGAAAGTTTTATCCAATTAAAGACAATTTTTTTTAGAATGATTGAATAGCCATTATAAAAAATTAATACTCATTTCTACCCTTGTTACATTTTTAGTAGAACCAGGCGATGGTAGCCAGTAAAAGCTATGTCGACATGTTAAGGATTTGAAGAGAAAGGAAAAAATTGTGCACAATAATACAAAACACAAAACAAAAATCTAAGGACACATATTTCTCAAACTGCTACTACAAAATATATAAATTTCTGCTGCAAAATATTTATATTCATAAACCTCATATAAATTTTTTTGGCATCATACTCCACATAATATAATTCAACTATACATTCAATCATGATGTTGGTGCACCATTGAATAAACCTTTCTCACTTTTTCATACAACTATGGATGATCCACCCAAATAGGATTAGATAAATAATTTTTGAGGAATACACCAATATATAGGGATTGCAATACTTCATGTTGTTCTCAACATGTGTATTGGATTTCCATGCAAAAGATCAATGGCAATATATTCTTGACACACTACATCCAATCTATGATAGGAAAAACCAAAATATAAATTATGAAATGCCACAAAAATTATGAACATTGCTGGATCTTTTTTCAACCATTACATTATGCATTAATTTCTTCATTATCCCCTTAATGCTTAATGTTTCAAAACACCTTCTCTATAGCTTACACTTGTAATATTGCTCTTTCCCATAGGCTCGTCAACTCTCTAACTTGCTATTCCATGCTTCAACTCTTCAACTTGCTATTACATGCATACCTGTACTATTCACATTCACATAAACTAGAAGTGTCCTTATGGTAACCTTCTCATCCTACTAAACTACATGGATAACCAATCACTGCAACCGCTAGGTGTAATAGAGTAGATTACTACTTACAAGGTTCACTTTGTCACATCAACATCAAATCTTCATATTTTTTCATTCAACGATTCTCATCACTCTCCCTTTCTTCGTTGGGGATACTCTCCTCATCACTCCCCATCATGTGTGTGACTTTACTTCTACCACACATAAATTTCATCCAAAAGTCCTCATCACTCCCCCTTTCTCCTTTGGGAGTATTCTAATAAATGCTACTATTGCTGCTTGTAACCACATTCAACTACTCTATTTTGCTTCCGCTATTGCTATACCTATTCTTTCTATTGCTACTTTCTTCCTACTCTTCTTTCTATTGCTGATTTTCTTGCTATTGTTGCTTTTATTTTGCTCTTCTTTCTATTGATGTAGCTACTATTTTTTTCTATTACTCCATTCTCTCTATTGTAGGCTTCTTTGTCTTCTCCTCACACAGGCTTCTCCACCTTCTCATAAATAGACCTCACTCATTTTATTTTAGCATAGCTTTTACTTTTGCTTTTGTTTTCTTTAGAAGATTTTGTTGCTTTTCTTCAACTTCTCCTTCTAATTTTTTTCTTCATCTTCTATTTTTTTTTCTTTTTCAGCTTCTACTTCTACTTTTCAGCTTTTCCTATATTTTTTTTCAGTTTTTGTTTTTTTTCTTCAACTTCTATTTCTATTTTTTCTTCAGTTTTTTTAGCTATTTATTTTCTTCTTCTATTGTTGTTATTGCTTTTCTTATTTTGCTACTGCTTTTCGTCTTCTATGGCTACTATTTATTTTTTTTCTAAAATTGTTTTTCTTCTTGCCACTACTTCTTTTCTATTGTTGTTGCTTCTTCTTTTCTTCCTCTTCTTCTGTTGCTGCCTTCCTTTCATCATCTTCTTTTTTGTTTAATTCAGATTTCATACCCTGTTAAATGTATGAAGCAATTAGGACTCAAATCTAGGACCTCCATCTCTTGAGGTTGCTCCATCGATGAGCTTTTAGCTCCTCCTTGAACCAACCTATAATTCAAATGTAGGAGTCTTACTCATTGCTCAAACATTCCTCCTAAGCTACATTGTGGTTGCTTGGGACTCCTAGCTTCAACACCAACTTTGAGCTTATTCATTGCTCAAACATTGCCCCTAAGCAAAATTTTCTTCATTCTCTATGTGTCACTATCTCTATGCCTTAGCAACTTTTGATCATGCTTGGTTTCCTTTTGTAGAAACCATACAATATTTATTTTATCCTATCCCAATCATTAGTATCTATCCACTCATAATCTATTTTTAATCTACATTCTTGTCTTTCTTATTGTAGATAAAACATTTGTGAATGGTTATATCCACAAATTTTATAAGAATAGAGATTCCAACATTTCTCTAACCTATGCCCATATTTACCACAATGGTTACATCTATTTTCTATCACCAATTTGATGTCACTATTTCTTGTTACAAATTTAGTGCTTGATTCAATGTTGCTTACCTATCCTGTATACCCAAGACCTTCAAATTTTCATCCTATTATTAGTACAAATGGTTCTTTCATACCTTTTTCATACTTTCTCAAACCTTTATGTTTATAGCCCATTTTATTGAGTAGTTTTGAACCAATCCCTTTAGTATGCTTTTCAAAATGACCAAATCCATCATCACATTGATCAAGACAAATTTGAGTATCACTATTCTTGTTATCATTTGAGTCTCTATCATGACCAATTATGGTAGCATATGCTCTCTCTGAACAATTACAAACTATGTTCAAGTCATTTGCATCACAACATGCAACTTTTCCCTGCTCACAAAGACCATTAGTATCACAATATTTATCTATCATCATGGGTTTCAAATCATTTGTGTAACAAAAGATATATTTCTTCAAGGTCTTGTTTCCATGTGTTTTAATTTTGAAAACATTGAGAGTAATTATTCCCTTGTATATTATTTCATCAAGCATACAGGTATAGTAAAAATTGTTTCATGGCATTCATTAGCATCATTAAGAACTTCTTGTATGCATTGTTGGAGTAACAAAAATTCTCTCTTTTAGACTTCTTCAAGAATGGGTTGTAGATCTTTCATCAATTTGTTTGAAACAAATTTTTCATCTTCATTGGCGTGTTGAGCAATTTTTTTTTAAATACTTTATTTCTTTCCTTTTGTCATTTTTAAAAATTTTCTTTCTACTCCGCTTTATTTTTTATTTTTTTTCTCCCAAAAAAATTCTTTTTTTTCTTTTTCCTATATAAAAAAAAAAATCCCCTTATATATCCCTTTAACCTGATATCTTATTAAACTTAAAAAATAAAATTAAAAAACTTATAAAACTTCAAAAAATTAAAATGCATTCCTTATATATCCTTAGCCATAAAAAAAAAAACTAACCCTAATTTACCTTTCTCCTCGTGGGTATTTCTATGCTATGTTGGAATTTCTTGTTTCTTTAAGGCATTCAGACATTGAAGAGCATAATCGCTCTGAGTTGAATCTTTCTATTTTTTATATCTATTCAACCAGTGACCATGTGGAAAACTTGTATCTGATGAGACATTTTTTGGAGGCCATCTATGACGTTTTCGAGCTGGCTAGCCTGAATTTATCTGAGAATCACTTCTCTGGTAGGATTCCTGAATTCATGAGGTGGCTCCATCGCCTTTTATAGTTTTTCCTCCACTGAAACCTCTTTGTAAACTATAGCTCAAACTTCCCACCACACTTTTGTTGTGCTACTATAAAAGAAACTAGATTTCCATGTGAGAAAAAAATAATGAAACTCCTCCTTTGCTATGCATAGATTCCTTTTCCTTCTCCTCCTCTATCTTCTGGGCATGTCGTTGGATGACGATGATTGTCCCAAAAAAACCATAGCTCTCTAGCTAGCTTCTTCCAAAGTTTTTTTGGCTCACTAGTCCTGATATCAAACTTGGATTTCATATCAATTGTTGGATTTGAACAGAAAGGAAAAAAATGTGCACAATAATACAAAACACAAAATAAAAATACAAGGACACATTTTTTTTGGTAAAATTAAGAAAGGAGGGTTTTGAAAGGGGCCCCAAAACCTTTTACAACAAAATAATAGAACAGACCAGTGCAACCAACACTAACAGGAGAAAAGAGAAAAAACACAACTCCTCAAAACCACACAAACCAGAATAGGCACTACCTAAAACTAGATGAAAACCAGGACTAGGAAAGCCAGGAAGAACTATGGAAGAACCGAGGTGGTTCTACAACACAACATCAGCCTCAACAATGATTCCACCAGACATCTGAGCTGCCTCCTCCACGTAATCCAATGCCATATTCATGGAGCTCCAAGCCGCACGTTGTTTAATCTCCAGTAAGCAAAGCTTGTGGAGAACATTGCTCTTCTTCATCGTGGAGTTGGGGGGAGTAAATTTCACTCACATTTTTGTCCTTTTCAACATTCCTAGGAAGAATATCTGTATCCATAATGCAAGCCTGGGTCTTGAAGCTTGGGGAAGACTGACCCGAAGAACACTTCATCGCACTAATTCGGGAAGACTTACGTATCTCCCCACCAACACCTTCCCCATCCATACGGGGACAATTATCAACAAGCTCCTTCCCAGCAAGAGAACCCCAAACACCCAAAACCGACTCAAATCCTTTGGTCCAATTACCAGCCCCCGAGTTCCGAGAAAAAGGATGGTCCTGCACATCCTCAGAACCCCCAACATCCTCCGAAAGTTTTGATGTACCTTCACACACTTGAAAAGGAATAGAATTTAAGGAGCACAACACCTCATTCGCATCAAAACCACCATCTAACACTGCCTATTCAAAAATAATCAAAGCCAACCCCTGATGCCTTGGCTCCTTGCCTTGAGAAACCTGAGCAGCCATCATAGAGCGATACAACGAATTAAATAGATACAGGGGAATATTCATCCTTCTGCGTCTTCTTAAGTGGTTCAGAAACATAGCATGGAAGCTACGCACCACCTCATAGGTGGAATCAACAATGAAGTAATCCATAATCACCTTCACCACTCTGTTCCAAGGAGTAGGAAGGGCCTTGGCGCTGAACCCATTCTGGATACGGGGCAGGAACTCATCCTCTTCTAGGAAGAACCGGATCTCTTGCATTAATGAATGTCTATCCTTATAAACAACACCATCCAGAATAAGTCCCGTGGCCCGACTCACCAGCTCCGCAGTGACCACAAAGGACGCAGAACCCACACGAACATGGTCATATTTCCATGAGGTCGCCATCCAGTTCGAAAGGACTGGATTATGCCCATGAAATTTTTGGATGCAATCCAGAAGGCCCCCTTCCTTTAGAATCAATAAAACCTCCTCATCCACAGACAAAGACATGGGTTCGATCCTAGACTTAGGTTGGAGCAATTTATGCCTACAAGCTTTGGACTTGCCCATCCTAATACTACAACCCCAACACCAGGGAAAAACACAGATGACCACAACTTGGAAAAGACCTGAAGGGGACACAAAAGCGCAGACAAAAAACAACCACACCCCCAGCTCCCATCCAAAGATAAAACCACAGCCCAATCATCCTCGAACCAAAAAAAAACTACAGGAAACAATGGACAACAGAGGGACAAAGGACACATATTGCTCAAACAGAACACACAAATTTATGCTGCAAAATATTTATATTCATAAACCTCATATAAACTTTGTCGGCATCACACTCTACATAATATAATTCAACTATACATTCTATCATGATGTTGCTGCACCATTGAACAAATCATTCTCATTATTTAATACAACTGTGGATGATTTACCAAATAGGATTAGATAGATAATTGTTGAGGAATGCATTAATATATAGGAATTACAATGCTTCACGCTGTGCTCAACATGCGTATTGTATTGCCATGCAAAAGACCAATGACAATATTGGATTGCCATGCAAAAAACCAATGGCAATATATTCTTGACACATTGCAGCCAATCTATAATAGGAACAGCGAAATATAAATTATTAAATGCTGCAAAAAAAATTATGAACACTTGAGAATCTTTTTTCAGCCATTACATTAAGCATTAATTCCTTCAGGTTTTACATATTTGAGAGATTTCCACTGGTCATTGTCATGCAATAAAAAAATCTGAATAACATCGTTCGTAACTGGTCATTGTCATGCAATAAAAAAAAATTCTAAATAGCATCGTTGGTAACTAGTCATTGTCATGCAATGAAAAAATCTAAATAGCATCGGTGACTTGCAGAAGTACGACGTTGCCAACGTAAGCTACTTTCAAAAAAGAAAGTATAACATGAATTTTAGATAATATACTGCTTTATTTGTTTTTTCCTCCCAAAAAAATCATTTTTTTTAATTTTTCCTATAAAAATAAAAAAAATTCCCCTTATATATCCCTTTAACCTGATATCTTCTTAAACTTAAAAAATAAAATTAAAAAACTTATAAAACTTCAAAAAATTAAAATGCATTCCTTATATATCCTTAGCCATAAAAAAAAACTAACCCTAATTTACTTTTCTCCTCATGGGAATTTCTATGCTATGTTGGAATTTCTTGTTTCTTTAAGGCATTCAGACATTAAAGTTGAATCTTTCCATTTTTTATATTTATTCAACAAGTGACCATGTGGAAATCTTATATCTGATGAGACCTTTTTTGGAGGCCATCTATGAGGTTTTCGAGTTAGTTAGCCTAAATTTATCTGAGAATCACTTCTCTGGTAGGATTCCTGAATTCATGAGGTGGTTCCATCGCCTTTGATAGTTTTTCCTCCACTGAAACCTCTTTGCAAACTATAGCTCAAACTTCCCATCACACTTTTGTTGTGCTACTATAAAACAAACTAGATTTCCACGTGAGAAAAACAATTAAACTCCTCATTTGCTATGCATAGATTCCTTTTCCTTCTCCTCCTATATCTTCTGGGCATGTCGTTGGATGACGATGATTGTCCCAAAAAAACCATAGCTCTCTAGCTAGATTCTTCGAAAGTTTTTTTGGCTCACTAGTCCTGATATAAATTTTTGGATTTGAACAAAAAGGAAAAAAATGTGCACAATAATACAAAACACAAAAGAAAAATACAAGGAAAAAATTATTTTTGGTAAAATTAAGAAAGGAGGGTTTTGAAAGGGGCCCCAAAACCTTTTCCAACAAAATAATAGAACAAACCAGTGCAACCAGCACTAACAGGAGAAAAGAGAAAAAACACAACTCAAAATCACAAAAACCAGAATAGGCACTACCTAAAACCAGATGAAAACCAGGACTGAGAAAGCTAGGGATAACGATGGAAGAACTGAGGTGGTTCTACAGCACAATATCAGCCTCAACAATGATTCCACCAGACATTTGAGCCGCCTCCAAGCCGCACGTTGTTTAATCTCCAGTAAGCAAAGCTTGTGGAGAACATTGCTCTTCTTCACCGTGGAGTTGGGGGGAGTAAATTTCACTCACATTTTTGTCCTTTTCAACATTCCTAGGAAGAATATCTATATCCATAATGCAAGCCTGGGTCTTGAAGCTTGGGGAAGACTGACCCGAAGAAAACTTCATTGCACTAATTCAAGAAGACTTACGTATCTCCCCACCAACACCTTCCCCATCCATACAGGGACAATTATCAACAAGCTCCTTCCCAGCAAGAGAACCCCAAACACACAAAACCGACTCAAATCCTTTGGTCCAATTACCAGCCCCTGAGTTCTGAGAAAAAGGACGGTCCTACACATCCTCAGAACCCCCAACATCCTCTAAAAGTTTTGATGTACCTTCACACACTTGAAAAGAAATAGAATTTAAGGAGCACAACACCTCATTCGCATCAAAACCACCATCTAACACTGCCTGTTCCAAAATAATCAAAGCCAACCCCTAATGCCTTGGCTCCTTGCCCTGAGAAACCTGGGCAGCCATCGTATAGCGATACAACAAATTAAACAGATACAGGGGAATATTCAACCTTCCGCATCTTCTTAAGTGGTTCAGAAACATAGCATGGAAGCTACACACCATATCATAGGTGGAATCAACAATGAAGTAATCCATAATCACGCTCCACCACTTTGTTCCAAGGAGTAGGAAGGGCCTTGGAGCTGAACCCATTCTGGATACGGGGAAGGAACTCATCCTCTTCCAAGAAGAACCAAACTCTTGCATTAACAAATGTCTATCCTTATAAACAACACCATCCAGAATAAGTCACGTGGCCCGACTCACTAGCTCCGCAATGACAACAAAGGACGCAAAACCCACAAGAACGTGACCATCTTTCCATGAGGCCGCCATCCAGTTCGAAAGGACTGGATTATGCCCATGAAATTTCTGAATGCAATCCAGAAGGCCCCCTTCCTTTAGAATCAATAAAACCTCCTCATCCGCAGACAAAGACATGGGTTCGATCCTAGACTTAGGTTGGAGAAATTTATGCCTACAAGATTTGGACTTGCCCATCCTAATACTACAACCCCAACACTAGGGAAAAACACAAATAACCACAAATTGGAAAAGACTTGAAGAGGACACAAAAACGCAGACAAAAAAAAACCCCACCCCCAAGCTCCAATCCATAGATAAAACCACAGCCCAATCATCCTCGAACCAAAAAAACTACAGGAAACAATGGACAATAAACGAACAAAGGACACATATTTCTCAAACAAAGGACACATATTTATGCTGCAAAATATTTATATTCATAAACCTCATATAAACTTTGTCGACATCACACTCCACATAATATAATTCAACTATACATTCTATCATGATGTTGCTGCACCATTGAACAAATCATTCTCATTATTTAATACAACTGTGAATGATTTACCCAAATAGAATTAGATAGATAATTGTCGAGGAATTGCAATGCTTCACGCTGTGCTCAACATGCGTATTGTATTGCCATGCAAAAAAACCAATGGCAATATATTCTTGACACATTGCAGCCAATCTATAATAGGAACAGCGAAATATAAATTATTAAATGCTGCAAAAATAATTATGAACACTTGAGAATCTTTTTCCAGCCATTACATTAAGCATTATGAACACTTGAGAATCTTTTTTCAGCCATTACATTAAGCATTAATTCCTTCAGGTTTTACATATTTGAGAGATTTCCACTGGTCATTGTCATGCAATAAAAAAATCTGAATAACATCGTTCGTAACTGTTCATTGTTATGCAATAAAAAAAAATCTGAATAGCATCGTTGGTAACTAGTCATTGTCATGCAATGAAAAAATCTGAATAGCATCGTTGACTTGCAGAAGTACGACGTTGCCAACGTAAGCTACTTTCAAAAAAGAAAGTATAACATGAATTTTAGATAATAAACTATACTCCTTTCAGCAATGGAATGAAATGGCTCACCTAATTAACATATGACGTTTCATGGACCCATGAAAAAGGGACACAATGCCCACTTGGTGCAGAAACACAGTGGAAAAATTTCAGACTTCGACGAAAAAAGAATCAGTGAACGAACTGACCTTTAAAAATTCGCAAAGGGCAATCATTTTTATTATTACAACAATTAAATAATGGTTATAAAGTGAAGAACTCATCAACCTCCTTCAAATGATCAAAACTATGTTTGACCGACAAGATGGGCTCTCATGCCTCAAGATGTAAAGGAGTAGGTATGTTAGCAACCAATTACATTATAACAAGTTGTAGAGTTTTGGTTGTATGTACTTCTCATACATTCAGCCTAATTGTGTACAAGGGAAAAAAAGATAAAGAAAACATATATGTGATATACTGTATAAAGGATAAGGATAAGGATGTGGTTTCTCTTCGTGGTATTTATATTTTGTTTGATGAGTTTCAATAATGGTCACATATTTTTATAAATAATTTTAAATTAAGTTGAATAAGTTTATTTAAATTAGTGATATAATAAATTTATTTTATTAAAAAAAATTAATAAAATTTTATAATATAGTTTACATATTATTAATTTTAAAATTTAAATTTGTTTACATTTAATAGTTTTAAGTTAGTTAAATTAACCTCGTATTGATAGTTGATAGAAAGTTTGATATATGTAATTTTCATTAAATTAAAAATTATTTGTTATAGCAATTTAGATTTTATGCTCATGATAGTATTGGTGTCTAACAAAATTATAGTTAGATATACTATCACATGCATGTTGTATAACACTTATAAATTGATTTTCTTGTGGAATGTAGTTGATACATATTTAAAAAGGCAAGATGGCTTCATTGAATATTAGAAGACTATAAACATGTACAAATATTTGTAATAATAAAGCATAATTTTATTTATTAAAATTGTAATATTTCATAGATTACTTAAATATTTAATTATTTAATAAAATTTTGATTTTCACACAAATATTAATTTAGTTTATACATTTGAACATAAAGGAATATAAAGGAATTATTGGATAACCAGTTGAGCTGGAAAGATTTAGAGGTAGACCCTAAGATTTTGGAGGCTTTAAACCTCCTTAAAGCTAAACTAAAGGCTTATTATTTAGGTGTTTTTAAGCAAAGAGACATTGTGGTTTGGAGAATAATTGAGAATGGTGAATTCACCTTGAAGAAAACCTATGATCTTTTGGATCCTATTGTAGATAATGGTTTCTATGGTAAAAGAATTTGGGGTAAGAGAGTTATTCCTAAATTGGAGATTTTTCTTTGAAAACATTTAAAAATAAGATCCTAGCGGTGGATAATCTTAAGAAGAGAGGTTTTTAGAAAAGACAAAAGAATCAATGGAACACATCTTGGAATGTCGCTATGCTCTAAATATTTTCTAGCTCCTCATCAACAGGATGAGCATCTCTTGGGTGATGCCTTCTAATATGGTTTTGTGGTTACAATAGTGGAAGAACCCCTTTTTTAGTCCTCATATTAATGTAATTTGGAACTTGATTCCATTTCATTTTGTGTGGGGAGTATGGCTAGAGAGGAACAAGAGAATTTATAGAGGGGAAAAATTTTGAGCAATGAGAAGTTTTAGAAGTATCATCTATTTTTTAGAGGAGAATGTTAAATCTATCAAGTACCCTATCAAGATAGAGAATACTAAACAGACTATGATAACTAAGGTATGGAATTTGGAACCCATTAGTGGTTGAGAGGCAAATGCTCAAGTTAGAACTGATGTAAAATGGCAACAACCCCAAGATGAATGGTTGAAGTTAAATTTTTATGGGGCATCCAAAGGTAACCGAGGTAAGGCCAGAGTAGGAGTAATTTTTAGGGACAATCAGGGCAAGGCATATTGGTGGGGGCAACCTGTAAGTTTTTGGGAATTACTACTAGTCATAAAGCTAAAGTTAATGCTCTACATATAAGTGTAAAGCTACCTAAGGATTTAGATGCTAAAAATGTTATCTTTGAAGGAGACTCCTTAAATATTATCAATCATTTAAAAAATGATGGAGAAGCTAATTGGAAAATTGATTACATTGTGCAAGATATTAGAGAGATTGTAAAGTATTTTGAAGAAGTTTGACTTTATTCATGTCTTTAGAGAAGGTAACAAACCAGCAGACTAGCTAGCAAACTTTGTTGCCATTAAAGAAGAGGATAGGAGATGGATCCCCTAGGGGTGGTCCATGAGGACTTAGAAAAATTCACGAGGGAGGACTATAGCTAATTGAGGTTCAGGATGAATGTTGTTTATCTTGAGTCTAGAGATTTTTTGACCACTTCCCCTTGGTAGCTACATAGTTGATAGGTTGACTTTGTGTTGTAAAAGGGTTCGAGCTCTTTCAAAATCTCATTTTTACCCTAATAAATAAAATATAAAGGAATATATAGTAGATATTTTTTAAAGCCATTTAATCATGTTCAATGAGTTTATTGTATATATTATTATATGAACATACATTGATGCATAAAATAGAGAAAAAAAATATAGAGACATAAGATGTCAAAAAAATATATTACTCTCTTTGTTAACAATATTCAAATCAAAATACAAATAATGTGATAGATTTATAAATCCAAAATTACATGTAAAATAAAAATAAATTAAAAAAACTATTTTTCTAGTATTTTAATGCTAAAAGTAAATATCTAATGTATATTTATTATAAATGCTTCAATTTACATAGATAGAAATATAATAATAATTTATTTTTTGTAACTTTAATTCATATAGAAATAATTTAGGAGAACAAATTATGTTTTTCTTTTTTTTGCAAGTTACTATTTTGAGGAACCAAATAAGTAGTGGTTTTCTATTGTCAATTAATTATTACAAGTGAATATTGAATATTGTATATTCCAACCAAGGTAATTGAAAATCTAAAACCATGTTTAACATTACCTAATCTCTAATTAATCAAGGTTTTTAAGGACATATTTTATAGAGTTATGGTTGTATAAATGATATTATATGGAATATTAGATAAAGAAAGGATCTTGATATTAAGCTTGAGGTTCCCTTAATTTGAATTATTGTTTTTTAGACTCTTTAACATTGATGAATATTTAGTAACAGACTTGAAGAAGATGGAGATTTCATCAGCCTCCAATATTATCAACCAGTTAAAGAGTCTTTCTGGCCTCATTAGTACAGTTGTTGATTTGTGTGATTCTCTAAATCTTATGTTTTACAACGAGCAGTTCCAGGGGCATGAGGAGTCGAAGGCAGAATCTAAAGTTGATGGCAAGGAGGAATCTAAGGATGAGGATGATAAGGAGTCATATGAGGACTACAAGGAAGACTGACTGCTTGGCCTCCTGGCTGTCCATTCTGTGGGATGTTTGTTTGACTATATTCTGCTATTTTTTGTATGGGCACAAGCGACCCTGCATGGTGCTTGCATGATTAGTTTTTCTTATTGTTAGTTCTATTTTGCATATTTCTTTTCTAATGGCTATAATATTAGGCTTCCATAGTTTAGTTTGGTTGTCTTCAAATGGAAGAGTAGGGCTTGGCCCTTGTTGTTGGTAGATTAAACTTGTAGGGCTTGGCCCTTGTCCAGTTGGTCGGTGGACCCTATTTTATAAAATGGTTTTAGGTCAACCAGTTAAAACCCGGTGTTAATAATAATAGTCTCTTACTTACCAAAAAAATATTTAGATGAAATTTTATGCAAAACAAAATTTTAGTAATGAAACAATAAAAAAAGTAAAGTATATTTTGATGATATTCTATCTTTATGATTGTTTCTCACTTACCTAATTTGAATATTTTTATTCTATATATAATTTCATTAATGTTTAATAAACTAAGATTTATTTTTTTAGCACATATAGAATTATTTTGGATCATCTATTACTATTGTCTTAGGTGCAATTTTGGCTTCTTAATTCTTCTTATATAATCATTGTCATATGACACTTATATTTTCTTAGAATTCTTGTATCTATAAATTAAAATTTAAGATAAGACTGTTAATTATATCTTATTTTGTGATATTTGTGTTAATAACATAAAAATACACAAGACATTTATCCACATATTATTCATATGTATATTAAATGAAAAATGTATGTCTAAAGGAAAATTACCGATTTCATTTATTTATAAAATCTAACCTCAAAAGAATGTATAAAATCACAATCCTTTTGATATCTTATATAACAATGCAAAATTACATGGTTAATATTAGTAGTGAGTAGGGCCTTCTCCAGTTTAGTGTTCTCAACACCCCATCCTCGTATGCGCATAACATATCCAAAATAATAATTATTAAAATATTTCATTCTATTCTATTTTTAGAACCTTATTATTTATGTTTAAAAACTTTATAAGAAATCAACATAATTTATTCTTACTAACATTTGCAATGCAAGCTAATATAGCAATCTACTCAACTATAATTTAAGTGGTAATATGTATGCTTTTTTTTTCAACAAATTTTAATATTGTAAATATACATTTCATAATTTATTCTATTGGAAAATCCAACATAGTTATATCAATTATATCACTTGTTAAATTTCTTTAGAAAAATATTTTTGAAGACTAAATAGATTTTATAAAAGGTTATTTGTTTAGTCATAGCAATACTATAATCTAATTAAAAAGTATGGATCAATTTGTAATATATTGTTTAGCAACTTCAAGCACAAACAATGCTTAAATACAATATTTATGTGATATATGATTGGATTAATAAATATGGCATTATTATATTTAAAATTTTGATTTATTTAATGATACAAACTTTTTTCCTTGGAAAATATTTGGCATGACATTCATTTTAAGTTTAGAAATAGAAAATCATAATTATTAAAAAAAACATGACAATGCTTTATTAGTTTGATCTAAATAACTAATTAATATCTAATATATAAAAATAAAACCTAAAAATATTATTTATTAAATTTATTCTTGCTCTACAATTGAAAAAGAAGAACTAGACAATTGAGAACCTAATAGAATAATTTTTAAATTATAATTAAAAACCCAAAATGATATGGGTGGTATGAAAATCCAAATATAAATTGATTCAAAGAAAGAATATTAGAATGTTCAAGGTGGAATGCTATACTATTTCTAATGATTTGGCTAAAAAGAATATTTGGTCTCTTGAAACCCTCCAGAGGTCCTCAACATTCCTATAGAAGTCCAAAACCAAATTCTTATAAATAAAAGTTATAAAGAAAAAAATACTATAACATTTCAAGTGTTCTCTTTGTCAGAAGGATCTAAAAACATGAAAACAATTACTTCAATATATCCCTAAAAAAATCACCATTGTTGTCAATATATCCATAAGAAACGAGGTTGAATTTTTATTCATATGTAAAAGTTTTACTAAACTTTTAAAGAATAAATAAATAAATAAATTGCTTTAATATTTTAAATATATTCTCTCACTCCTGCTCCGTCTCGATTTTACTTCTAAGCGAGAGGTCCCTATACTCCCTGGTTTTCCATCTAGCTGCTCTTCAAGGTCATTCTGCTCTACTATGGTGGCAGTTGCCAGTGTCTTGTGCTAGTCGAGGGGCCTTACCAGTTCTCTCTGAATCTCTTGTGGGTGCGGTAAGACATTGAAAATTTGGCTCCCTGGTGGCCACCAGGTGGATTGAGCTACATGTCGGCCCTACCTATGGGGGTGATTTGGGGCTTTGGTAGTTGTGCGGATGGTTCTAGTTGGTGGTCCCTTGTTTGGTTCTAGACCTGCTTGGCTTAGTGAGCATCGGTTTTTTGGACTGGTTGCTTATTGGGGATCTTGGTCAATCATCTCTACTTTTCTTATGGGTTTTGGTATGCCACTGAATATTCGATCGGGGTCCCTGTGGGAAGGGGATCGAATCAAAGGTTGAACCAAACCTGCAAGGGTGAATGTGGGGTGTTTCTACTATAGTAGCGTTGACTATTTTTCTTGGTTGGTGCCAGGTCAGGTTTCGTTGCTCGGGTGGTGGTTGGTGATTTTGGCTATAGAGTTCCTTTCTCTAGTTTTATGGTAGTATTGCCTTCATAGTTCCCCAACTGGGCTAGGTGTTGTCTTCGGTAGGGTGGGTTCTTATACCCTACTACGTAGTTTCCTTCTCCAAGGTCATGGCTTCTAAATTTCACTTTGGGATTTTTTCCCCTTTTGATGGTTATTGAGTGGTCCTTGGAGGAGGCGTTGTGATCCTTAGGTGAGGAGTGGTTTCATCCATTGGTACTTCCACCAGTTTTAGCGGTTGTTATGCTCCTATGTGGGAGTTGTTGTGCACAATATTTATTTGAAAAAGGAGCTACAGGGTAATCCTGTCTCTTTGGTTGGCTTCCTATGCAGTGGTTCTACTTTTCATTTGAGCAGTTTGTTTAGTTAAATTTCCTCTTTTTTCTAGGTTGCTCTCATTTCCTTTGTTGTTGGTGTCGTTGGTCTTGTAACTTCGTTGGTGGGTTTGCTTTTGTGGGAGCTAGTGTGCACTGAGGATTTTTTCATTGGATATGTTGGGGTTCTTCGTGTATTTGGTGGTTTTCTCTACAGGATCTAGTTTTCGGTCTCTGGTTTCCAACTTGAGTGGTTTGGCTATTCAAATTTTAAATTTTAAATTTTCCTACCGCTCTTGGTCCTCTGCTATTCGTATCCACTGGTGGTTGGTTTTGTCATATCCGGATGACGTTGTTGTCTATTTATGGGACACTCAAGCGTGTGGTTGTGTCATTTGTCATTGTTCTTTCTCCAGATGGAGTTGTTGGTGTTGTGTGGTACAACTGGCCAGTGTGTGTATTTCTATTATTTTGGTTTGGCGGCAATTGGTTTTTCTCCTTTGGGAGCTATTGATTTTTGTAATTTGGCTTTGTGCTCCTTGGAGCTGTTGTTTAAGGTTGTGGAACACCTTTCAAAACCCTCCCTCATTTTTTGTGCTTTGTGCTCCTTCTCGGAGCTATTGTATAAGGTTGTGGGAGACCTTTCAAAACCCTCTCTTTATTAATAGTACCAAAAAAAATTTAAATATATTATTCGTTTTAGGTGTTTTGTTTTTTTTTTTCTGACTAATAAAATAATATCAAATGGAAAAATTATGATTTAGATAAAGACAATGTACACGCATACTTGATGTAGAAGATCAGAATATTATAATTTATAATTTGAAGGAATTTTAACAATTTTATTTCTTAAAGTGTCGCTACATTAATTTTTATATAACTTGAAATTTTATTATTAATAATATATTGTTGTTGTGTATGTGGGACCTAGAAACTATTGAGGACATAACTCTATCCATGTCAGACAGGGTCATCAACATTATTTTTATCAATAAAAAACAAACCTATAATGGATCACAACCAATATCTATGCTCCAAATAATTCTCCCAACAGAAGAATTTTTTGGGACATTCTATCAACAATGCATAGCAATTTTGAGCATATTCTATGGCTTCTTGTGGGAGAATTTAACTCCCCCTCTTTCCATATGATAAAAAAGGTGGTAACCCCATCACCCCTAGATGCACAGAAGATTTTAGTGACTTTGTAAACAACAATGAACTCATGGATGTTCAACTTCAAGGATCAAACTACACCTGGAGCAATAGAAGACCTGGAAACTAGCTTATCCAAATCTAGATCGATAGGTTCCTTATGTCTAAAGATATCATTCACTTTTTAGGTGACGACAACCTTTACACTCGATCAAAAATTGGGTCTGACCACAACCCCTTGGTCCTGTACTATTCCTGCTAGAGGCACCCATACAAAACCCCCTTCAAGTTTGAGAAAATGTGGCTAAACCACCCAGACATCAAAAAGTGCATTAAATAATGGTGGCAGCATGACCCTCTAGGGAATTCGATATCAAAATTATTTAGGAAACTCAAGTCTATCAAGTTTAAACTAAAGGAGTGGAACAAAGATGTGTTTGGTAACCTATTCCAAGAAAAGAAACAAATCATGGAGGAGCTAGGCAGAGTGGAGAAGCTCATTCAAAATGGGAACCTAGGGCCTGACATCTTTAAGGAGGAAAAATCCCTCCTCGTAAATTTTCATAATAACTTGGCCAAGGAGGAAGCTTTCTAGAGGCAAAAATCTAGGGCATTGTGGCTAAAGGAAGGTGACAAGAACACTAAATTCTTTCATGCCTCCACCTTGAGACACAGAAGCATGAATAGTATTAAAGGACTAACCAGGGAAGATGGATAAAAAACAAATGACCTTCGAGAAATCAGAGCAGAATTCATGTCTCACTTCCAAGAGATTCTCGGTCCCAGCCCTCCTTGCCCCCCATATTAAAAACTCTCTACTCCAAAACATTCCCAACCTAGTGTCTAATAATTTCAATGAGGGGCTTTTAAAAGTTTTTACTAACGAAGAAATTCAGGAGGCCCTATTCTCAATGGAACCAGACAAAGTGCCAGGTCCATACGGCCTCCCCCCATATTTATTTAAGCATTTTTGGGATATAGTAGGTAAATAAGTCTTTGAAGCGGTGCAGTTATTCCAAAGATCCAAGAAAATTCCTAAGGAGACAAACTCTAATTTAATTGTGCTAGTTCCTACATCCCAAACCTGTAAGTCCATCTCTGACTACAGGCCAATTAGCCTATGCAGTGTGATTTACAAACTCATAACTAAATTCAAGACCATCATGACCACTATCAAGGTAGCTGAGTTAAAGGCAGGTTTATCACAGATGGAGTCATAACAGTCCATGAATTGGTTCATTCGGTTGCCAACAACAAAAATCCTAATATGTTTCTCAAGATTTATATGAATAAATCATTTGACAGAGTCTCCTAGCAATTCCTCCTTAAAGTCCTAGATAGGTTTGGCTTTCACAAATAATGGATAGACATGGTCAAGGAATGCATTTCTACAGTCTGGTTTTCTATTATTGTCAATAGCTCTCCGACTGGTTTCTTCCAAAGCTTCAAGGGCATCCATCAGGGTGACCCCCTATCTCCTTTTATTTTCATCATCATGGCAGAAGCACTGGGGATATCCTTATCAACAACTTGCTCCAAAGGTCTCATATCAGGTATCAAACCTACCATGGTATCTAGGGCCATCACTCACCAGCAGTTCATCGATGATACCATTCTGGCATCCTCTTCCTCCATTCCTGAAGCAAATATCATTAAAACAATTCTCAATTACTATGAAATAGATGCTGACTAGAAGGTAAACTACAATAAAAGTAGATTGTATTTTTTGAACACTCCTATTCTTAGATAGAATAGAATTGCAAAAATTTTAGGATGCAACATAGCTAATCTCCCCACTAAGTACCTTGGGCTACCTATGTTTCATGGAAGGGTCTCCCCAACAATGTGGTCCAACGTCCTCGAACGCATCAACAAAAAACTAGCTAGGTGGAAGAGCGGAATGCTCAGCCAGGCAGCTAAAGACACTCTAGTGCAAGCCTACCTCCAAAGTATATCGATATATTTTTTGTCCATCTTCAAAGTTCCAATTTTAATTTGCAATAATATTGAACAAATCCAACGCAAATTTCTATGGGTTGGCAATGAAAACCAAAATAGATTCACTCTTATCACCTGGGATAGAGTTTGTTCCAGGAAAGACCATGGAGACCTCAGATTTGGAAGGATCAACAAAATGAAATTTGCGTTGATAGCCAAGCAGATTTGGAGAGTGGTAACCAATGAGAATTTGACATGGATAAACGTCATTAAGGAAAATAACCTTCACCACCTGCCATTTTTGGGTGACCACTGCCTCCCTTCTAACTCATGTTTTTGGAACTCTCTTGTCCAGACCAGGGATATCATAAAAAGAGGTCTCCGATGGTGGCTAGGTTCTGGGACAAGTATTAGCTTCTGGGAAGACCCCTAGCTTCGAGAGCAGCCTCTCATCAATGATCCAAATATGTTTACCCTAAAACCCTTTACTAAAAATATTCTTGGAGAAAGAGTTGTTGATTTTATCACCCAAGGGCCCTTCAGATGGTAGTGGAAGAGATTTTTCATCAATAACCCATTGATCGAGTTGGCCGAGGCCACTAGATGCTTGTAGAACTTTCTCCGTGTTTGCATCATACCTAACACCTAGTCGCCTGACACCCTTGTATAGAGTTTATCAGAAGCTAGAACCTACTCTGTAAAGTCTACCTATTACAACCAAGAGCCTCCAACCACAAAATGGAAAATTGCTAAGAATATATGGATTAAAAGCATCATTCCTAAAGTGGCTTTCTTCTCATGGCTGGCCTCCCAAAATAGAATTCTCACAATTGACAATCTCATGACCAGAGGGCTCCTTATCCCTAATTGGTGTGTGCTCTATAAATCTAATTGGGAATCTATCAATCACATTTTCTTAGGATACCCTTTCTCCCTAGTTTTACTTAACTCAGTGTTTGATAACTTCAATGTGTCTTCGGTCCATCCTCCTACTATTCACAAAATTTTTCAACACTGGCCCATACCCTTTAAAAACCAATAGTTTAGTTTTTTGTGGCTCTCTTGTCTTCGCCATTACTTATGGCAAATATGGTTAGAACGTATCTCAAGGATTTTCAAAGCTCATACCAATGATTCCCGTAGGACCACTCTAAAAATCTTATCCTTAGCGGTAGAAAATGCCTCTGTCATATCTTCCCTCGAAGCTCCCCCTTGGCCTAGAGGCTACTCTCACCAATAGATTCCACCTCACTAACATTTTTAGTGCGCATTTTGCTTTTGTCAACAGGTCTTCAATCAGGTGGATTCCTCCACCTTCAAGGTGGCTCAAACTAAACTTCGATGGGGCGGTGAAAGGAAATCCGAGCGACATTGATGGAGGAGGCATCCTCAGAGACTGTAAAGGTGAATTTTTCTAGCCATTGCATAAAACTTAGGGACCCAAACGAATAACATAGCTGAAGCAAGAGATCTATTCCAAAGCCTCCTTCTCATTGATAATATGAGCATTGATCAACTGATTATAGAAGGGGACTCACTCCACATTATCAATTGTCTCAGAGAAAACTCTAACCCACCATGGCCTTTGACAAATATTCTTTAGGAATTCAGAGCTCTCATCACCAAATACACAGACATCGTTATTCAACACCAATATTAGGAGGGGAACAAAGTGGCAGATTGGCTAGCGAATAAGGGAGTTAGTGAAACTTCCATACAGGTTTGGAGAGATTCCTTCCCCCATAACCTTAGAACTGACACCTCTAATCCTGATGTTTATACATTGTAATTACTCTATGGAAAAATACAAGTCTCAGTCAGTGCCTAAGGGTTGTTTTTCCAAGATTGTGGGCCACTCTACCAAGCACAACACTTTTGATATAGTGGTTTCCACGTCCATGCCACATGTCATAGTTTACAAAATGTATTATCAGCAACACCAGTACCAAAGGCTGATACTTGAATCTAACTCATTCGTCCATCAACCATGTCAGCAACACCAATATCCAAGGTCGATCCTTGAAGCTGACCCACCAGGAACATAGGGGTGGTTACCGCAGAGTGGGTTTCAATAATTGGTGACACTATTCTAGTATTATAAATAAGGAAAGTGATAATCCCATGGAAAAACTTAGCAGTCTGAATCAACAGACCCACCCTTACTTTCCCTATGATCATAGCTCCAAAAACAAGGCTATAAAGCATCATCGTGGCACATCTTCCATCTATTTTTTGGTCATTCATACTTACAACCTTGATCGCCTCAATATAGAATTTCTTGATCTAGTGTAGAAAGTTGTCATCACCCAAGTAATCATTACCCTTTGCACCCATGTCATTTTTTAGAGTAAGCACCCCAACGCCCTTCCCTCGGATAGTCTGGCACCATTCGTAGTGCTTCAACCTATCAGCATCAAGGCTATTATGACTTGGCATCCCTTGCCATTTGGGTCTTTGATCCTTTCTAAGCAGGGGGCTAGCCTCGTTGTTTCCCCTCTAGGCTACCCAATCAAGGATGGACATTCCCATCTCAAGGTCACCACCAAGCCCACCTTTTTCCTCGCCAAAGTCCACCCTAATTTCATCCCAAGAAATAATTGGAATCAAAATATGTTTAAGTATCCATGTGATTACTCAGAACCTTCCTTTAATTCCAATGGTGTCACATCCCTCAGGCGCTTCAGAGTCCCCCTGCTCAAAGTCTTGTTCAGTGAGCCCTCCTCTACCAGTAATTACCACCCCTTGTCTGCAATGGCCATCATTGAACTTGATACTCTTAATATTGAGGCCGATATCAAGACTATCCTCCACAACCATGGCTTCCTTCCCTTCCTTAAGAAATTTAGGGGGCATGACGATGTGATCACCAAATATTTTGCCAACACCTGGGTTAATGGCCAAGTTTTGGTCAGAGGTATGAACTTCATCATTTTTGCTGACCTGTTAGCGGATATCACCGAGCTTCCCAATGAGGGTTTCAAGCTCCATAGAGATAATCATACCATTCAAGATGAATTGAAACACTTTATGGATAGAGGGAAGAAATTGGCTAGAGATGATAAAGGCATCATCCGCAAGAAATTTCTAGAGCCTTGGTGTAGGGCTTTGATTCCAGTGATGCAGTACATCACGATTGATAAGGTGGATGAACCATTGAGAAGCTTCCATATTGCTTTCCTCAATGTTCTTCATGATGTTAAAGAGGTCAACGTCCCTGAATATCTTTGACGCTCGATGGAGGTTTCCATTGAGAACTATCAGAAAAGGGAAGATTCACACATCAAGCACCAAGGGCTTTTCTTGGTCATCTATGACCACATGCTGCAGAAAATCACTACTAAGGTAGATTTGAACCTGTTTATGTACATTGAGGAGGACCTCTCTACGGTTGACATTGTGATGAACAGTTGCAGCTCCTACAATTGCAGAAGCATATGAAGTGCTACTAGGAAAAGAAAGAGCCTTGACCAGCTCACCTCTGAAAGCACTATCCCTGAGCTGGATCAATCCCTTGCGGATGCAAAAGTGATGGCCACTTACAAACATGATACCTAATATATTCTCACTGAAATGTTGGAGAACATCTTCTAGAATCAATCAAAGGCCTTAACCAACCTCGATCATGCTATTCGAATCTCCAAGGCTATTATTGCTAGTAAATATGAGACCTTTTAGATCATCCTCCCCATAGAGAAGGATAATGTTTGTGGTCTTACTTTGGAGTAAGTTGTTTAGTATCTTTTGTAAGTATTTTTGATTCGTTTGGTTTTGAATGGGCTCCTTATCGTAGGATATTTTTTGTCTGGTTGCCTATTTTTCCCTTCTCTTTCTTTTCAGTTGTAATTTTGGTGTGTTGGTTTAACTCCAATGGCTCTATTGGTTTAGTGGATGTTTAATATTTTGTTCTCTGGTTTCTCTTTGAGTTCATTTTTGTACAAGGTTTAGGGAACCTTTCAAAACCCTTTCTACCAATCATTTTTTTTTTTACATAAATTCAAAATCTAAATGTTATTAAAATATTTTATATGAATAAGAAGATTAGAAAAAATGGAGCATTTATTACTAAATTTTTTATTATATAAGTTGAAAGTCTTAATATTTTTTTATTATTAATTTTTTTTTTTAAAAGGGTTTTTATTCTTTTATATGAAAAATGAGCTATAAACTAAAAGCGTTTGAGGGAAGCAAAACCTACTAAACACCAAAAAGTTAGATCCTTATTGAGCTTGTGTTTAGTGTATATTTATGCATGATAGTTAAGCTCTGAGAACTGTACATAGATGTACATTGATATTGATCTGGATATTCCTAGTATATGCATTTGCTAGGGTGATTGGATGACTACCTTGCTTGAGTTGGTCTGAATAAAAAACCAAGAAGATCATCTTTGGGGAAGAGTTTTGTGAAACATAACCAATATCCTTATGATCTAAAATCCATTGGGAGTCCTTAGATTAAGAAGTTGTGACTAGTTGGTTGCTATTGTAGTCACAATGGGGTAGTTTTGTTCCTTTGAAGTCCCAAAATAATCTAAAATCCTAGATTTAAGAAGAGAATCTAATGTTGGTTTTGGCTTGAAATTGAACTCCATTGTTGGTTTGTTTTTATTTGTTTAGGCATAACTAGTTTAGATAGACTAACTTGAAGCTAGTTGGAAGTAGCCTTAAAGCTCTTTGTTTTTTCTTTGAATATCCTTATTTCTCTCTTTCCAGATACCAGTTTCTTCTGCTTTCAAGGAGGGATCTATTGACACCACCAGTTGGAAATTTCCTTAGGCATGACCCATTATACCTCTATATTTTTCATCCATTGGTTCCACACAAGTTGAAGAAATGGACATTTCATGAACATGTGATTTGTTGTCTCTTCATTTATTTTGTAGAGGTGGCATCTTTTGCACCTAGAAAACCTCTTTTGATCAGGTTGTACCAAGTTAGTAATTTTGGATAACCAACCATGTAAAGACTTTCATATTTGGAATACAATTGTTTCCCATAAGTTCCTCCAAGGTGTCTTTTGATAAGGTAGATATAGGCCTTCATTTTATCCACTTTTAATTATATAGTTTCTTATTGTGGATCTGATCAGGTTCATTTGAGACAGGATTAGGATAGTCTCCTAGTTTTGCATGGAGGGCCTCTAGATCTTACCTTAAAGTTGAGAGTTTTAATTATTAAGGTTGTAATTTTTTTTTCGCATAAGTAGTTCAAATAAATGAAGAGTCTTACTTATATTCAAACAAAAGTTGATATCACATATAAAAACATGAAAACAATATTACTAAATTTGAACAAAAATTCAATAGTTATCTACACTTTAGTGAAATATAACTTAAAAGTATGATTAATTTAAAATCATTGGATGAATACATTGTTTAGCTAGACTATAGATCTTGAAATACAAGCTTATGAGATTTCAAAATGTTTCTTGTCATAAAAGAATATATAGAGAACAAATGAAAACAAATTGATATAATTTTTTGATAAAAAAAGTATTTTATTATTTTCTTTACTAAAATATCATATAGAACCAAATATCTTAAATATGAGCTATATTTCTATTATGAGATAACACTATTCATGAAAATGTAGCTTGTTGGTTCTAATCCAAAATAAAATTTCATGCAAAGTACCAATATTGAAATGCATGATTTGTCATTCAATGAATTTATTGTGTTTAAAAGAATTTTCTAAGCCATAAGATCTACTTTAAGATCTTTATATTTTTTTAGAAATAAATTAATTTTAAGAGTTGCGCATAAATGTGTGTAAATATGGATTTATCTCAACCTCTTCTAAAATTTATGCAAAATACATTTGAAAAATCTAGGTTGAGATAATGAAGCTATCCTAGTTTAATGCTCAAATTATTATATGTAGGGCCATTTATGTGAACACTGCACTCTTCAAATAAAAGAAATCCCAAGAAAAAAATTTGATATATGTATATGCATACATATATTATTTAAAGATAAACCTTTAGGATACAATGATGCAAAAGAGTTCTAGGTATTAATTTCTTGTAAACATGACCCACTTTAAGATGTTAGGTTGTCTTAGTACTAAACAATAACAAATATCAAATGATTTGAATGATATATTATGCAACAAACATTAATGGTAAACAATCCAAGAACATGTTTGTCAAATAAAATATCTTGAAGAATACTTTAAGTTTAAGTCATTATTTCTATTCAAGTTATTTGGACTTTTTATCCACCTTTGATTTAGTAAATCCATGTTCTACAAAATATTTCCCATTTATTGTTTATTTATTTTTTAATTCATATGGTCTGAAACTTAATATTTTGAGTCAAGAAAGATCAAGAAATAATGCAATACAGAAATAGCATAGTATAACAAATCAAAACATTTAAATATGTATAAGCATTATAATAGATTGATTTTATTCCTCAAAATACATAGTAAAATGTAGGCTAACCCTTAGAAGAGATACAAGAATATAACATTTCATCCATTGCACATAATTTTACAATAAGAGGTATACAATATTTTTAGTGTAATGGAAATCCATTGTATTAAATATGAAAGGTCACCCACATGGATATGTGTTTGTTTGTGCTCCTTCAATTAGAAGGTCACACATATGAATATGTGGTATTTCACCTTCCTTGAGTTTCAAAGTGGACATTAATAGAGAATTAAATACATATGACTTGTCATTTTGTATTTTATATTCTAATGATGTGTCAACATGGCTAGAGATACATTTTCGCAAAAAAGTCTAGAAGTAGAAAATTATTGTTTTTAGTAAATATTTTGTGGTTAGTTTGATTTAAAGATTATAAAATAATCGCCATTACACAATTTCACACCTAAAACCTCTTTCCAAAAAAAGTCCAGTGGACTCTACTCATTCATAATTTTTTCTATCAAAGTCTTGTCAATGAGCAGTTCAGTTTGATTTTTTTAAATTGTAAGTCTTGTCAATGAATAGTTTCAATTTGATTTTTGAATGGTAATTTTTATTTTTACTTATAAAATTTTACAACTAACAAAATAAAAATCTATATATTTTATTATGTTTGCTTTTTAAGATATCGCTAGATGTTGCAGGCTGTATTCTGCCATAAATAATGGAGAATCTAATCTTTAGATGTTGTGTAAGTTTTATTAAAAAAAAATTGCGTTCCAGCATGGCAAGCATGGCCAGAAAGACGAAGTTCCATGTTCGAGCACCACTATAAAGCTCGCAGCTGATGTGTCTCTAGCCATGATGACAGCAAACCGCCCAGCCTGGAGCCATGCCCTTATGAACAAAATTTCCGATGACCAGAGAAACAGGCCTCTTCTCAGAAGAATGCTAGGGCCCATGGCGTTTCAAGCGATAATGGCGCAAAGGGTGAGGTACCAATCTCGTTTGATATTGCAGTCCAAATTGAAACGAGCGCACATGAAGCAGCACAAGGCTTTTGATGGATTTGGAAGATATAGTTTGCAATTGTGTAGAATTTTCTACTTCAATAGAATTCATCCTGTAAGAAGCTGATCTTATGCAAGACTAGTAAGGAGGCGTCGTGCTTGCTCAGTGAAACAGCAGATTATATAGCTGCTCTTAAAACACAGGTAGATGTCCAGCAAGCACTACTAACCAACATTCACAATGAAGATTCTTCCACGAGTATGGTTGAGACTTAAAAATAAAAGCAATTTCCAACATAATAGTGTCCCTTCGGTCTCAGATCCCAGATATAAATTTTATTATGTATATGCTTTTCCAAGGCATCCAGAGCTGTCATTTTCTCTTAGCAAGTGTCTGCAGCTTATTCTTAAATTCAAGTTTGTCCTGGGTAGGGTTTTATCTAGCCTCGGCTAGTAGTAGTCCTCTTACTTGGTAATTGAATGTTTGTGATGTTATGCATGGGTTTCTAAGCACTTCCTTTTACAATGGCATTTTCTTAAGATAGAAATATACTGTTTCCTGACTTTCTTGACGTTTACAGTGTAAGATATGGCTTTTGCAAGTGATAATTACTTTTTATGCAGACTTCTTCTCAACATGGTAATGTTGTTGGGATAATTTTTGAAGATTTTAATTTTAATTTGCCGAAGTCGGGAGAGGGAGCGAAGTGCGAAGGGCGAAGAGCGCAGGGCGAAGGAGGGAAGGGCCCGAAGTCGGATTGCGCAGCCGAAGACGGGCTGCGCTTCCGACAACTGCGCAAGCGAAGCTTGCGCAATCGGGCTGCGCACGCGAAGTTTGCGCAGTCGGGTTGCGCACAGGGACTTGTGCGCAGTTGGGTTGCGCACGGATCTGGTGCGCAATCGGGTTGCGCACGGACCGAGGTGCGCAATCGGGTTGCGCACGCGAAAACTGCTAAGTCCGGGAAGCACTCGGTCAACGCCCGACTACGTCGGTCAAAGGCAGCGAAGTCGGGAGGACAGCTCCAGACTTAGCCAAATTTCTGGGGAGCGGTTGGTCAACGCCCGACTGCGCTGGTCAACGGCAGCGAAGTCCGACTTCGCTGCACAGTCGGGTGGACAGCTCCAGACTTAGCCAAAAATTTTGCCTTGCGAACTTTTGCTGTCCGGAGGCTTGTGCGGCTACGGCGATGGCTTGCTTGGCTGGGAGGAGAGAAACACCGAAACTGAGAGCAATGTCTCGGATCTGAGCTCAAACTTATAGAACCCGAAAGAAATCGCTCTGAGGCGATTTGTACAGAGAACAACAACAGATTTTAGCACACAGAGATAACTGCAAACCCTACAGATGCCTTAAAACAACAACAAATTTTATTCATATAAGACGAGGGTTACAAAAGTCCTCAACTGAGGAAAACTAACATCTGCAGACTAAAGCTGCAGGATAAACTAAGACGGAAAACAAATGTCGAGTCGGTTGCTCGGACATTAAACAGATGAGCCACACTGCTCACTGAAACGATCTCGTCTCCTACTCTGCTGTTTCTCCAAATTTCCTCCCGCTCTCCTCTTTCTCCACGCTTCTTCCACACTTGTCTGAAGACCCGAACTGCCTTATATAGCCGCGGGGAGAGGAAGATAGGGGTTGTCCTCTGACAGGTTCTGACAGACCCTCAACTAGGGTTTCTGACCAATCGTCGAACTGACATTAACTTCTGCGACGATCGGATCTGTCAGACGTCACATCTGTCAGAAGGCACGTGCGACGTCAAGTCAAAATTTTGTCGGGATCCCCGACTTCGCGAGCGCAATCCGGCTTCGCCCAAGTTCGGAGCGCAGTTGGGCGGAGGCGTGAAATCTGGATTAATATTTCTAACACCCTCCTTTAAGCCTGATTTCACGAGCGCTTTGACTCCAAGCTGCTCTCGCAATCTGCTGAAGTCTTCCTCCTTCAAAGGCTTCGTGAAAATATCTCGCCAACTGCTCCTTGGATCTCGCAAAACTGCAGTTGAATTTCTCCGGACTTCACCAACTCTCTGATGAAGTGATAACGAATATCGATGTGCTTCGTCCGGCCATGGAACACGGGATCCTTTGACAGTGCAATGGCCGAATTGTTATCACAAAAAATTGTTGTCGCGCCTTTCGGAGGATAGTTCAGTTCACTCAGAACTCTTCGTAGCCAAACTGCTTGGCATGCGGCTGACGTGGCGGCGACATATTCTGCTTCAGCTGTGGACAACGCAACGATGGGTTGCTTCTTGGACGCCCATGAGACTGCCCTTGATCCGAGATGGAAAGCATACCCGGAGGTGCTCTTTCGATCGTCGGTGCTGCCAGCCCAGTCATTGTCTGTGAAGCCCACCAGTTCCAACTGGTCCTGTCTGGCGTAAAATAGGCCATTGTTTCGCGTCCCGTTGACATAGCGCAAGATCCTCTTGCCTGCTTGCCAGTGCGTGTCCTTCGGAGTCTCCATGAAATGGCTGATCAGACTGACTCCGAACATCAGATCTGGCCGAGTTGCAGTCAAATACATCAGACTGCCAACTAGCCTCTTGAACAGGGTTGGATCTACATTCCTCCCTGAATCCAACTTGCTCAGCTTCAAACTTGTGGCTATAGGTGTGATGGCAGGTTTGTTGTCCTCCATCTTGAACCGCTTCAGGACATCCTTCGCATACTTGCCTTGAGAAATGAAGATGCCATCTGTCGATTGGTCAACTTCAATGCCGAGAAAATACTTCATCAGCCCTAAGTCCGTCATCTCGAACTCCTTCTTCATGGTTGTTCTGAACTGGGCAAACAATGTTGTGTTGTTGCCAGTGTAAATCAAATCGTCCACATACAGGCAGACGATTATGAGCTCACCTGCATCATTTGTCTTCATGTACAGGGTGTGCTCATATGGGCATTTTACAAACCCATTTTCCTGAAAATAACTGTCAATCCGGTTGTACCAAGCCCGGGGCACTTGCTTCAAACCGTACAGGGCCTTCTTCAACTTCAGGACTTTGCCCTCCTGGCCTTCAATTTCGTAACCTGGTGGCTGGTCTATGTAGACCTCTTCCTCCAACACTCCGTTGAGGAAGGCTGACTTGACATCCATCTGGTACATCTTCCAACCCTGTTGGGCTGCCAATGCCAGGATCATCCTGACTGTGTCAAGTCGGGCTACAGGCGCATAAACCTCATGGTAATCGATGCCTGACTTTTGCTTGTAACCCTTCGCCACCAGTCTGGCCTTATGCTTGTCAACGTCTCCTTGGGCGTTGAACTTTGTCTTATACACCCACTTGACCCCAATGGTCTTCTTCCCTACTGGAAGATCTGTCAGTTGCCATGTATCATTCTTTTCAATGGCTTCAATCTCCTCGTCCATCGCCTGCACCCACTTTTGATTCTGACTTGCATCTTCGAACTCTACTGGATCAACTTCAGTAAAGAATGCAAAGTTAGAGTACTCTTCATCTACATGGGTTTGGGTTGCCTCGTAGATTTCTTGCAAGCTCCTTGTCTTCGCTGGCGTCACCAGGTTCTAGATTCTACTTGCACATGGAGGCGACCGAGATGGAGTGGTTGTGCTACTGCTGGCACCATTGCTACTGCTGGAGGTTGCAGGTGGCTGCACACTTCCTTCTTCCAAGTCAACAGACTCTACTACTGCTGGCTCTGACTGGCCAGTCTCCGACTTCCAGTTCCAGGCTTCATCTTCAAGAAACTTCACATCACGGCTGATGATGAGCTTCTTCGTCACAGGGTTGTACAGCCTATATGCCTTCGCCTGCTCACTGTACCCTATGAAAATGCACTTCTCAGCTCTATCATCCAACTTCTGCCGCTTCTCTTCTGGAACATGTGCATATGCAATGCACCCGAACACACGCAAGTGAGCCACACTTGGCTTCACACCGCTCCAGGCCTCCTGAGGGATTTTGTCCTTCACGCTTTTGGTGGGACATCTGTTCAGCAGGTAGACTGCACATGTTACAGCCTCTGCCCAAAATTCATGCGGCAATCCCTTCGCCTTCATCATGCTTCGTGCCATCTCCATGATGGTCCGGTTCTTCCTCTCAGCTACGTCGTTCTGTTGTGGCGTGTATCTGGTAGTGAACTGCCTTCGAATTCCGTGCTGCTTGCAGTAGTTATGGAATTCATTGGAGATGTATTCACCTCCGCCATCTGTCCTGAGAGTCTTGATCTGATATCCGCTCTGTTTCTCCACCAGAGCCTTGAACTCCTTGAATCTGGCAAATGCTTCTGACTTCAGCTTGATGGCATAGATCCAAGTCTTTCGGCTGAAGTCATCTATGAACGTTAAGAAGTATTTGTTGTCGACAAACGTGTTGGTCTGCATCGGACCGCAAATGTCTGAGTGCACCAGCTCCAATGGCTGTGATGCTCTCCAAGACTGACCAGAAGGGAACGAATCCCTATGTTGTTTGTCGACTAAGCAGCCCTCACAAACTTGATTTTGTTGCTCTATCAGGGGTAAACCCTTCACCATATGCTTCTTGTGTAGTTGATTCAGGCCACTAAAGTTCAGGTGACCAAATCTGAGATGCCACAACCAGGTAGCATCTTTCACAACTGCACTCAGAGACATCAATGATTCATTCTGAATCTACAGTGGAAACATTTTATTCTTCGTCATGGACACTGTAGCAATCTGCCCATGCGACTTGTCTCTGATGGTGCAAGCTCCATCTTTGAACTGGACCGTATGTCCCTTCTGCACGAGTTGTCCAACGCTCAGCAGGTTGTGCTTCAGGCCAAGCACATAGTAGACATCACAGATCTGCTTCCGTTCACCGTGCCTGGTGCGGATGAGGATCTTTCCTTTCCCCATTACGGGAACCTTGTTGTTGTTCCCCATCTTCACCTCAGACTGGACTATTTCATCCAATTGGGAGAACATCTCCTTGTTCCCCGTCATGTGGTTGCTGCACCCACTGTCTAAATACCAGACATTCTTCTGGCACTCCTCCTCAATGTTGCAAGTCAACAACACATTTCCTCCTGTCGCATTTTCGGTTTCATCCGTGTAATGGGCTTGTTGTTGGTTCTCCTTGGCCATCCATTTTCTGCACTGTGAGATGTAATGGCCGAACTTCTTGTAGAAATAGCACTGGACCTTTGACATGTCCTTCTTCTGACCAGATCCAGCTTGCTGATTTTTTGAACTGCCTCTTCCACCTTGTTGATGGAAATTATAGTTGGTCTCTCCTTCGCTAGGGTTTGACCGTCCTCCTTGCTTGTTGCCTTTCCCACGCCTGCCTCTGCCTCTTCCTCCGTGAGAACTAGAGGCGCCATGGTGGGAATCTTGTCTGTCGCTGTCTCGAAATGAGACCTGAGCCTTGAATGCTTGCTCTAGAGAGGTCTGAGATGAACGGCTCAGCCTCTGTTCATGTGTCTGCAATGAACCCATGAGCTCGTCTATCGAGAGGGTTGTCAGATCCCTCGACTCTTCGATTGCTATCACAACCGAGTCAAACTTGGTAGGCAGACTTCTGAGAATTTTCTCCATGATTCTCTGGCTCTGCACAATTTCTCCGTTCAACCGCATCTGGTTGATAATGTCCATCGTCCGGGTGAAGAAATCACTCATGGACTCGGACTCACTCATCTGCAGATTTTCAAACTCCCTCCTGAGCATCTGTAGCTTCACCAACTTTACCTTATTGGTGCCCTGGTACGAGCTGGCCAGAATCTCCCAGGCCTGCTTCGCCTTGGTGGCTGATGCGATCCACGGGAAGATGGACTCCTCGACCGCTTGCATGATGTAGAAGAGGGCCTTCTGGTCCTTCTTCGTGTTCTCTTTCAACAGGTCCTTGTCTGCTTGAGAGAGGGCGGCCAGTGCTGCTGCATCTGCCGATTTCTGGGTAGCCGTTCTCGACTAACTCCCACAGCTCCTGAGATCCGAACAAGATCTTCATCTAGATGCTCTAGTAATCGTAATTCTTCCCGTTGAAGCACGGGATCTGCAACTGCAAGTTGTTGCTACTGGAAGCCATTCTGCTTCGGTCTCCGCGTCAAGGGATCAGTAGCTCTGATACCAATTTGAAGAATTTTAATTTTAATTTGCCGATTCAAGAGAGGGAGCGAAGTGCAAAGGAGGGAAGGGCCCAAAGTCAGATTGCATAGCCGAAGATGGGCTGCACTTTCGACAACTACGCAAGTGGACTGCGCAAGCGAAGCTTGCGCAATCAGGCTGCACATGGACCAAGGTGCGCAATCGGGTTGCGCATGGACCGAGGTGCGCAGTCGGGTTGCGCACAACAGGAGCGTCAGCGCTCGGTCAAAGCACGAAGTCCGACTTCGTTGCGAAGTCGGGAGGACAACTCCAAACTTAGCCAAATTTCGGGAGCGGTTGGTCAACCCCTTCTGGTCAAGCGAAGTCCGACTTCGCTACGATGGGGGACAGCTCCAGACTTAGCAAAATTTTGCCTTGCAAACTTTTGCTGTCCGGAGGCTTGTGCGGCTACGGCGATGGCTTGCTTGGCTGGGAGGAGAGAAACACCGAAACTGAGAGCAATGTCTCGGATCTGAGCTCAAACTTATAGAACCCGAAAGAAATCGCTCTGAGGCGATTTGTACAGAGAACAACAACAGATTTTAGCACACAGAGATAACTGCAAACCCTACAGATGCCTTAAAACAACAACGAGTTTTATTCATATAAGACGAGGGTTACAAAAGTCCTCAACTGAGGAAAACTAACATCTGCAGACTAAAGCTGCAGGATAAACTGAGACGGAAAACAAATGTCGAGTCTGCTGCTCGGACATTAAACAGATGAGCCACACTGCTCACTGAAACGATCTCGTCTCCTACTTTGTTGTTTCTCCAAATTTCCTCTCCGCTCTCGACTTCCACACACTTGTCTGAAGACCCGAACTGCCTTATATAGCCGCGGGGAGAGGAAGATAGGGGTTGTCCTCTGACAGGTTCTGACAGACCCTCAACTAGGGTTTCTGACCAATCGCCGAACTGGCATTAAATCGCCGAACTGACATTAACTTCTGCGGCGATCGGATCTGTCAGACGTCACATCTGTCAGAAGGCACGTGCGACGTCAAGTCAAAAGTTTTTCCGGGATCCCCGACTTCGCGAGCGCAGTCCGGCTTCGCCCAAGTTCGGAGCGCAGTTGGGCGGAGGCGTGAAATCTAGATTAATATTTCTAACAATTTTTGCCTTCTTTTTTTTGCCTGTCTGATGTTTTTGGCGGGGTAGGTGGCATTTTTTCTCCAATAGAAATCTTAGTATTTAATAGAAAACTCCATGTTAGGTTAACATTTCAGTAGTTTGAATTCTAATGTTCTTTGATCATTCATACTCTTGACTCCAAGAATGTGTTCTCTCTGTTTCTTTCTCTTTTTCTTCCTCTCTCGCATTTTTGGTGATCTATGTTTTCTTTTTGAACCCAATCCAAAAGCATCCACACCTTAAGTACTCCATGACTGCCTATCACGGATAAGTTGAGGGTCCTATCCCACAGCCAAAGTCATGGCGGTTGTTTATATATATTCTCCAAATTAGAATCCCAGTTTAGGCTACATAGGTGTGAGATTTGCAGATACTGTAAAACAATAAAAACAAAAACAGTAATTTTGAGTTATTGCGATACTTTAGGTTCATAATGTTTGATCTGCATAAGTTGTTTGAGGGGATCAGAATCTGTTCTGGTCTTCTTCTTAACTGATCTCTCCCAGTTCTTCTCTGACCGTGGGCTGTAGTTGGTGTCTTTTGATTAGGTGGTTGTTTTTTCGGGTTTCTTTTTATTTTGATGTCCTCTTCTCTTAGTTGTTTGGTTTAGTTTCAATGGTAGAACCTGTGTTGAAGTGGGAGCGTATTGTTTTATTTTTTTTAAATCTCGTATAACAGTTTTCCTTGTAAAAAAATTTAAAGATACTTTCAAAACCCTAACCCATTTCACTAATATATATATATTTTTAATTTTTTTTAAAGGAGATGTTGAAGTGTTTCACTTTTCTCTGACCGATTTAAAAAAATTTATTTACTTTTTCCTGACTGATTTGAAAATTTTATTTAGTATGGATTTGTGAGACTCTTGTTAGTTTCTATCTTAAATCTCCGTGTTCATCATTATTGAAGTGCAGCTCCACTGTCCTCGTCTGTTGTATGGGTATGGGTAATGATTAGAGTTTATATTTATTTATTTACTTATTTGATCTGCACAACGCACGCTGTGATCTACACAACCGCAGACATCGAACATGAAAATGCCTTCTTGTCCCATCTACCACCTATCTGAAGTGTGGTGTCAACTTTTTAAAATTTATGATCAGACAGGGATGCCATGGACAATATTTTCTTTACTTTTTAGTATTTTCTGACTAAAATTGTTGTTTTATATATTATTCACAAAAACTTAACCTTTACAAGAAATATTGTCGAGAAAACTAGAAGCCTTCACCTCTTAATAACAATTGTCTATTCACCACTCCGAAAACTGAACAGTCAATCATTTTGTGCACACTTATTCACAATATTTTGTAGTTAGCGTTGGCGACATTGGTTTGGACCCCATCCCTACCAAAGAAAGAGGAAAATATAGTCACTGTTGCGGTCAATATACTTTTTATGGTTCCAATATTTATAATAAATTTGTAGTATGAGAAACTCTTATAACCAATATAAGGTTGAGCAGTCTTTTTTTAATTATAATTTTTAGTAAAGTCGATAGCTATGCTTATCAATAGGGAATTTAACACATAGCCACCACACACCCACCCCCTCACACTCGCCCAAGCCCCAGTTTGAACCTTGGACCTTTCAAAAAAAACATAAAATTCTATGAAGCATAATTAAAAAACAACATTTTTATAAAAGTTTTTGTGTATGATTAAGTAGTTAAAAACTCCTAAAAATATAAACAACTTTTAAAATTTTTAATGATATTATTCACTTTGGTATTTTGTTAAGTAGTAACTAGAGTAAGAAGAAAAGCTACTTTATTTTTGACATAAAAGTAATATAGATGACATATCTGCGTGATGTGGTCTACCCGCAAAGATGCCACTTGCATTATGGGTGATGTGACCCGGGTTCAATCCCCAAGGCGGATATGTATATGTATAAGAAGTATTTACTCAATATATATATATATATATATATATAAATAAATACATAGAACCGTTTTTCTTCTCTATATTTTCTTGATATTGTCTTGCCAATCCTAACTTGCCTTTAGAAAATCACTTTAATGTAACTCTTGATTTAAATTTTTAAAATTATAAATATATTTAATATAGCTTATTTTCTATATATATATATTATACCTACAAATATAGTACTATTTTCTTGATATTGTCTTGCCAATACTAACTTGCCTTTAGAAAATAACTTTTGATTAAGTATTTACTCAATATATATATATATATATACATAGAACCATTTTTCCTCTCTATATTTTCTTGATATTGTCTTGCCAATACTAACTTGCCTTTAGAAAATCACTTTAATGTAACTCTTGATTTAAATCTTTAAAATTATAAATATATTTAATATAGCTTATTTTATTTATATATAAATTATACCTACAAATATAGTACTATTTTATTGATATTGTCTTGCCAATACTAACTTGCCTTTAGAAAATCACTTTAATGTAACTCTTGATTTAAATATTTAAAATTATAAATATATTTAATATAGCCTATTTTCTTTATATATAAATTATACCTACAAATATAGTACTTTAGATTAATATGAACTCTTGTGTGTAAGAAATATATAAATTATTTAAAAATAAAATTACTATTAATAATTAGATAAGTTATACACACATCTAAACTTAAATTAATCTTATTTAACCTATAACATAATTGTAAAAAAGATTGATATGTAAGTAAAAACTAATAATATGGTGTCTATGGCACACCTTAATGGTATGAATTCGGCACCTAGGTTCATACCACATGGGTTGTGTAAGAGTGTGTTAAAATAAACAAATATTGTTATATATGTATTTATTTGTATCCTCATTTTGAACTGAATTTTAAAATCTAACAACTTATAACTTATTAAAAGAAACATAATGATAGAAAAAAATCAATATCATTATTAATGTTGACTTCAAATCAACCTTATGTATTATGTCCAAGTAGTAAGCATAGAGTATATATCCACCACATCATTTCAGATGCAATCAATAAGGTTGTTATACAACCCTACTTAAATTATACAATCAATATCTCCCCCATATTATTTTATAAAATTAATGTTAGATATAAATATCATAACAATTATAGATTGAAATAATTGATGTCAAACCAATGAAACCATGACTTAATATCCTATTAGTGTTGGAGCAGGCAAGAGAGAGAACATTCAAGAGAATAGTCAAACACTAGGAAGTAGTCAAAGGGTGGCTTGAAAAATGAGACACGATGATGGATTACAAGGAATGTGACTTAATATTCAAGTGGGGTAAGGACATAGTCAAACTAGGAGGTCATTAGAAATTTGATTCCTTTTGGATCATTGATAATATCAAATATTTTAGATAGTGGTACCAAATGTTTACAAAATCACCATAATGGATGGAAGAATACTATCAATTTGGTAAATAAAAAGTGCCTCTAATTGATTTGATGGAAAGCTCAAAGATAAATAAAGTTATCCTCTATTTTGCTATTGGTAAATAGGAAGTACCTTTTACTAATTTTTCTTCCTTTAAATCTGTGATATTCTCCTCATCTCTTATTTTTATTTCTTTTTGCTCTACAAAAAACCCTATCTTCCTTTTCTTCCCTCTCTCCCAAAATTTATTTTTCAGCTATGGTTGTCAAGTTTATCTTGTTCAATTCTTTTTGTTTATCATTTTTCTTACCAAATAATGTACAAAGGTCAGAAGTGAACTACTCACCATAAAAAATGAACCACTCATGAAAGTGAGAAAATATTCCACTAATCACCTTACCTATAAGATAACCAATCATGCAATAAAATTAGCCTAATTCATGCTAACCTACCTAGGATCTCATATAATTATGCGAATGGGAAAATTGTAGAGTATAAAACCCCCTAAGAACACAACCCTTGTATTCATATTTTTTACCTCATCCTCTTACTGCTCTACACACCTTATGCTCCAAGTTATTTTTACACAATATACCTCAATTATATTGCTCTCAACCAATACGTACTTCAAAGAACTTCACTCTTAGTTTCATCAAATCACCATGACTATGAATCATTATTTACACAAAAGCACTACTCTCCTCATAGCTAGTCAATTGGGTTAAACCCCACTAGGAATTTCCATCAGGATGACTACATCACAAGGCTAATAACCTAAGTGTTGCACGTAGGGAAAACCACCACTAAAATAAAATGAATTATCGTATTCATTTAATTACAACATAGATTTGCCTATGCAAACTAAAATATTTTTACACTAGAGATTCAATAGAACCATTGGGCTAGGGTTTGATGAGGAAAAACTACTTTGCTAGGGTTTGATGAAGAAAAACTGCTCTACGAGGATGGCAACAACTTTCGAAGGAGGTCTAAAAAATTGGAGGAATATCGTGATGGCATTGGGTCCGGCATAGAGAGTGCATGCTCTTGATATTTTTTCATCTAAAAATGACTGGAAGGAATAAGATTTTCCAGTGCATGTCGAGAATTGCTTGTTAAATAACAATGGATGTTTGGAACGATGTGGAGCCAGGCCAGTTCTAGTGGTTCAACCAGACTCGATGGCGTAAGATGTGGAGTATCTAACCCAACATGCCCTTATTGGAAAATTTTTGGGCATCCGAATTTCTCTCCCCTTTGTGGAGGCTTAGGTCAGGAAGACTTGGAATCCTGAAGGTGATGTGGAGGTGATGTTGAGTGCGAATAGCTATTTTATGGTGGTTTTATCTTGTATTGCAGATCATAACAAAGCATTTGAAGGGGGTCCTTATTTCTATAACCAAGTGGGACTCTTTATTAAACCCTGGCATGTGGGTTTCAACCCATCAGAGGAGCGGCCATCACGGGTTCCAGTATGGGTGCGACTTCCATGGCTCTCGTTGGAATTATGGAGAACTGATATCTTGCATAAGATTGCCCTTCTACTTGGGAAGTCGGTTGGACCGTCACAACATACAATGAATAAAAAGGTAATCTTTGTTGCTCGTATTTGTTTTGAAATTGACTTAAATAATCCTATTCCAGATTCTATTGAAATACAATTTGGATCAACTACATGGGTTCAAAAACTTGACTATGAAGCTCTTCCATTTTGTTGCCATATTTATCGTGAATATGGCCACCTGCAAAGAAAATACCCTAAGTTTGTCTCGCTTGTGGCTTCAAATCCTGGGCCCTCTCGGTCTGGACAAAGTTTGGATAAAGGAAAATCCTCAATAAAGGAAGGGGAATGGGATAAGGAAGGTTTTGTTTCGGTAAAATCCCAAAACAGAGGACGAAGGGCAAATAAAGACCTTAAGGATAGCCAGCCAGATGCTCTACTCAACCATTTTGAAATATTATATGATCTTGATCAGTGCATGGAGATACCTAAAATGTCGCTACCTAATGCAAATATAACAAGGCCAAATTAGATGTCTCTTCTTGAGGGGGAACTTAAGGAATCAGATCTAGGGGGTTTAAATGAAGAACAAAAGGCTTTGGATCTGAGTATAGGGGACATGGTTGGGTCAAGCCCTATAAGGGAAACTATTTTGGAAAGTGGTACAAATTTATTTATGCCCTCTCCTACTCAAGCACTGATGCAGACATCCTTGGACTGCAAAACTCCTACGGTGTTGGGATTGCAGCAAAAAATAATTAAAAAAAATTTTTCGGATAAGAATATGAAGGTGGGTTGGAAGAAGGACCAGGATGAAATTAAGTTAATGTGGGAGACTTTGGTGGAGTCAGGCTTGGTGAGAACATTGGACTCCTATTTTTATAACCCCCAAAAATGATTATCCTCTCATGGAATGTAAGGGGGTTGAATAGCATCCCTAGACAAAAAGTTGTTCATGATTTGGTTCGTGTGCATTCTCTGGATGTGGTGTTTATTCAGGAGACTAAATTGGCTATTGATAGTATGTTCAATATTACTCCCAAGTTGTGGAGAAGGGGGCAATGCCAGTGTATTGGTGCATGTGGATATGTTGGTGGCATCGCTTGTTTATGGGATTCAATTAAGATATCCCCTCTTACTTGGATTTCCAATAGATGGTCTATTTCAATGGTCGAGCATGATAATGAATCTGGTGAAATCATCCTACTTACAAATGTGTATGCTCCTATTGATTACAATGGTAAAGTGAATTTGTGGAAGCACATTTGCTTTGTGAGAAGTTTGGTTCCCCTATACCCATGGATTTTGGCTAGAGACTTCAACTCTATCACTTGTCTAGAGGAGAAACGTGGTGGGGTGGACCGTCTCGAGCCTTTTTCTTCTATCTTTAGTGCTCATATCCAGGCCCTAAACTTGGTTGACATCAAGCCAGATAATGGGATATTTACTTGGCACAATAGAAGGTGTGGGGAAGCTTCCATATCAGAGAGACTGGATAGGTTTTTGATATCCATTTATTGGATGGGTAATAACAGAGGTGCTAGTTCTATGATTTTGGAGGGTAGGGGATCTGATCATTGGCCTATCAAACTCTTTGCTTTGGAGTTAGGGCTAAAAAAGAATCCCTCCTTTAAGTTTCAACTTATGTGGCTTTGTGATCCTAAGCTTCATCGTTTCATGCGAGGCTGGTGGACCACTGGCAAACCTCCTCATGGCACCACTATGTATTCCTTTATGAAGCGACTACAATTTGTAAAACATAAATTGAAGAGATGGAATAGACTAAATTTTGGGAACCTTTCCTTGGCTAAGCTGGTAGCTCTTAAGAGGATGGAAGAAGCTTCAATGAATATTAGAGATCAGGGATTCACGAAGGAGCTTCTTGTTGAGGAATCTGAGGCTACGAAAGACCTTGTTGAATGGGAACTAAGGGAAGAATTTTTTTGGAAACAAAAAGCTCTATTAGATTGGCTTCAGGAAGGGGTAGGAACACAACCTTCTTTTATAACTCAGTTAAGGCTCATCATAATGGTAACCTGATTACCTCTCTTGTGAATTCTCAGGGTGCCTTGCTCTCTTCTTTCAGGGATATTTTAGAAGATACTAAGAGGTATTTTTCCTCTCTCTTCAAGGAGGACTCCCTATCAGATGATGAGAATGAAAAGCTTATTCTAAACTATATTCTAGCGATTATTTCTAGAGAGATGAATGAGCACTTGATGGGTCCAATTTCCCTTGAGGAGTTGAAAAATGTTGTATTCAAGATGAAAAAGGAAAATCCCTAGGCCCAGATGGATTCCCGATTGAGTTTTATTAGGAGTTTTGGAATTTAATCAAATTTGATCTTTTGGAGGTGGTCCATGAGTCCCAAAAGAACAAACAGATGCTAAGGGCCCTAAATGCTACCTTTGTGGTGCTTATACCCAAAAAAGAGGGAGAAAATTCCTTGGATATGTTCAGGCCTATTGCTCTCTACAATGTTGTGTATAAGATCATCACAAAAATTATTGCTGAGAGGCTGAAGATATGGTTGAGCAAAATCATCTCTAAGGAGCAAGGAGGGTTTGTTGCTAGCCAAAAAATATTGGATGGGGTTGTTATTGCTACAGAAGCTATTCACTCAATGGAAACTTCTAAGGAGAAAACTATGTTCATTAAGTTGGACATGGCCAAAGCCTATGATTGGGTCAGATGGTCCTTTCTTTAGAAAGTTCTTACTGCTTTTGGATTTGAGGAGGAATGGATTAGATGGGTGATGAGCTATGTTTCTTCTTCCTCATTATCTGTTCTTGTTAATAATGAGCCATCAGAGCTATTTGAGGCCTCAAGGGGATTGAGGCAAGGAGATCCTTTATCTCCTTATTTGTTTATCATTATGGTGGAAGGGTTGGGAAGATTGCTCAAGTATCAAGTCATGCAGGGTCTCATTTAGGGGTGGAAGTGGGATAGTAGTTTGCCACCTCTTTCCCACCTTCAATTTATTGATGATACTACTTTATTGGGAGTTGCCACTATCATGGAATCTGGAAATATTAGACAGTATCTTGACATATATCTTGGTGCTTCTGGACAGTTGATTAATGAGGACAAGTCTTCTATTTTCTTCTTCAATACCCCTCCTCTTATTCAAGCCAGGATTGCTCGTATTCTAAGATTCTAGGTTGGGACTCCCCCTTCATTTATCTTGGTATTCCAATTTCATCTCACCCTCTACCTAGATCTTCTTGGTAGTCTATGCTTGATAAGTTTAGAAGGAAGGTGAATCACTAGACTTTCAGATGGCTATCCACTATAGGTAGAGTGTTGCTTTTAAAATATATTGTTCAAGCTTTACCCATTTATAGATGTTTTGTACAAATAGCTCCCTCTCACTTCATTAAGGACATGGATGCTTTGTCAAGACAATTTTTATGGTCTGGAAAACTTGATCAATCTAAATGGAGTTTGGTTAGGTGGGATTCTATATGTAGGCCGATGCAAGAGGGAGGCATTGGGTTGTGACATACATCTCTTTTTGGGAAGGCTTTGGCTGCAAAACTTTATTGGAGATGGTGTACCTCTCAAGATCATATTTGGGCTAAAATATTATCTTGTAAATACTTGAGAGGTATTTCTGAGGCTGAAATCCCTAGAGTCGACTTGGTTGGGAAAGGTTCAGTTATCTAGGAAAAGAGGAGCTAATTTAATCAAGCAGGGTTTGTTCTGGATTTGCAATCAGGGATCAAATGCTCTTTTTTGGGAGGATTCTTGGGATGGCCACCCTCCTATCTTGAATCAATATCCTAGGTTATGTTCCCTAAGCATTTTTTTCTTGGAAGCAGGCTGGTCTCATGTGGAGGACTTTAAAAAATCTAGTCTTTTGGAAATATGGAGATGTACAGGTGGAAAGATCTGCAAGAATGGCCCCAAGGGGGACTGGCCAAGGACAGAGAGGTGCTTGCTCTTATTATTATGGGGAGGCCTTGTTCTTCATTGAGGGGTAAAGATATTCTGGATTGGAACCCTGATACTAAGGGAACCTACTCGGTAGCCTATGGTTATCAGGTTCTTGATAAGAAAAAGTATGGGAGTCTTCCTGTCACTTGGTGGAAAAAGGTGTGGAACAAATTTTCCTGGCCAAAATGTAACTTCTTTCTCTAGTTGGTAGCTCGTAATAAATGCCTCACTTGGGATAATGTGAGGAAGAGGGGATTTCAGGGTCCATATTTTTGTGTCCTTTGTAGTAAGAATGAGGATGACTCTTCTCATTTATTTTTCCAATGCTCCTTTGCCAGAGATATTTGGCACCATTGGTGGAGCACCTAGAACCATCCATATTTTCATGTGTTGTCCCTGGTGGAGTTTTGGAGTAGTCTGGGTAGACCTCCAACCAAGGCCCCCTTCCTTCGGGTGGCTTGGAATTTGGGCCCTTCTTGCATCATCTAGAAAATTTGGCTTGAACAGAACCGGTGCATATTTTAGGGTAGTTATTTGGTTGTTCAACAGATCTGGCAAAGGATCCTGTATATGGTTCAAGAAACCATCCATAGAAAATGTGATGTGGACCCTCTTTTGGATTCTAGGGAGGAGAAGGTACAACAAGCCCTTGGTCTCTTTGGGGATGGTGTGAACTCTTCTAGCCCTAGTAGGGTTCCTCAGCTCAGCAAGAAGGTTAGGAGAGATGGTAGGTGGAGGCCACCCCCTAGAGGAGTTTTAAAAATTAATATTGATGGATCGTCTAGGGGTAATCCTGGACATGCTGGCATTGGCGGTGTTGGGAGAGATTCTACTAGTGGTGTTAGTTTTTTCTTTTCCATTTATAAAGGTGTTCACTCCAATAATTTTATGGAAGCTCTTGCAATTCTTGAGGCCTTGTAGAGGGGGTTTTCTCTTGGCTGGCATAGGATTATCTACGAGTCTGACTCTCAAATTGTGGTTAATATTTTAAATAGTAAAAGGGTGGAGGAATTTAATTGGTAGTTGGCCTCTGTAGTCGTTCAGATTCTTAGAATGAGTGAAGAGTTTGAATTTATATCCTTTGTGCACATTCCAAGGGAATGGAATGTGGTTGTTGATTACCTAGCCAAAAGGGCTTCTGAGCTACTGGATCCTTGGAGTATCGATAATTGGGAGAGTCTCCCATCTGGGGACTCTCAACGCCTATGGGAGTTGATCCACAAGGATGTATAGACTTAATGTGGTTTATTCTTGTTGTCTTTTCTGGGTGTCATTCTAGTCTAGTGGTTTTAGCCTGTTTGGTTGTTTATTTGAGTCCTGGTTGGAAGCTCAGTTGTACTCTGTAATCCAAAATTTTTATCAATAAATTTTTACCCCTTTATTTAAAAAAAATATAACCATTGCGAGTAAATGTCTCCTAAAATTAACTGCCAATTTCTCCAATAAAATTTTTCTATGTTTCCTTAAACTAGCAAATTACTAGGCCTTATGAGTGAATTGCTTACTTTTCCAATCAAATTACTTGCAAGGAGAAAAATTTTCTTTGTACTTCCTAAGAAGTGAATAATTTTAGTTTGCAAGTGATTCACTTGCTAAGTTGATTGAAATGCTCCATATTTTGAAATATGGTAAAAAATCCCTTATTTTCTCATAATCATCAACTTTTCCTCACCAAGTATCATGTATTCCACTTTTCCATTGTAAACCCTTAAATTTCTAAAATTAATCCAATATCATTTTGTTCTCCACCAACACCTATTCCAATGATGACACAATAAGTAAGGCCCTTCAAGGAGAAGGGAAAGAAATAATTAAAAATGAGGAATCCCTTTCCTCCTCCTTTAATTATAGAAGAGTTGTTAGAAAATCCAATAAGAGAGCTAAGGAGGGAAAATATCAAAATGTCATTGGGAATTTAAGTTAAAATACCCTTAGGGGGTTCAACTTGGGGCCACAAACTAATTCTTAGAAAATAGAATATGGACCTTGGGCCCATCAATAAACCTAGTCCTAAAGATATGGAATTTCCATAAATTGGTAGAGTCCAAACGTATGACTTCATGGCCAAAAGAATCAAGTCACATATTAGATAGAGGAGTTTTTTTATATAAATAAGGGAGATAAGGAAGAAGCTAAAGGCAGTTGATGATCTAGCAATACGAGTAACCTATAGTTTGATGATCCAATTTTTTTTTACTACAAGTGTAACCAAAATTATTGGTGGTATTTCTTAATCCATTGTATTAGGAACCTAAATAATATCATTAACTTCAACATCCTATTAGAGATAAATTTACTCAAAGACAATGACTACGTGGTTTTTTCTAAGATTATTGTTGTACTTAGCAAGAATCAGATGCTAATCCATTAAAGAATAATTTTTCATACTTCATATAGTTAAAATTTACCCTAAAAACTCTTAAATGAACAACTATGCTAAATATATAGTTGAAATAGATGAGAAACTAGCCCAATGAGTTTAAGGTGGAATGAAAGTTTCCTTACACCTATTAATCTAGATCATTTTGAACCAAAAGAAAGATATATTCCTCTTAGATCAGCTAAATAAATTTGGAATAGATGGGCAACCACTTATAGTGGTGGAGTGCACAAATTTACCTTTCCAAGAAATGAGGAAGACATCATACTACTTCTATGACAATGTGTATAATGTTATCATGGAGAAGATGAAGTGAAAGGATTTGAGGCTACAAGAAGAGTCGAGAGAGTTATTCAAATTAGAACAATGGATCAATGAAGATTTTTTATTGGGATAAACATGGTACTTCATTTGACTTTATGATCTTTTAGCCATGTCCTTCAAGTTGTCATAGTTTATACTATATTAGTTGTTGAACCTTGAGTACATTAGGAAACTTAACTACATGGATATAACTTATTTCATGGGGCATAAGAAAACTAACTTCTACCCACTCAAGTAGTTCATGATGAAGATCACTTCCAAGTTGCATGGGTTCCACAAGGTGTTGGAGGATAGACTTAGATACATGGGTCTAGAGCAAGTCTAGGACATGTAGTTTTATGACCCAAGGAATATTTTAGAAAGAAGTTGAAACACTATAGTTTGAAAACCTTCTTTGTACATCAAAAGATATATAAAATTGAGAAGTAAGCAAACCCAAGCAAGGAGTTGGCCCTATCCACTCTAGTGAGTTCCTAGAGATATGAGGATGAAGTACCATTCCCTTTGAGTGGTACACATTTTGTATAGAACCAAATATTCGAGATAACTTGAACCCATATCTCAAGCCTAAACATCATGCCTTGGATGCATTGGGAAAGATAGGGTACTCAATTTTTTTTGTAGTAGTAGATAAGATATGGAATCAACATGGCAAAGAAACCAACATGATATATCTCATTCAATAAATAATTCTCTTCCATTTGTAATGGAAACTACCCAATGAGTACAAAGAGGATGAAAATAGTTTGAGAAGCACTAAAAGGATATCTGAGTCTATCACATTGACCTCGTGCATCTACACCAAAAATTGTGATAGTTGTTGCACTAACCACACTTAATATCATTAATTCTATGATGCAAGAAATAACAAAATATAGCCTATAAAAATTTAAAGGTGACCCACATGGCTTAGTGTTTGAGAAGGTGGAATAAACATAGCAAAAAAATAGTAAACACCTCATCTCAAGGAGGGGAATTTTCCAAGGAGGAACTTCTCTTTAGTAGAGAACAACCACTATAATGGTCAACATCACTTTAACCTTTACTCTCCTTTTACTTTCCATTGCTCCTACTTATTTATCCACATCTGCTTATTATATTTCTATTTCTTTCTATTCTCCACTCTTTCTTCTATTACACTTCTCTCACCATCCACTAGTGTGGCCCATGGTTCTCCTGGAGGCACCTATCTTCAACCATAACCTTCATTTTTGGCACGACCTTGATCACTTCATTTCCATCACCCACAATCCAACTCACCAACTCAAAATCCTAGATGATTACACAATGTGTTCCTATTATTCATAACTAATCTCTCCACTTTTTGAAACATTGTCTCAGCTAGCATCAAGGATGAGTCCATCCATATTGTCATTCAATTTCATCTCCATGAAAATTCATCCATCCATTATATTATCTTAATCATGTTATGCTCATGCCAAGCCAAGCAACTCTTTATATAGTAACTATTGTCATTCATGTCACTTCTATGATATATCCTTCCAAAGCATCTCTAGTTACTAGTGAAGTTACAAGGCCTAGACCAACCTTTATTTTGAAGGTTACTAGCAAGGTTGAGGAGATAAATATCCAAATGGTATTTGATTTCCTCCCAAAGAAAGGAAATATTTAGAAAAGAGTACAATAGTTGAAAAGGCAAAACCTCTCAAGCTCCTATAACCATGAGGTTACAATTATCATATAGAGAAAAAATTATCATTGTAAAAACACTATAGAATGATGTTTCCAAAATAATCACATCCTATGATGACTTCACTATTAGGGTATCTGAGCTAATATTTGAGAAGAAATAATCCATACCAGATTATCTAACTTTTAAATCAACTATCCATAGTCATTACCATGTAAATTAATCATTTAACGAAAAATAATGATGTATTAAAGAAATAAAATATAGAGTTAGAGGAAAAGTGTCCTAGATAAAAGCTACAAAATAACAACCTCAACAAGACATTGAAGCCTTAAAGAAATATGCCACTAAAAATGACCAACTAAAGAAATATATTGAGAACCTCAAGTCCTAACTTGTTGAGGCAGATAAAAAGACATAATAATTGTAGGATCGCTAACAATAGTTTGTGCAAGTAAAATACTAATTAAGGAGGCAAAATGAACAATAAAAATGCCAACAACAAGACCAAGTAAAATAACTCCAAAAAATCCCAACATGTGAGAGATCAAAATATTTTCTAAGCTCTAAGGAAAAATAATGACATTAAAAATAAGGGGCAGTAACATATCTAGACAACAACAAATCTAGTATCAACCTTCGGGGTGATAAGGGTGATATTATTCTAGGAAAATATCAAATATAAAGTAATACGTGTCAAATGGTGCTTCAATTTTATATCCTACATGGAAAGCAACCCAAATCAAATGATTACGAAGGATAGCTACCAATAGGTGCTCAAAATTTTGGCTAAATATTAGCAACATAAGACCAATAGTTATGGATAGGTTAAAATATATATAATTAAGGAGCTAAATAGGATTCATAATGCTTAGAGAGACATACAACTCTACACATATGTGCTAACATCTCTAAAAGACTCAATGCAAGAGATGGTAATGGAGATTCAGGGGCTCATTACTATTAGATTGCTTGACAATGCTAACCCTAAGGGGAAACTCCTTGAGGATGACATCAATTATTTAATGATTAAATAGGATAAGGATAAAGATGAATCTCAAGGTATAATCAAGCAATTAAAAAAACTAGTTCCATTGCATGCTAAGGTATAAGAGTTAGTGGACAAACAAGATGAGTTGTGAGAGAAACCATTTGAGGACTTGGGAGGATACATAAAATACCTTGATAATATCCAAACACTATGAGATAAATAATGGTAAAATATTCTAGGTATACTACCATGAAGGTGAAACTAGAACCATAGTTTTGCAGTTTTGTAGAAAAAATTCACTTTTGAAGATTATATGCCCAAGGTTAAAGGTATTATTTTGGATATCTCAACAATCAAGTTTGGTAAGCAATTAAGTCACTAGAAATATAGTGACAAATCACTACCTTGGATAATTTTCAATTTATAAGGTTATAAAATAATGAAATTGACCACTTTGTTAGAGAATATTATATTAGTTGATATATTGTAATGAGTAGGATGTGTACATGTGTCATGCTAAGAATACTAAGAGTCTTGTATACAAGTGGTAAGATAAGAATACAAAGGTCATGTGGAAAGCAATAGTCAAAAATTTGAAGAGTTATCTTGTATAGCTATATTATGGAGACAAAGCTCCATAACTTGTATTGAATGTAGAGAATATCTCAAGATTGTATTTTAGATTATTGAATAATATTGTATCTTTTCAATATTGTTGGTTTATAGAGATTTGTATATATTGATATTATTCTATAACTAAATATTTTTTATTGTTATTTATAACTTTAATATTGTGGCTATTTTATTGGGAATTGTGTTAATTTGTTAATTTCTATGGTAGTAAGGCTTTAAAAGCCAACAATGGTATCAAATCTACCACCTAACTCTATCCATTTTGATAAAGTTCATTTTATTAGCCACCATTATCAATATTTAACTTTGTCCACTTTTGATAAAGTTAATTTAAAGTTTGTCCACTTTGAAGGCAATGCATATTTGGACTCTATTTTTAAAGGTCTTATTGAGTAGAAATTTAGGGTTTTAGGATAAGTCACCATGATTTGGATGCTAGGGTCTTTCCACTTGGTTGAAGGAAAACCAATAAAGACTAGAACTCAACTATATTAATATAAAGGGTCAACTTAGAAGAGAAGTTGGACATTGATAGAGATAGCCAACTTAGAAGGTAGTTGCATATTTGAGGATATTTAGAGTCATCCTGACATTGATATTAGATTCTCTAGCAAGGAGGAGAATCATATTGGGTTCTTAGGTGTGACCTAAGACATTAAATATTTTAGATAGATAGAGGAGTAATGTTGCTACAGAGATTAAGTAGATATTAAAGAACATTCAATATTCTCATAAGAAATAGAGAAGCAGAGAAGAAAGTATAGAGAGGAAAGAAGAATAAATAAAGCACAAAGAATGGAAGGTGAAAACACCATAGTGGAGTATATAGCAAGTGTTTTTGTAAAATGATAAATCCTAAGTAGCCTTGTAGAAAGATAAAGCCCAAGTGGCCTTGTACAAAGATAAAGTCTAGATGGCCTTTTAAATAATAGAGCTACAAATCATGATATAGGAAAGAAAAAACAAAGAGATAAAGGCAAACAATTAGTACATCAGTTAAAGCTAAAATTCAAGGTAGTTACCCAAACAACCAACATTTAAAGGAGCACTCAAAGTCTAGTGTTGAAGATAGTGGTCCAAGCAACCAATGTTGAATGAAGCACTTGAAGTCAATCATTGAATATAGTGGCCCAAGAAGCCAACATTGAAAGAATTAGAAGACCAACATTGAAGATAGCATCAGAAGTAGCCAATGTTTAAAGGAGGCCTGAGAGGCCAACTTTGAAGATATCAACATAAATATCTAACAAAAATTAAATAAGTAAGAAATCATCCCAAGCAGCTAATGGAGGTTTGAGAGTCTAGTTTTTTAGAAAGTAGCTCAAGGGCAATGTTAATAGAATAAGCCTAAGAGGCTAACCTTGACAATAAATTTTGAAGTAACCTAAAGAGAGATTGAATCCTACACACAAAGAACATAGTCAACACTCAGTCAAGGAAGAAACCAAAAATCTGAAGTGCAAAAATATGTGGATATCAGATAAGGAGTATTCTATGACAAAAATGGAATCTGAGTGACATTCTCCTAGAGGAAGATGTCCAATCATTAATAGAAGAGACTTACCTAGCCATTGTTTGTAGTAGAGAAGAGTTTTGGCTATTGCAAAGAGATATATACTACCACTTCTCATAGGGATACATCTTACCATTACTTCTAGGAAGATATTCTACCACTAATCATGCTCACAAGAAAGCGTTCGATTATTATAGAGAAGGGAAGCATTTTGGAGAGACATTGTTCATAGCAAAACATTCAAATTCAAAGCCACTAGCAAGTAAGAATGTCATACATTGCCTACTCTTGACCATAGGACTAACTTAATCACTGATCATCAAGGTAACATCTTGAGACATTATATTCCATGAATATTTTAAAATTTTGGAGGGAAATATATTTGAATTCATATGTTAGAAGTGCAAGGTGGAGTAATAAGGGTTAGGTTTTTTAATTTCAATATTCATTTATATTTTTAAATATACATAGTGATAAGGTATCCAACATAAATTTTAAAGTGTTTTAAATATTGAAAAGTTAAAGCTTGATTGGAGGTATAAGGTTTTTAAATATTTTAGTTTTTTGAAGTTAAAAAAAAAAATTAAGAGTGGGTTTTTTTATTAAAATTTATTTAAATTTTTTAAAGACTTTAAGTTTTAAAGAGTGATATTTTTTGAGTGATTTAATATTGGAGGAGTTAATAGGTGTTATTTTTTTTGAAATTTAGGAATTTTGTGATTTGAAGAAATTTAAAGAATTGAAAATTTTAAATCTTTAAAAATTTTGAAAATTGAAATTTTACAAACTTAATATCAGGGAGTTAAAAGGTATTCTACATAAAAGGATTAGAAACTTGAAATTTACAAATTTCATATTTGAAATATTTTATTTAAACTTGGGAGATATAAGGTTTACTACTTCAAAGGAACTCATTATGGATTTTTGGTATATTGATTCTGGAGCTAGTAGGTATATGATTAGAAATAAATAATGGTTTAACAATTTTCAAGAGAAATATAAAAAACCAATTTTCATAGCAGATAGTATGAATTATGAGGTCAAAGGAGTAGGAGATGTCTTAATTGATCTATCAAATGAAAAGAGAATAATTAACAATGTACTATATGTACTTGGATTGACTACTAATCTTATTTCAATATCTCAATTAATGGATCATAACCTAGCATTTAAATTTAAAACTTAAAAAAATGTCTTATTATCACACAAGGAAGAGTTATAGCTTCTAGCTCATATAAAAATAGTTTGTTCACACTAGATATAGTGCTAAATATGGCTCTATCAATAGGGATTTCAAAGACAAGATAACATTAGCGTAAAAGGCTAGGACACATAAGTGCATCTTCATTAAATGAGTAAACATCAAATGGTTAAAGGTTTACCTAAACTTACATGGGAATATATGGTTTATCCATAATGTCTAGCAGGAAAACAACATATAATACCTTTTGAACATCATCAACATGGAACTCAAGAACCATTGGAATTAATATATATAAATTTATGTGGACCAATGAATGTTACTAGTATTGGAGGACATATATATTTTCAACTATTTCTTGATGATTACTCTAAGACAATGTGGGTGTATTTTATGAAATTCAAATCTAAAGCATTCAGGTGTTTCAAACAATTCAAGCTACTAGTTGAAAAGAATAAAAAAATCAGGAATTTTCATTCCGATAGAGGAGGTGAATTTTTGTCAAAATAATTTAACTTGTTTTTAGAAACCAATCATCAATATTGGGTAGAAGTAATTAAAACAGTTGTATACTAAAAAATATTACTCCTGAAGAAGTTTGGTCAGGACAAAAACTAATAGTATAACAACTGAGAATTTTAATCAATATGAAAAAATATTAATCCTGAAGAAGTTTGGTCAGGAAAAAAACTAATAGTAGAACAAATGAGAATTTTTGGATGTAAGGTATACATGCATATTCCAAAGCAAATAAGAACTAAACTAGATGACAAAATTGTGTGAAATATTTCTTGGTTATGGTGATGATTCATAAGGTTACAAAATGATTGATCCTTCAACAAATAAAATCTACATAAATAGAGATGTATTATTTGATGAAGGAAACAACAATTATTATTAAAGAATAAAATATTGACTCAAGGATAATTTTAAATTCCTTAGAAGAAGATTCATCAAGTGAAGACTCAAAATCATATATAGATTATGAATAAATAGAAAATGTAGACACCACTACATCATTTCAAAAGAAAGAACCTATATGGTTAAGGATTCAAAGCTAGAGAAAATTCCATATCTTACTACTACAAGACCTCAAACTCGTAGTTTAAAAAGAATAAATAAGGGGTTGATAAGTTATATAACATAACCTACAACTACTTAAAATGCTTTAAGTCATATAGAATGGAAGGCAGTCATGGAATTACAATATGTAGTATTAATAAAAAAATAAAACACGAAATTTGGTTGATCTACCACAAGGAAAGAAAGTAGTAGGATGTAAGTGTATCTACAAGATAAAATATAAAGCAAATGGTTTTCTTGATAAATACAAAGCTTTATTAGTTGCAAAAAGATATACTCAAAAAAAGGAATATATTATGAAGAAATGTTTGCACCAACAACAAGAATGACTATTATTAGAATAATTTATGCTTTAATAGCACATCATGGATGGAAACTTCATCGAATGGGTGTAAAGAGTATATTTCTTAATAGTGATATTGAAGAAGAGGTATATATGTCACAACCAAAAGGATTTGTGATCAATGGACATGAACAAAAGAATTTCAAGTTAAACAAATCCTTATATGGCCTAAGGCAAGCACCAAAAGTATGGTATATGAAGACTAAAAATTATTTATTACAACATAATTTTTAAATAAGTTTAACAAATTCAAATTTCTAAACACAAAATATTACACATTACAGAATAATACTTATAGTATACATTGATGATATAGTAATCATAGGAAGCTCAACAATTTGAATAGATGAAGTTAAAAGGGATCTGGAAAAATATTTTGAAAATGATAGATTTGGGGCTTCTTCATTATTGTCTAGGTTTTTAAATCTATCAAAATGAAAATAATATCACAATAAAAAATACAAGGTATGTAAAATTATTACTTGAAAATACAAGATAAATAGTTATAAACTCAGTTATACCCTCATGGAGCAAGTATTACAACTATCAAGATATGATGAGACACCTCTAGTTTTAGCCACTATCTATTATCAATAATTTAGGATCCTTCTATATTTAACAAATACCAGACTAGATATTGTTTTTGCTATAAATTATATTTCAAGTTTTATGCAAGGACTAAAATAAATTCATTGCAAAGCGATAAAAAAAATACTACAGTATATTAAAAAGATTGTAGAATATGGACAAACATATGATGACAAATTCTGCCCAAAGGGATATTCAAATTCTAATTATGCTGGATCTATAGATGATAGAAAATCTACATCAAGCTATATTTTCTATTTTCTTTTAAAACCTATTTCTTATTACAATAAAAAAATATGCAGTAGCACTTTCATCTATAGAAGCAAAATATCATTCAACAAAAGATGTAGTCTATGAAGCATTATGGTTACAATACATATTATCTGATATGGGAATCAGAATAACTCCTACAATGATAATTTGTGATTATTAAGGAGTACTTAATCTAATTAAAAAAACAATTATTCATGAAAGAACAAAGTTACAAAACTCATTGAAGCTCAATGTTAGTGTTCAAAATCATCATATCCATTTGAAACAAGTGTCTACTAAAGATCAAATTGTAAATATTTTTATAAAAGTACTTGGTAGAAACAAATTTTAGATATTCTAAAATTATCTATGCAAATCAAGAGAAGTTCACATCAAATAATGTAATATAGGGGGATGTTAGAGAATGTTACATTATTTGATATATTGGAATGAGCAATATCTGTACATGTGTCATGCTAAGATGACTAAGAGTCTTGTATACAAGTGGCAAGATAAGAATCCAAAGGTCATGTGGAAAGCAATAGTCAAGAATTTGAAGAGTTATATTGTATAGCTATATTATGGAAAAAATACTCCATAACTTGTATTGAGTGTAGAAAATATCTCAAGATTGTATTTTAGCTTATTGAATAATGTTGTATCTTTTCAATATTTCTGATTTATAGATATTTGTATACGTTGATATTATTTTGTAATTTAATTTTTATTATTGTTTTTTTTTTATGGTGGTGGTGTTTTTTTTTTTTTGGGAGGAAGTTGACCTTCCTTCCCCCCTTTAATTTCCCAGGTTTATTATTGTTATTTAGACCATTAATATTATGGATATTTTATATTGGGACCTATATTATTCTATTAATTTATGTGGTAGTAAGGCTTAGAAAGCCAACACACTTAATACCTTTCAAAAAGCCTCAAATTTTGCTAAGTTGGAGACTAAGACCAATTTGCTCCATGAAGGACAATTTCTTTGAGTGATCTACTAGCAGAGATGGAGCTGTTGGATTAAAAGAGTAAAGTACTAGAAAAATACTAAAAAAATAGTAGTATAATGGAGAAATTCATTTGTCTCTTGAGTGAATCACTCCTAAACCAATGGAGGAGTAAAAAGACAAGTGCAAAACCCAAGAAAGATATTTGGAAAACAATATTTTACAATATAGTAGCACCATAACTCATTTTGAAAGCCTTCTAAGCCTTTCCAAGGCATAATTAGAGGTACATAACATTTGGACATCCATCATTTTGTTAAAAATACCCCAAAAAAATTAATTTTACTGGGAGGAATAGTTTCTCACCCCAAGTAAATCAAGGGTATTTTTTCATATGAGTAAGAGTCATGGGATCTATTGTAAAAGTCTATTGGTCCTTGGGAATTTAAAGCTAAAATTAATGAGGCCCAAATTATGCTATTCTAATTTATGAAATTTATGAAAATTTGATATATATTTTTTTATTTTTGTCAATGGCATAACCCTACTTAATTTATGTTAGATTTTGATGTAGTATGTAATAAGAGATAGCAATCACAAGAAAAAGAATAATATGAAATAAAGTAAATTTGTTAGATGAATGAAAATATACTATAAATAGAAATTATGGAAATATATAAAAAGTAGCTATGGAGGAAATAAAAACTCCATGAATAAAGCTACTGCTCAAGAATGAGCATTGAGCATATCACACTCCATCACATTACATCACACTTTCCTATATTACACCACATTATTCTACATTCCTACTACTATATCTTGCTCTATGTCTATGGCCCTTTATATAGAAAATAGGTTCTTTGGCCAACACTCTACCTAGTTGTGCAAGGGACAACTTGCACATATACAACTTGCACATTGACACTTGTGCATTTATTACATTGCATGAAGTAACTAGATAACTTTCCCCTAAAGTAATCTAATGTTCTAAGTACGTACCAAGAAAGGTACATTTACATGATCCAAATGATGTAATATAATCTATTTCTAACACCCCCATGTATTACATTATTTTGATATTGAAGACTTTAGTCTTCAATGTGGATCTTATTCCATTGAGTGATATTTGACTTTTTTAGGTTCACCATCCCTGTCTTCTATCAAACCACCTTTATTATTTTATTTACAAGTTTATTCATTTGGTTCTGATTGTTGATGATTGAGTAGAGGATGGTGCACTTTTCCTATCATATTCTTGATTTTGATTCTTCTATGCCTGCCTCTATGATGTATTGGTTCTTCATTTTCTTGAACCTATTCCTTTTAAAATATGTTATTTCATGAGATGTTTATTGAAGATATCACAATATTTCATGAGATTTTTATTGAATCTAGGATATATGTATTCTCATGGATTGATCCTATCACTTTTATTTCTCCTTGATTCATGATGAGACATGTATTGATTCCATACATATATCCAAAGTTGATCATATAGTTGTCTTCTACTAATTTGCTTACTGATATGAGATTGAATGTTAATTCAAGAACATACAATACTTTTTGTAGTAGAATATTTGAAAATGATCTGCTTGGTGTTACACATCCATATCGATGTATAGGATAAGTTTGGCTATCTACAATTCTTAGTTTATAGCCTTTAGCATTTTCAAGATAGTCGAACCATTGTATATTTCCTGTCATATGATGACTGGCCCCTGAGTCAATGTACCACATGTTATCATGTCTTGTAGACTAATTTCTATTGGAGCAAATTTCACATTCATTATATGACATTCCTTTTTCCATTTGAAGAGTGTTGTTTAGCATGCTAGTAGTCATTTGTATTACCTGTATTCTTTGGGATAGAGTAGTCTACCTTATAACTCCTTACTCAGTGTCTATAAAATCCCAATTAATATAAGCTAGATTTGATAAAACCTTTATTAATCTTTAGTTTTGTAGGCTTCCTTATGACTCCCATGTAATGTGAGTCTATACTCTTTAAGGACTTTTAGGTTTTGAAGAAATATTATATTTTGTAACCTGATAATATTTGATAAATGCTACTATTACCAAGTTATGTAGAATTTATTATGACTCCCTATTATGTTCTAGATAAGATATAGTGCTTTTGTAAATTATAGTTCAATATTTGGTTGATTTTGTAAAGTTTTATAAAAATCAACTTCTATTATCCCTTATTGCTCGTATTGAACTGAGCACTTTTCCCAAATTTTAAATAGGTTATAATGTTGGATCTTTTGTCTCCTTTGAGAAGTTTGAGACAGTAATTTTATAAATTTCCAACCTTTGAAATACTATGATAAACCTCTATTTTAAATAGTCATTTGGGAATTAATTTAAGTGTATCTAATTTCCAATAAATTAATTTGATGTAGTAACCCTTATGACTCCCTAATTTTTGGAAAAATTAGACCACAATAATATTTGCAAAATATTAAATAATCTAACCCAAGTAGAATCCCTTATATCTCCTAGGTTAATTTGCAAATATTATTTTAGCTTGGTAAGTTATCTCCAATGTATTTTGCTTTCATAATCTCAAAATTTATCCTTGATTTTTAAACCTTATATCTCCTTTATTTGAAAGAAACATTAAATGAGATAAATTACTTACCTTATCTTCTTTATCACCACAATTTAATGGCTCTAAATTTGACTAGATATAACAACTGCAATACAAAACTTCTGGCGCTTGAGATGATGAGTGTGGATTGGACCGACTTGTCTTCAATGTTGGAGTGAAGAGTGCCATAGATTTGAGAAGGTTTGACCATATTTTATAGGATATTTTAATGCTCATCCTACCTTCCTTCCATGCTGTGCTTTGGATGTGTTTCATTATGCTATTCTCACCCGCATCCCTTTGACTACGCTATTCTTTATTTTTCACACTTTACCACTTCGTGTTAGGATGCCTTTTAAGGTGGTGAAGGCTGAAAAGTTTCACTGAGAATTACGTAAGAGCTCTCTCCTTTGTAATGTAACCAACCTTTAGTAATGCTTTATTATATTCTTGGTTGCCTTGTAATGCATGAACACTTGTGTGAGCACTTGTAACTCCTTCACGAGTCTTCTTGGACATTAAGAAATGGGATGGCACCTTAGAGAATTCATGCCAAGTGGCTTTCAACCTTCCTACATGGAGTTATTTCAATGTAATGCTTCCAAGGAGAGTATAACTCCTTTTTATATGCATCTTATTTGCTTGCTATATTTCATGGAGTGCAAGCAATCTCTTCTCTTACTGGTCGATCATTGAGGCAATTTTAGAGCTTCCTATGGCACTATAGGTGATTCCTTTGGTGGAAAATCTTCACCAAGCTAGAAAAATTTGAGTATTTCACTTATTCTCCTCATTCCTCATTCCCTTCAACGTCATCTTTTTATGTTGTTCATCCACGTTGATTGAGGTAGAATCTATCACCTTTGTGCTTGTAAAAGAGTGCTCCCTTTCTATCTACATAAATGCATGTTTATGATCGACTGATATGTACATTCCTTTTGTAGGTTCATCCATCTAATATGTGAAGTGTTAGCTCCTTCAAATGGCTCCTTGTGTTATGGATGAGGAGTGCTTGACATTCAACTTTGCTTGACTTTCGGTATTTCTTGATGTTTGACTTTGCTTGATGTTCGACCTTTCTTGGCTAGATTTCCCTATAGTGTTTGTGCCTTTAGTGGCACCTTCAATATACCCTTTACCTACAAATAATATAGTGAAACATCTTGTATTCTACTATGAGAATAATAGGTTCTTATTGCACCCTTTTTGCACTCCTTCTTGTAGGTCTTGTAGTCCGATTTTGTAGCAGATTTTAAATGCACAGATGAGGGTTTTGAGGATGTCCCTTTGGATATACTCCTTGCCCTATTTGCTTGGATATTCAATGATAGATCCAATATTTACATATTCCATAGATAGAAGATTTTTTCTGCTGCACTTAACCCTATAGTGCTTTGGATTTGAGATTCACCAAGTCTCAATCATTGAAGCTTATTTTGGTTAATTTTTATTCACTTGTACTAACCAATTTTAGTGGCTTCTATTGGCCACTATGAATTGTAGATTTCTATGCTTTAAGAGCACCTTTATACACTTGATGTAAACTAGATTTTGTACCCTTATCAAAAGAACAAAACTAATTTCTTTTGACAGTGATCATAGTGCAAATGAATCTAACAAATTTTACTTCTAATGCACTAATAATTTCACTTTATCACTCCAATAAAATCTCAAGAATAATGCAGTTAATCATATTACTACAACTAATAAAGAATAATAAGAAATGAATCTTCAAGAATTATTCTACAATTCTCTTATAAGCAAGGTAGTAGGAGCTAGTCTTCTTTTGCTTTCTAGAGTATATGATAGGTAGTTGATAGATAGTTTGAAATTCTGAAATATAATCAACTCCTAAAGTGCAAATGAACCTTAAGGAAACCTTTCTCTTTTTGCACTTTTTAATACTATAATTCAATTATCCTTATTGCAACTTTAATCCAAATTGAGGTGCTTAAACAAATCTGATAATTAATCCACTTTAATGAATCTACTTGCACCAATAGTTTCTTACCTTTTTCTAAAATACCTTTTTTTCACTTTTGTGGAGGATGTAGATCTTGGTGTTTAAGATCACCAAGTTGCTTTCTTGAGTAAGATCTTGCAGCTCTTTGTAGGCTACCTTGAATAGCTTCGTCTTCACCAAAATATGATCTCAAACTCTCTTTCACAAGCCTAGGTATTTGGTGGCTTGTTCTCCTCTTGTAGTCTCATCATTTTTTTGTAGATTTGAAGAGATATTTGTTTTTGAAGTGATGCCTTCTTGCTGTGAGAGGTAATCTCCAAATCTCTTGGATTTGGTAGGCTTCTTCTATTTGAATCTTCCTTCAAGTTTCTTGTTGAATTCTGACTTCAAACAAGATCTTCATCTCAATATTTTGAATATCTTGAGGTCTATTGATATTTGACACTCCTTGCCAAATTTGTCTTCTTGGGCTTGTTGTTGGATGACAACAATTATCTCAAATATTTCACTATCTCCAATAGTGAATTTCTCCAATGAGTTCTCCTTGGAATGCCTTTGATGATATCTTCAATAAGAATCTCCAAGCCTTTTATTGGATGCTCATAGAGATCTCTCCAAGGCCTTTGACCTTGTAGCTTATTCTAGTCTTCCTTGAGACCTTATCTTCAACCTTATGCTTCTAGAAGTGTTGGTGGTGAGATCTTCTCCTGGATATCCTATTCTGCTACTTATAGATTCGAGTAGGACTTTCTTAGTCCTTATTCTTCTTCCAAGTCTAGAATTTCTTTAGTGAAATATTCTCCTGATCTCTTTTGCTTTAGGTGCTGGATTGATTCTGAAGAAGATAATCTTCCTAACTCACTTGTAGGAAGATTTTCCAACTCACTAAATATCTCTATTCCTACAACAAAGTATTAGTACTAAAATTTACTTCTAAATTAGATACTCTCTTTTGGAGTCTTCTTCAGGATCAAGGCTTCTATGGCCTTTTTTAGTATCAAGGCTTATGTGGTCCTTTTTAATATCAAGGCTTCTATTGCCTTTTTTCAATATCAAGGATTATGTGGCCTTTTCTTCTGGATCAAGGCTACTATGGCCTTTTCTTCTAGATCAAGGCTTCTATGGCCTTTTCTTGGATTAAGGCTTATGTGGCATTTTTCCTTGTGAGATTCCCAATCTAGCAATGGAGATATCCTATCTCCCAACTTCACCATAATTCTTCTCCAAAAGTCTCTTCTATAGTATTCTTATCTTGTAGCAACTAATATCTGCACTATGAAGGCACTCCGACCTTTGAGCAATGAAGTTGAAATCTCCTAGATTTTTATTGTAGGAGGTGTCCCAATCATTTGAGAATTAATTCCCTAAAATAAAAGAAACTTTAGGTAATTTTTCTAGATCTCTTAGATGAGCTTCAGTAGTTGATTCATCAAACTAGTGGATCAAATGTTGAGTCCTAGTCTTCACAAGTTTTCCCTTGTAACTCTGTGAAAAGACTCTAGCCATATGCAATCTCAGTATTTCAAAAACTGATATTTCATCCAGTATTTACTTGTGACTCTCCCTAATTCTATCACCTAGACTCTTCTGAGAATTTTTGACAGTGACTACTCAAATGGCATATCAGGTCAACAAAAACTCAAGGTCAATGATAATGGTGGTTTTCCTATTGATCTACCATAGCTCTAATACCACTGTTAGCTTTTGATGTAGCATGTAATGAGAGATAGCAATCACAAGATGCAAAATAATATAAAATAAAGTAAATCTACGAGATGACTAAAAATATACTATAAATAGAAATGATGGATATGCATACAAAGTAGCTATGGAGGAAATGAACACTCCATGAATAAATCTACTGCTCAAGAATTAGTATTGACTATATCACACTCCATCACATTACATAACACTCTACTACATCACACCACACTGTTCTACACTACTTCCTACTACTATATCTTGCTCTATGTCTATGGTCCTTTATATAGGAAATAGGTTCCTTGGCAAAAACTCTACCTAGTTGTGCAAGGAAAAACTTGCACATATACAACTTGCACATTGACACTTGTGCATTTATTACATTGCATGAAGTAACTACATAACTTCCCCCTAAAGTAATCTAATGTCCTAAGTATGTACCAAGAAAGGTACATTTACATGATCCAAATGATGTAATATATTCTATTTCTAATAATTGAAAAATGTGAGGTGATTATGATATTTCCCTTTTTCCCATATTTTCATTCCTCTCACAATTTTAATTTATATGAATGGTAACATTATTGTTATTCAAATTTTTTATCCTTGATCACACACTCTCCTTACAATGGTTTTGACTATATTTACTCTTAAATATCTTACATCCTAAACTTCATCATTTACTTATATGTATTTTAATTTCCATATTTGCTTTATGTATTTTAATTTTAGGCAATATAATAATAAGAATAGTGGGAAGTTAACCTAAACCTATAGGTTGGAAGAGGACCTAGACTCTTTCAAAAATTATTGAAACCAAAGTTGTGGTTGCATAATAAGTTGAACCTTTCCACAATTCAACAATATCCTTGCAGAAATTTTGGTCACTTGAGATGCTTTGTAAGGTTTAATTTTTTATTATTAGAAGTCCAATGTACGATTCTTACAAATCAGAGTTGTAAAGAAGAGGGTATCATGACCTTTTAGTTATGCTTTATATAAGAAGGATTTTAAAACAATATATCATTTACATATTTATTGTCTATTTGTTTACACCATTTGGGACCATCATTTTAGGAATATGAGAGTATATTAGATAACTCCATTAATAAATATCTAATGAAATATTAAATTAATTGTTGTAAATCTAAACAATTATCCATTATGTGGATGACTAGTCTTGCCATAATTTTTTGGAATTTATGGCTTCAAAATAATAATAAATCTTTTTAAAAAATCATGCCCAACTTTGGAATCATATTATTGCCTCTTCTACAAAATATTTACAAGAATGGTGTTCATAATAGGGAGTATCACATGCAAAAATCAAATGCTAACCTCTTCATTATAATATTTAAATATACATGAAAAGGTAAATATGAGAATGGAGGTAACATAATGGATTTACACAATCTAGAGTAGAATAGAAATGCCCATATGTTGGGTGCATAAAAATAAATTTTGATGATGCTTCCAAAGGAAAAATGGAGGGTGGTGTTTTCTCAAATCATGAAGACTTCATACTTAAAATTATATGATAACCTCAATAAGACACAAGCTAAGGCACTTTTTATATGGTTCAAAATTGTCATTGAAAAAGGATGAAAATATATATTTAAATTGAGGGATATTAGCAAAAATTATAATTCATGCTATTAACAAAAATAAACATTGTAAATGAATGATTAAATAAAATTAATTCTTATATCCATCAACTATTATTCAACACATTATCATGGACATACCAACATATCCATAAATACTAAAAAGCAAATAATAGATAATTTAGCCATGTTGATTTTTGTCTTGACAATATTCAAATTTATAAAGTAATGGGTCAATTGAGATATCATCCGCTAATAAAAATATTATAAAAGAATTATTTTTTTAAATGTAACATTTTGAAAAAGATGAAAAATATCTTTATAAAAAAATAGAATCTTAAAAAATATTTTTCATAAAATAACATATATAACCTAATAATAAATTTAATTATTTTGTTATTTAAAGAAAGTGATCCCTAGTTGAAGTTGTACATACTTTATTTAGATAATACATTATTAAACATATATGGTAATTAAAAATAATTAAACTAAAATATAAAAATTATTAAAATAATATATAAAAATTATTAAAAAGTATTAAGTAAATACTCCATCAAGCTAATAGCCTTATATAAATTTGGTCAATCAATTGTAAAATACTAATCATTAAATTAGTAAATTTATATTAATATAATTTATTATTATTATTATTAGGTTGAGTAAAGAATCTATATCATCCCTAGTTCTACTCGAAAAAGATAAAATTAACACATTCATCCCTAGTTCACTCAAAAAAAGGTAATATTAACACATACTCACTTGGCCCCTACCACGTACCAACTCTTCAATCCTTTTCTAGGCATATTAATATAAATTATTAAAAATATATAGTGGTATAATTTTGGTCAAACCAATCAAAGTAATCTATTTTTAGTTAATGAATTTGAAAACCAAACTTTAATGATTGTGAAGCCTTGAAAGATTCAAATATTATATTAGAAAACTCATAAATTATTATAATGTTTAAACTATAATTTTGAATGAAAAAGTTATTATATTAATAAAAAAATGTCTAATCATACAAAATAAGGGTGGGTGGGATTAGCACACCCGTAAAACAACACACTAACCATCGTGGTTAGGAGTACACAAGAGTGTTAGAAACAATCCACAAAAAACTAGATAACAACTGCCAAAACAATGTCAAATATGCATTCAGAAAGAAAGGAGCCGAGAAATCACTGTCAAGTGGAAGGTCTGAAGTTTTCCTCCATAAGGTCATAAGTCCATCCAACAATTGAAGAAATTGGAGCTCCCCAACCATCAGTAGTAGTACCACTAACAATACAAGTATGTGCATTTGGTATAATTTCACCCCAACCAGGGGTATCATATTTCTTAAGAGACCAAACATCCCAACCAAAGGCCAGGCAAGATGGGTCTCCAGCTCCAAATTCTCCATATTTGTGCTACGGGGGGTTGGGACCAGCGTCTGGTAGTAGAGGGTTGTGGTCGATGATGGATCCCCCGATGAGCCAACAATCAAGACCTGGAAGGGGAAGTAAGAGGCACACGACTCATAGCACAAGGTGCATTCCCCTAATTCTCCATGAGGGTATGTAAGTAGTTCAGCTCCACATGTACTTTTTCAACCTGTACTTGAATCTATAATAAAAAATCAAAGAATATAGCAATTTATTAGCAATAGAGAAGACACACCCAACATCTTAATGAGAAAAAATAGGTCTATTTTGAGATTTCCAAAGATAAAGCAGGGTACCAATTATAAAAATATTCCAAACAACACCCAAGTTGAAGGAAAAAGTAATAGGGTCACCCAAAATAGCATGCACCCTAGTAAAATCCTCTTGCATAAAAGGTCTAAAAAATTCAAGAAGCCACTCCCAGGTTGACTGATCCTAATCACAAAACCAAAAAACATGCAATAAATCTTTCGCTTATTTGTAAACTAGGTAAATGGGATTATGAACACCTAGATGCTTGAGCCTATTTCTAGTAAGCAACCCCTAGTGCAAGAGGCTCCAAGCAAAAAAACTTTGTTTAGGTTCAATATAAGTAGCCCAAGCAATATGAAACCTCTTATTCCATTGGTAGGGAAGAGAGACTAAGTCCCATATCATAGTGAGCTTATCAACCATTGGAACTTGTGGGGTGAGCCATTTGTAACCTAGATGAGCTTTATATTACCAAATAGGAAGCTCCCCAGGACAACACCAATCTGATCACCGAGGATTTTGAAAATGCTTATACAGTTTGCACCAAATAGAAAATGGAATACTATCAATAACCACCTCATAAGTATCTCTATCACCAGGATTTAAATTGTGAATTTGATAAAAACTTTTCCAAGGTATCCAACTTCGGGTATGTCAAGAGAAGAAATAAAAAATGGAAGCAATACCATGCTTATAGAACCTCTCCACTCTGACCCACTACACCAAAGCCAGGGGAGAGCCCTATCAAGTGATAACAGGAGACCACAAAATATTCATGGAAGGAAAAGAGACACCTACTTCAACTGAGCTAGGGTTTGAAGGCCTCCTAGGCTTTCTAAATACTCATAATGACAAAAGAACCTTTAACTTTAATAGGGATAGGGACAATAAGAATGGATTGCAATCTCACCCCTTTCCAAATTTTCTTCCCCTAAAGCAAACCATAATAAATGCAATGGTTGACCAACACTTTCCAAGATTCATCCCCAATTAAAGATCGAGTGATCCATTTAGCACAAAGGGAAAAACCTTATCGATGATAATCAAACAAACCCATGCCTCCATAGTCCTTTGGAAAACAATAAATTTCCCAGGCTACCCAATGAAAATCTCATTTGATAGAGTCTTTGGCCCACAAGAAATCTCTCAGAAGCTTATCTAAATTTTTATAACAAGATTTGTATGGAACCCAACAAGATGAATAATAGATATGGGTAGTGGCTAAAATCTTAGAACAAATCTAAAGTTTTCCTGCCAGAGAAAGTTTCTTACTAGTCTAGTAAGAAATTTTCTTGTCCACTTTCTCATACTACCATAATTGAGCAGAGGAACCATGAAACGCAAAAGGAATTCCAATAAATTTAAACACTTCACCCGGCTAAATCCAAGTCCATTGGAAATGATGCAACCAACATGGCAGCTGGGATTGAGATTGCTAAAAACATGAGGTATTTTTCAATTGAATAGAAGAACCAGAAGATAAAAATAACACCTCTAAGCAACTAATAGTCGAGGAAAGGGATTTCTCATCTTCTTGAAGCGTTAAAAAATAATCATGAGCAAAATGATCATTGACCAATTGACGGTCAGAATTGGGGAGAGCAATATCCTTGATTAATCCTTGATCCATTTTATGGGCCAACAAATAGCCAAAAGCCTCTATAGCAAGAATGAAAAGAGATGGAGCAAGAGGGCATCACTATCCTACAAAATGACAAAGATAAATTAACTAAGATTGACTATTATTCAAAGTAAGAACAACTGAAGCATCTTGAAATAACATAAGAATGGTGCTCACAAACACTGGCCCAAAGCCCAAAGCCTAAAGCATGGCAGTGATGAAGCACCACTCCATTTTATCAAAGGCTTTCTCATAGTCAATATTAATGAATAAATCATCTTGTTTAAAATTTCTTGCCCACCCTATACCTTCCCAAATGACAAGAACATTATCAAGATTGTATCTTCTCCGAACAAAACCAGTTTGTTCAGGTTTGACAATCAAAGGTGGGAGATATTTAAGCTTAAGAGCAAGGGCTTTGGAAATAATATTATATCTCATATTAAGCAGGGTGATTGGCCTCCAATTAGTGATGAGCTTAGGGTCTCCATACTTAGGAATAAATCTAACATTGCCTTTGTTAATAATGGAACCTAGTGAACCACATTGTAGGGCTTCAAGATACACTTTGGGGAGATCAACCAAGAATATACTAGAATTCTTTGTAGAATTCACATAGGAAGCCATCAATATCAGGTGCTTTATCATTGGCCATGAGTGAAAAGGTATTTTTTAAATCTTCTAGAGAAAGAGGAGTATCACAGAATATCATTTTCTTAGGAGAAAACTTGTTGGGAATAATAGTGGTACAATCAACAAGAGCTTACCTTTTAGCATCATAAAGGGGTTGAGAAGCAAAAACACCTTGATAATGTGAAAAAAGACTTTGACAATGTCCAGAAGGTCTATGAATCTCTTTCCATCAACGTGAATGGCTTGAAATTGGGAATACTTGGCAGGAGGTCTGAGACGTTGAAAAAAATATTTGGTCACTCTATCCCCCACTTTTAGCCAATGCATTCGAGCATGTAATTGAGCACCCTTGGCTTCATACAAATTAGTTTTTTTAGCTCATGCTGAATGGAAGAAACTTGGGACTGAGCAAGAGAGCTGAAAGGAGAGGATTCAAGCCTGAGACAGGCTTTGGATAGCTCACTCTACAAGGTAAACTTAGCTTGTTTCTATCACTTTGCAACTTCAATACCCAAATTCCATAGCACCTTAGTGGTTCATTGAATGGTAGCATTCCACCACTTAATCCTTCTATAAATACCATCATGTCTAGGAATCAAATTCTAAATATGGTACATATGAGCTTTCAGGCTAAAGCTATGAAAAAATATTATTTAGGTAAAACTATGAAGAATGCACTCTAGGTTGAAAGTTCAACTTTACCACCAAGAATAAAATAGGTGAATGATCAAATAGTATAGTACCAGGAAAAGTCAACACATATGGTGAAGAAGGAAAATATGAGAGAACTGAAAGTTGTCACACTTAGAAATCATGGCTTTGTCCAATATTTTCAAAACCCTGGCAGAAGTAGCCTAGAAATTGGACCAGGTGTACCAAAGAGCCTGAGGGAAGTTAGAAGGTGAGAAGTGAGAATTAGGGTCATACAGGTGAAGCTTTTTTTCATAAAAAAAAATCTTCCCTTTCACCTAAGAACCACCGTATCAAGGCATGACTAACCTTGTCAAAAGCTTTCTCCACCATATTAAAATCTCCACAGAGCACCCAAGTGGCAAATGGTAGATTCATGGCAAGCCATCTCCATAGCTCACATCGATCAAAAGCGATGTTCGAGGCATACACATTAACCACCCCAAATGATTTTTCGTAGATCTTGAGCAAAATCTAGATAGCTTTATTGGATGGGTCAACATCCTAGGTCACAACATTCTTCTATAAACAAGGCACAAGGATAGTGATGACTCCCACTCATCTCGAGGAATGCTTCATGGTAAAAGAGGCATATCATGTCCACAAAAAGTCACATGCATACCGTAGATTAAAATAAAAAATCTTAACTTCTTGCAAACATAAAAAATCAAGGCTTCCATGCACTGGAGAAACATTTGACATCTCATATCGGACAAAATATTTTTTGATCGGGTCCGTCAATCCTTGCACATTACAGGAGAAGAAAATCATTGATATTTGTGAGGATGCATGATCTCCATGACATCCTCTACATCACCCAAACATTAAAGAAAGCCATAATATTTGGAGGCCACGTGGAAAGCATCATTGTTTAGTTGTCAATGTTTGTCATTCCGAATAGGGTTGTGAGAGTGGTAGGCCTTAAAGGCCTGAACCTCCTCCATCAAAAAATTATTTGGAGCTGCCACCATTAAGGCAAAAGAAGGGCTCAACCAAAGATATTGAGACACTAACGAAACTAGGGGTTGCATGCCAACAATCGGAGGGGCCATATCAACAGGAGTCTGAACATATTTAGTAGAAGCTTGCATGTCCCAAGAAGGAGTAGGGGTAGGTTGCATAGTGAAAATCAAAGCTTCCTGCTACTTAGCTCCATGGGTTTTCTTGCTAGAAATAGTATTCTATTATTCAGTGTTTCCCTATGAGCCATTAGCGGGAGCAGTGGGAGTGGGTGAGGGATTTACCTTATATTTCCACTCTATCAAAGGACACCCCTAAATTTTGTGAGTTGTAGATTGACATCGATAATAGTTATTGGGCAAATTGATATAGGAAACTCTTTGCCTAAAGGATTGGTCCTCGATCTTGATATCAATAAACTCTTGCAAATCATTGGTAAGGTCAACTTTGATACAGATACTTCAAGGTATGACTTTCAAACCATTCACAAGTCATATTACATTCATGCAAAGGAATAACAACTTTAGGGATAGGGTCTTTACCTCGTGATACACTTTCGGAATGAACTTGTGTGAACACTTCTCCGGTGCCATTGAACTCTCCACCAAACTCAGAATAAACTAAACTTACTGTATGAGTGGTAGCCATTAAAAAAGGTGAACTAACACCACCACCTCAGGATGGCGTTATAGTAGATAAAAAATTCCCACCCCTAAACCTACCAAGCTAGCAACTATTTTTTGCTCTTCTATAGCCAATCCTTCTCTACTCCAAAAACTATTTTTTTTTTAATATACATAGGGAGAATATTGTCAAGCATCATCAAGGTGAGATTTTGTCATATTATCATGAACACGCGAGGAAATCATTTAAAAAAAATAAAATAAGTGAAACAATTATAAAAACATAAAACTATAATTTTGAATTATAAGTATACGATTATTTTTAATCCACCTTGAAGATGCAAGCAATGAACCTTATAACATCTTATATTTTATTTATAAATTAAACTATTATATGAAAACATAGCATTTACAAATATTTTCTAAATAATCGTTGTATATAAGCATATTATATATTTCGTTATATTTTTAGAGCATACAGTAATAACAATACTACTAAGGATACTACTTGCCTTAACTAAGGTTATTCTGGACTATGCGTAAGCATCTTAGCAAAAACATAGAATAGTCTTATTCCACAAACCTTCTCTTCGTGCTCTGCTACAGTCAAAAGATATCTTCAAATTGAATAAACACACTTTTTATGAAAGAAATCAATTACCTCAAAAGTAAACAATTACCACCGCATATTATTTTAATGTTTGGGCAACGATGGAGAACTGAAAAGCCAGGTAAGTGGATGGCGTTCAGTCACGGGGAAGTCTTTATCTAGAGTGGTTGGAATATTATGAGTTTTTGTAAATAATAAGTGAATGTGTTATGGTTTAAGGTGCTATCATGTACGTATGATCCACTTTTTATACATTTCTTAGTATTTATACAAAGACTAAGATATTATTAAATTTTTAAAAACTTAAACTTAAATTTTATTTGTTTAATAATTCACCCATTAATTTTAAACCACTTTAAACCTATAACCTTTTTCATTAAAGGACCAACCAACTTTTGGATTCCACTTCCAATTCCTCATTCACAAGTAGTCTATTTTACACTTTTCTTTTGTTCATAATATTGCTTTCCAATATATGGCTAGATGTTCTTAGGTGTGTTCCACCACAATTCATCGATAATCTATTAGGTCTTTGATATATTTCATAAATACACTAGCAAGTCATGAGTGAGTGTAGCAAGCAAGTGTGAGGGCAAGCCATGAGTGAGTGTAGCAAGGAAGTGTGAGGGAAAGTCGTGAGTGAGTGTAGCAGTGAGTGGAGTGCTAGTCGAAAGTGAGTGAAGCCAAAAGTGAGTGCGAGAGTGCAAGCATGAGCTAGTGTAGTAGGAGGAGGAAGTGTGAGTAGGGAGTAGAAAGCAATGGGAGGAAGTGTGATCTAATAGGGAGTGCTCATGGCTAAAGAGAAACAAGTTTATGGGGAGTGCATCAATGCTTCAAACCTTTACCACAAATGCATAGAACATTGTTTCCAAAAATTGCTGAAGTGAAGGAATAACAAGAAAAATAAGAGAGAAGGGCTTTTGTGAGCCAAGAGAGAGTGCAAGCTAGGAGCGATGAAGGAGAGAGTACAAGATGGAATCAAGTGCAAGTTGAGAGGGAAGGTGATCCAAGGGGGAGTACAAGCTAGGAGCGAGTAAGGAGATAGTACAAGCTAGAAGCAAGTGCAATCTGAGAGGGAAGGTGATCTAAGAGGGAGTGCAAGCCAAGAGCAAGCCCCATTAGCTAGTATGGAAGTAAAGTCATAATTGAAAATCCTAATGGGAATTCAAGATATCTTAGTTGGAAGTATGGAGGCCCAAGTTGGAGATAAGAAAAATATAGAATACATGGCAAGTTCAATCCAAGTACCAGATGTTACACCAAAAGCAATTATCAAGGATGAGATGATTGAGCATGATATAATGGTTTTTAAAATTAGAGGGTTAATATGTAAATTTCATAGATCATGGCTAGGGATTTTTGAGATTCAAAATTGGATCAAGTGGAAGTGGGGATTAAATTGAAATTTCTTTGAGTTTTCTTCCTAAAGGTTTTCTTCTCATCATATTTTCCAGTTCAAAAATTAGAGATAATAATGGTTGGTGGTCCATGCTTTAGGGGAAGAGATGCACTTTATTTGAGACCATGAAAGTATTATTTTTATTGAGACAAAAACTATTAAGAAGCTTCCAGTATGGGTTAGGATTTTTGGACTTCCATATCAACTTATAAATAAGGATGTTGTGAAGAATATTGGAAATATCCTAGAGAAATTCATCAAGGAGGGAATAGATTATAAGGAGATAAAGCATGCTATATCTACTCAAATATGTGTTGCTATTTTAAAACCTTTGCCACAATTCATTAAGATAAAATCTAAATCAAGATAATGTGATCAACAAGTAGATTGTGAAAATATCGCATTTTGTTGCCACAATAATTATGAGATTGGATACATGGCAAGAGTTTGCAAAGTGAAAACTATGAAGAAAGAGACATAAAATTCTAGCCATGAGATAAAATTCAAGATGAAGCAAGGAATTCATATAGTAATAGAAGCTAGATCTAATCAAGGATATTTTACTCCAAAATAAGAGGTAAAGAAAGCCTATCTATAGTATCATTTGGTAAGCATAGAAGAAATTATAGGTGCAAAAGAAGATGTGGAAAGAAATCCTAAAACAAAGACAACAAAAGAGGTCAAGTTCATTCCATGTAAATCATCTTCATTTTTCTCAAGTAGTATAGAATCCTCTCAAAGTAATAAGAGTCAAAGGGATGAAGATGTTATCCCTTGCACTTCAAGGTTTCAAGAGAAACATAATAAATAAATAAGGATGGAGAAAACCCAAAATAATTTAGGGCTTTTAGAGTATAATAAGAAGCTAATTTCTATAGAATAGCATCCTTGTATTCTAGGGTTTCTAGGGTAACATAAATGTTATAATTTCCCAAGAGTAGAACTACAAAGCATTACAATATTTGAAGAAACAAAATAGAATTGTTTGATTATTCCATGGATAAAATTTGTATAAACAACAAAGTTGATCATTAAGAGTCATTGGATTACAACAACTCATCAAATATGATGTAGACTATAACTGAGATTTCACCTAACTCATGAAGGAGTGGAAACTCAAGTAAGTCTATCCTAGTAGAACTTAAGAGAATAATTACTTATTATAACACCCCCCTTAAGTGATACTAGGGGTGTATTGTGCAAATGAGTCCCGACAATAGAGCCTAATGAGGTACTCATGTACAATGGTTTATTTTCTAAAGAGATGGTAAAAACCCCATGGGAAAAACCATCTATCAAAAAAGAAAAAAGGAAGAGGCATGTCTTTGGTTTGTGAAGATTGTCCTCTTAATACAAAAAAAAGGTGAGTCCCAGAAACATGGCCTGATGAGGTACTCATTTATAATATATATGAGATATGGTGAAAAAACCACAGGGAGAAAAGCATCTGCTATGAAATAAAGAGGCATGACTTCAGATGGTGAATATTATCCTTAATAACAAAAAAATGAGTCCCAAAAACATGGACTGATGAGGTACTCATGTATAATATATAAGGGAGAGATGATAAAAAAAACCACATGGGAAAAAACCATCCTCCAAAGAATACAATAATAAAGGAGAGGTGAAAGACCTCTATTTCAATGTAGCTATAATACTCCAAGTTTCTCTCGCAATTGTATGTAATGCAAAGAAGGAAATGACTTGGTGAAGATGTATGCAACTTGATTTTTAGTTGGAATATAGTCCAAGTATATGTCCATGTTCTGAATATGTTGTCGAATGAAGTGCATGTGTATATCAATGTGCTTGGTGCACTGATGCTCAATTGGATTACATGCAATATGAATTGTGCTCTGATTGTCACACCAAATAGTAATAGGTTTGTCATGGGAAAAATAAATTCTCTTCAACTCTTATAAATCCAAAGATCTTCCTGAATTGCTAGAACTACTACCATGTATTCTACCTTTGTAGATGATAAGGCTACTACTTGTTTTTTGCATAACCAAGCAATTGGCGAAGAACCAACACAAAATACATAGCCATAAGTTGAACACCTATTTTCTATTGAACCTACCCAATATGAATCCATGTAGCCAATGATATCCATGGATTGTCTCTCATATAAGAGCCCAAAGTGAGTAGTTCCTTGCAAGTAGCAGAGGATTATTTTTTTTTCTTGCCAATGACTGAAATGAGGTTGATGTGAGAATATGGATATTAAGCCAATAGCATATGAGATATCTAGATGAGTATGAGTAAGGTATAATAGACTCCCTACAAGCTAATGGTATAGAGTTGCATCACATAGAGGGGATGTGTAGGAAGTACTTAGATTGACTCCAGACTGAAAAGGTGTAGGAGAATGTTTACAATCTATCATTTTAAACCTTTGAAGAAGATCTAGAGTGTATTTTTATTGACACAATGAAATTCCTATATCTGTTTGATTTATTTGGATCTGAAGAAAGTAATGAGCTAGACCCAGATCAACCATATCAATTTTTTTAGAGAGGGAGTCTTTTATAGTCTGAATGTGAGCGAAGTCACTACCAATGAGTAGTAGATCATCAACATATAGAACAAGTATGGTGATTTTTCCTTCATCTCTCCAAATGTAGACTATGCTATCAGACTCACAATGATAAAAACCTAAGGAAAGAAGGAAGGAGTCCATTTTTTCATACCAATCTCTAGGAGCTTGTTTGAGGCCATAGAGAGACTTCTTTAGCCTACAAACAAGAGAGGAGTCTTGAGTGAAACCAGCAAGTTGTTCCATGAATATATCTTTATTTAAGTCCCCATGTAAGAAAGCACTTTCTACATCCATTTGAAAGACATGCCACTTTTGGGAAGCAGCCAGAGCAAGAACCGGTCTAACAGAATCCATTTTGGCAACTGGTGCAAAGGTTTCAACATAATCAATTCCTTCAATTTGAGAGAAACCTTTGGCTACTAGGCGAGCTTTGTGTTTGTCAATTTCTCCATTAGACCCATATTTTGTTCTATAAATCCATTTACAATGAACTAATTTCCTTCCTTTAGGTAGGGGAACTAAATCCCAAGTTTCATTTTTGATTAAGGAAGAGAATTCATTTTTCATGATATCATCCCATTCTTTAATACCAATTGCTTCTTTTAAGGATAGAGGATTAGAGGAAATAGACTGATATACAAGACCAGTGCCTATGGAGTTGGTTAATCTAGATGATGGAAGATTTTGGATGTAAGGAGTAGCTTCTTTAAGAATGGTGTGGGCACATTTTGGCATAGTGGAAGGAGTAGAAGGAGTGGAAATACTTTGAGTTGGAGTTATAGGTTCCTCATCTTGATCATCAATCTCTAAATTAATCTCTAAAGTTGGTTCTTCATTATATTGAGGTTCTACTATAGGAGAAGGCTCAATAGAGGAAGAGGATGGTTGAGGATATTTTTGAGGGAATGTTTCATCAAATTGGACATTCCTATGAAAAAATACCTCATGAGTTGTGGGATCAAGGAGCCTGTATGCTTTCATTTTCTCACAATAACCAACAAAGATGAGCTTTTTGCTTTTTTTATCTAGAGCCTTCCTTTTATTCTTTGGGATGTGCACCCAAGAAGTACACCCAAAAATATTGAAGAAGGAGACATCCAGTTTTGAGCTAGTCCATGCTTCTTCAAGAGTTAAATGGTCAAGATATTTATGAGGTGTGCGGTTTTGAATATAGTTTGCATAGTTAATAGCTTCTTCCCAAAAAAATTTTGGAAGATCTCTTGAATGGAGCATACAATTTTCCATTTCCTTCAATGTTTGGTTTTTCCTCTCTGCAATGCCATTTTGCTATGGATTATGGGAGACATAATGTTGATGAATGATGCCATGACTTTATAGAAATATTGAGAACTCATTACTGCAGTATTCCCCCCATTATCTGTGTGAATTTGCTTGATGTTGCAAGAGGTTTGATTTTCAACTAAGGCTTTGAATATTTTGAAGTGGGATAGAACATCACTTTTGTATTTTAGGAAGTAGACCCAAGTTATTCTAGAAAAGTCATCAATGAAGGTTAGAGCATATTTTTCTCCTTTGAAAGAAGACTCTGGGAAAAACATCAAGTCACTATGGATTAACTCTGTAGACACAAAAACAGCACCAATCCGATTATGTGACTGCAAACACTGATTGCTTTGACAAACACAGCCCCCAGGGCAGCCCTCAGAGGTTAAACAGTGGTCTTAACCACTTTCATAGCAATTTTGTACGGTCAAGAAGAAATTTGGCACACTTGGACACTTTGCCCAAGACTTGTCTCACCCCGGACGAATTCAAAATAGAATCCGTCCCACCCCAGGACGAATTCTAAATCCGTCCCTGGGTGGGACGAATTCTAAGCTTAACGGGCAAAAAGGCAAATGGCGCCAAGTGGCAGCCCAGAACAGTCAGTTAAGGGCTCCTACCTTGCATGCATGTGTGAGTGGATAGAGGGGCCATTAGAGGACTGTTACAAAAAGCATTTATCAAAGTTCAAGTCAATGGAGGACTCCCATCCCTCATGGGAAGACAAGACTGCCACATGGCGCCTATGGCCAACACATGGCATTTGTGCTTCCCTCCCAAAAGATACCCCTTGGGTCTATAAAAGGTGGGACTTTTCTCACCCAAAAATACAGGTTGAAGGAGTTTTCAAGCAACGAAGTGCTACCGAATTGAAGACCCACTTGCATCCCTCTTGGTTCACCTTCCCACATCCACCAATCTCTTTTGCAAGGGAGGTTTTTTTGTGGCCTTTGGAAGCTCGAACCTTATCCAAATCTGATGCATGGACACCTGAACCAACCAATTCGCCGACCCCCCAATCCTAAAAGGTTTTGGGCCCATCCCCGGTGGATTGGCTCCAAAATCGAGGGCCAACGGTGGGAGGCCCACTTGGGCACCCCTGCACCTCCCAAGTCCTAATTTTAGTTTTTGAGCATTTTAGATTATTTTTTACATTGCATTCTCGTGTTACTAGGTCCGATTAGTCCATAATTGCAATTTTGTAACTTTTGGTCAGATTCTAGGATGTTTTGTATTGCTTTGTCGTTTCGCTAACTTGCAGGTGTCAAGATCAAATTCCCGAGGGTGGAAGCCAAATTGGGAAAATCCGACCATCTGGGTCATCCCAAAATGGCCCCAATTACATAACCCCCCTATTTTCAGGTGTTTTTCAGGTCCCGAGATCCGACATTGGAGCAGCAACAGGTCTGTTTCTTCAACTCAGAAGAATTCGTCCCACCCAAGGACAAATTACAGTCAGAATTCATCCTGCCCAGGGACGAATTCCAGTTTAAGGTGGATTGGCCAGCTGCCTCAGTGGCAGTGGCCTTCTGGTAACTTTTCTTACCTTCTGTCAAGTTTTGAAGCAATTTGGATTCACTGTAATTACTATTTCAGGCAAATATTTACATGCATATTTCGTTAGTTTTAGAGAGCAAACACTTTTCATTTGCAGCAGGTGCTACTGACGTCTTGGTCATTTCTTTGTTCGTAGGAGAAGCAGTAGAGGCGAAGAACTCATCTACATCAGTGGCGGCATCATCTTGGCCCGCCCATTGCAATCGTGGGCACGCGGAAAGAGGAATCATTTAGTGATTGTAATCAAACTCTATTTGTGCTCCTAGCCCCTGAAAAGGGAGGAGACATCATTGTAACAGAGATCAAAGGGATATTAATGAAAGGGCTATGTTTTCTCTATCTGATTGTGTCTCTTCCAATGTGTTTCTTTTTCGTTTCGTGCAATTTACATTTCTAGGACTTAAGCGTACTTAATTTTGAATACAATCACACTTGGTGTTTCCTTTGCCCGGAATCTCGTGCTTTCAAACTCTAGAGGGAATGAGGATTTTAGAGAACCACTTGGGTGGAAAGGATATTGATGTTGCTTTCCAAGAGCACATCCAATACATACTCCATCAATAGAAGAAACTTGAGGTAAAATTGTTACCATTTCATGGGTGTTCAATTCCTTTAGGTAGTTATAACTAAGATGACCAAACCTTTCATGCCAAATTTTGCTTTCAAGATCTCCATGAGCCAATAAATGGGAGGTCCCTTCTAGATTTTTGAATCCTTTGAAATGAAATATATGAGTGTTGTGATCAATATCTCCTTTTGCTATAAGAGAGTGGGGGTCTTGAAAGTCTCTTATCTCAACTCCTGTTGGAGAGAAGAGAATATTTTTTCCCTTTCTAGAAGTACAAATCTAATAGACGAAGAGGATATTTGTTGCAATGTTTGGAACATAGAGAACATTATTGATAGAGCCAACATCAATGGATATTTCACCCTATCCTTTGACTGGGATAAAGGAAGAGTCACCAACTTCTATGCTACATGTTGAACTTGAGGAGATAGAAGAGAATGACTCATCTGAAGCAGTCATGTGGTGAGTTGATCCAAAATATAGGACCCATTAATTAGATGAAGTATTGGTGGTCTTCCCTTGAAAATTTAGATTTTTTCCTATCTACTTTTTGCTGTCTATATTTTGATCCTTCATAGCTTCCTCTAGTTGTTGTAATCTTTTCCAGCATTTGTTTGTAGAATGACCATTATTTTTATAGTGAGTACAAGTTATGGTATTCCTTTATTTCTTTTTGAAACTTTCTTTAGTAGAGGTGGAGGCTACTAAGGCTTTTGAGAAAGAGGAAGAGATCTCATATTTTGCAAGTTTTTTTTCCCTAGTTAGTCTATCACAAAATTCTTCTGAGGGCATTTTAAAAGTTGCACCAAGAGCATATTTTGTAGATAGAAAGGTGGTTGCAAATATTTGAAATACACCATTTAGTTTAGAAATAATTAGATAAATGCATTCTTCTTCAGTTTTATTCTTCCCACTGCCTTTGTATTGAGTGAGGACTTCTTTGAATTTGGTGATAAAGTCAACAATATTGATGAAGTCTTCAGGAGATAATGTTATTAATTATGCTTCTAGCTGCATTGATCTTATTTGATCTAGTTTTCCAAACAAGTTATTTAGTTTCTCCCAACCTTCATAAGGATTTTAACAATCTGTAATGTGAAACCATAAGCTTTCATTTACATTAGAGCTTATAATACCCATTGTTTCATACATTTTCCCTTTATGAATAAATTTTTTATATTCTTTTTCAAACTTGGGTTTTTTTTCTTCTAATAGGTGTATGAGCCCTTTTTGAGAAATAAGATTTAATATTTTGGGTTTCCATGTATAGTAGTTATGAGGAGTGAGAAGATCAATTGTATTCATTGAATTCATTTTTCCAAAGAAAATTGAAGTGAACCCAAAATTCCCGCCTTTAAATTTAATTTAGAGAATGCAATAGATATTAGTGAACATAAGCCTTTAAGAAACACCAAATATCTCAAAATACCCGCCCTAACGAGAGGGAAACTATAAGTAATTTTGAGGAGATTTGATATTAATATTAGGATAATGAGAACAATTATGCCAGGCCTATATATCTTTTATCCTCAAATATCCACCCTTAAGAGAGGGAAACTATAAGTATTGAGTATATTTGATACTTGTAAAATAGGCTTTTAATCATCCAGACTCCTATATTGGTTATATTAATAACCTGCCCTTACGTGAGGGAAACTATAAGCTATTTAGAATTTCCAATATAGGTGCATAGTTGATTTAATATATTTGCTCTTTATAAATTTTTAAGAAAGGAATAATAAATTGAGAATAAAATAGATTAACAAGGGTTAATTAAAGAGATATCCTCACTTGAATTCCTTTATCAATTTTTTTTATATAAATTAAGAAACTCTTTGTAAAAAATTAATAAAATAAGTTCATTAATATAGAGACCTATTGAAATAAAGGAAATATTGAAATAATATATATTGATTATATATCCTCACTTTCATACACTAAGAAAATATCTATATAATATTAAAGAAATTTGCAAAGAAAATTAATTAGAACAAAGTAAGTTGTTTAATATAGAGATTTGCTTTAAGAAGGAATTAAAGAAAGGCTAAAATATTTTTATTTAAGATATTTAATGTATTAAGGAATGTAATTTGAAATCAATTATCCTCACTAATATTTGCTTACCAAGATTTTAAAAAAATGAATTATAACAAAGGTAATGAGGAAAAAATAAAAGAGGTAAAAATTGATGCAATAAAAACCCCCTCGATGCTATGATAGGTGCAAAAAGGCACCTACAAAAACCCCCTAAAAAGATATATATTATAGAGATTACAATTGTCCTTTATATCTTTGGGCTAAGAAGAGACCGGAAAGAAAAGGATAGAAACTTTTGAAGGCTAAAAATTTAAACAAATATCAGATGTATATTATTATATTAAAAAACTTAGCAGATCTGAGCTGAAATTTAATTGATGTCAGATAGAGGACAAGAGGTAGCAAAGAAACATTTATGTTGCTTCTATTAATGAATAAGCAATTTCAATGGGTAGTGTGGAAGGATATTTGAAAGGCTATGACTTGTTGCACTGAGATTTTAGTAGGGGAGAAACATAAAATATTATAACGATACCTGAAGGGTCGATGTCCATAATAAACTGGATTGGAGCTTTGAAAAATGCAAACTTTTAATGTTTTGAAATCACAAGATCTTTGAGCGATTGATATTTAATTAGGAAAATACTCGTTTGATGATATGTAGTCTCTATGCACACCAATATAAGCGGTGACCAAAAGCCACGTTTCTAAAAAAATAAATGGACTTTGGTCTATTCAAAGTTAGACCAAAAGTCCATTCTATTTTCATGCGAGGAGTTTTGCTTTCTCTAATTAAATATATCATGAAGATATACCGAAATCCTAACTTCAATTAAAAAATTATATTTCCCACCAAAATATTAATGCCTACGAATATTTAATCTCCACTTTTGAGTGATACGTAGTGATGGCTAAATGGAGTCAAAGTGAGCTACGTTCGAGATAGAGAAATTTTTTAAAATGTAGGCATATGAGGAGGAAACATAAAATTGCAAAAACAAATGAGGAGAGTATTTGCATAACAAGGTAAAACAATATTTATCTAGATATTACCATAAGAAAATTCATCAAAAATATTACAGATATAAAAAAAACAATCTACAATAGATATAAAACCTCTTTCTTTTTAAAAACAAAAAACAAAATATAAGGGAGTAAGAACCAGTTCAAGAGGTTACCTTCAAGAGAGAATACCTAACAGAATCTATCCTGCTTTGGTACCATGTTATAATTTCCCAAGAGTAGAACTATAAAACATTACAATATTTGAAGAAACAAAATAGAACTAATTGATTATTCCATGGATCAACTTTGTATAAATAACAAAGTTGATCATTGAGAGTCGTTGTATTACAACAACTCATCAAATATGATGTAGACTATAACTGAGAGTTCACCTGACTCATGAAGGAGTGGAAACTCAAGTAAGTCTATCCTAGTAGAACTTAAGAGAATAATTACTTATTCTAACAATAAATAAGATTGTGCTTTTGAGGTTATTCCTTGCACTTAGAACAAGGTAAACCTAAAGATGATAAATATTATTATGAATAGTATAAGAACATTGAAGAGATTGATGAAAATGAAAATCATGATGGGAATGAAAAAAATACAAGAAAACCCAAGAAGCAAAAACAAAGGGAAAAATAAATCCAAAGGGATATTGATATGGGAAAACAAAAGCAAATATCACAAGTGCTAACAACAATTGGGGCTAAACCCACAAATAATATAAGAAAAAATAACAATGAAAATAATATCTTTGAATATGAGGGGAATGGAAAAGAACCCTAAAAAAAGGTGTTAAAAATTGTGAGGTTGTTATAGACAAGATATTTATAGATAAATAAGTTGGAAAGCAAATATTTTAGCCATTAGCTACATTGAATTTCATCTTGGCAGAATTTAAATTTGAGAAGGCAACTGATATAGGAGGAGTTGATTATTCAAACTTAGCAGTTTTAAAAATTTGGGGATTGGTAGAAAGGCAAATGAAGAATATTTTTTATCAAAAGGTAAAGTTGGATATGCTTTAATTAACTTGTTAGAAATGTAATGTTTTATTTTTGTAATGGGAGTTTTTTTAATTAACTTGTTAGAAATGTAATGTTTTATTTTTGTAATGGGACTGGCCCCCAATAGAAGCCACACATAGCTTATTAAAAAAATTACATATATTTTTATTATAATAAATGAGGTTTTGATTGGATTTTACAACACTTACAATTTTTTTTTAATATTATGTATTGTTTAACCTTTATAAGACCTAAAAATATAAACTTTAACTCTATCACTCATATCATAGATAAAAATGCTTCAAGCAATCAACATTTCTTTCAATTCATTGATCCCAATGATTCCAAACCGTGTTGTTTTCTTGACGTGCTAATTTTAACTAATCTAAATCCCAAACTACCCATATTGAGGTAGGAATATATTCATCCTACCTCCAAATCTAGATATTTTACTCCAAAACCTTTTCATTTCTCAATATGTTTGCCAAAAAATTTGAAGAAGATATGTTGAATCTTAGTATCATCAAACCCACTTAGTAGAGCCAAAATATCTTCTATCATATCTATCACATGCAAGTTGGATCTATTATTGTAATTGAACCAATTCACTAGAAATTGTAATTCACCATGTTGTGACGGAAGGTAGACGAATGCACCATCTTTCTAAGGTCTTGCACTCCCATGTACATAGTTTGTTTACCTGCACTTTAATATTGTGTTCTATCGTTGAGGATTTAATTTTATTAAAGGCTCTAATATCATCTATTTTCATATTTTCAAATGTATACCAATTTATTTCTAGGTAAATATTCCAAAGGATGATTAAGGGCTCCATGTTCTAGACAGTCAAAAACTTCTCATTTTCGAAGGGACTTCTCCACTAGGCTAGCTAGTCCTTGACCCCCTCTAGTTAGACCCACCCAATAGAGAAGTACCTTTCAGCCATTTTTTTAGATTTGTCCATGATCTTGCACTCCATGAACACATGATGACCTATATCCTTCTATTTCTCACATAAAGTGCATCAATGAGCCCCATGAAATCTTCTCTTTCAAATATAATGCATTGTTAGCATTATATCGTGAGTAACTAGCTAGCTAAAATCCTTAATATTTGGGATTGCTAAATTTCCTCATATTTTTATCCATACCTCGTTACTAGTATCTTTCTAAAATAATTTTTCATAACCACTTTTGACTAAATAATGATTTTCTATGCCCTTTATATAAATATAAGTAGAATAAATTTTGTATAAAATAATTCAAACTTATTTACTCCATTTATTTTGCTCATCTATTCAATCTTCCAAGACACATCTAATGTTTCCCTTGAAATCCCTACAAAATTTATTGCTCACCTTATTTCCATAGACATTCTATGCATCCTAGGCTAGTGTAGTCCAACTCTCATCATGTTGTAGAATATTACCCCCTAAATAAACAACACCATAGAAGTCAATGTGCTTCCCTATTTTATCCTTCCATTTCTTTACCTTTCTCAAAACATTCTTGCTTCCCAGTAGATGTTTCTAAATGATTGAGCCTTTGCAATACTCTTTCTCATTAAGGATTCTCATAGGATCCCTGCCTTCTATATATTTATGTCAAATAATCTTAAACTAAAGGTTGTCTGGTTCTCTCATTAATATCAAGGCTAGTTTTGTAGAGAGGACTATGCACATTTACCTAATTCTCCTTAAACTCATGCCTCACTTTTTCTTAGAACAACAAATACCTTCCCATTTCAAGAGAGTAAGTCTAAAGAGAGTTTATCTTAGATCCCATTACCCTTGGAATTTTAAATAGACACATGATATAGGTAGAAATGGATTTAAGGGTTACCTCTAATAGTTGCACATTCCCATACTAGCTCAACCATTTCCCATTCCACTTTTCTAGTTTCCTCTAGAATTGATCAAAAATAGGGTTCCAATGTTATTGCTTTCTTATACCCATGAAAAGAATAATTCCTATATAAAGTGAGTTCAAGAAGCCTAGTTTATAACCCAAAATTTCCTTCATATTCCCTTGTGTCCTTGTTGGAAAAATGATGAAATATAACCAAATTTTCTCCTTATTGATTCTTTGACTTGCAACTTTCTCATTGCATACTTTCTTACATTTTTTGGGTTCAATAACACTTGTCGTTTCCAAAATAAATGTATAATCCATACAAATTTTATGGTAAACATCCTCCAAAGTGTTTAGTGTTTGTTTTTCACACAAGGTTCATCTTAGATATTATATAAGTAAAATAAATAGGTAAGGGGATATTGGGTCACCTTGCCTCAAACTCTAAGAGCTATAAAAAGGACTATTTGGTACTCCATTCACTAGGATAGACTATCTTGGAGTCCTTAAAAACTCATAACTATATATATCTAGGCTTTCCCAAACCCAATAATCCTAAGCATATTTTGAATAAAGTTCTACAAGACCCTATCGAATGCCTTATGCATATCCAACATAACAGGCATTGCCCTCTTCTTAATTTTAACTAAGGAATGTAGAGCCTCTTGAACCACTAAAATATAATAACCCTTGATAAATAACCCCTAAATTTACAAGTTCAAGTTTAGGATAAGGGCTTTTAATATTAGAGAGATGACATTCACCAAAATTTTATAAATTATTACACATTGGTTGGAAGTCAGTTAAGGATTCTACCTTGGCCTTCTTGGGGATAAGGAAAATTAAATTATTATTCTATTTATTTAATACCCACTTTTTTGGGGGCTACTCCTATAGTTGAGATGACATCTTATTTAAATATCTACCAAAGTTTTTGGAATAACTATGCCTAGAACCTATCCATCCCTAGGGCTTTCTCCTTCCCTAGAGAATACCACCTCTTCAATTATAATTTAAGGACTCACTCCATGTCCTATATGGAGGTTTTTCATGTATATATTGAGCAAACACCTATGTTTTGTCATTCTAAAATCTAATCTAAGAACTAAAATAATAATGCAAGACAAACAACAATGCAAGCAAGCAAGGGCTAATGCTAGAATTGTTCTTGGTTTTGAAGGATGACTAAACCCTTACTTGTAAAATAGATCCTTTTATTTTTAGCAAAGGTTTAAGATAATGCACAAATAGATTTAACCTAAGGTTAAAACTATATATTTTCTCTCTTTCAAATGCCTAGAAATAAAATTGAAAAGTTTTCTTTTATATATTCAAATTTTGAAATAAAGATAGATAGAAAGCAAACAAAAAATAGTTGAAATATTATCTAGGGAACTTATTTGATTTTATGGTTGATCCAAGATTTAAATTTCATCCAAAATATTAAAATAGCTTCAAATGCAAAACTACTTCACAAAATCCTAGAAAATTTAATCAATGTTTGGGGGCCTGCTTAGGCTGTTGTGTGGCTTATCTTGGAGGCATAGCAATTAGATTACCTTGGAATTTTTAGCTAACTATTCAAAAACAAAAGTGATTTTTGACCTTTTTTTAAATGAACAAACAAGGATGCGATGAAATGAAATAGTGAAAAAAACAAAATTCAAACAGTAGTATTAGGACCTAGATGAATTATGCAAATGTAATTTAAGGGTTTGGGAACAAAGCTTTGCCCCTAAACTTACCTAGCTAAAAGTGTGCCTTCAGAGGGATGACCACAATTTTGTATTTGTTGAAATTGTGCCCTATATGTATGAGGTATGATTTCACAATAGAGGGGAAGGAGAAATTAACAATGTGAAATAAAGAAAAATATTGCACAATGAACGACCAAAGAATAATAAAATGCAAGAAGACACCTGGTGGTAGTGAAAGAATAAGAAAAAATAATGAGGACTTCCACAAAAGGGTAGAATTCTCATCAAGGCTCCAAAACTTATCCACGAAGGGTAGTCAACCACAAGAAACACAACAACAAAGTAGGACAACAATCCAAAGCAGATATTCATCAAGATAACTTTTTGCAAAATAAGAACTTCACAACTTGTTGCACTAAGATCACTTCGAAAAAATTTGGTTGAACAAAAATGGAATCCAAACCCTCTATTTATAATATTTTTGGGTGGGAAAACAAACCTTTGACTTGGGTAAAAACCTAAGTCATAGAAGTTGGCCAAAAGCTTCGATGAGACAACTAGACCCATGTGCAATTTTTCTACAATTTAGGGGATAAAATGGTGTCAAAATAGGACAAAACTTATATCATTGGAAAAATATTTTCAAACCTAATTAAATTTTCCATGTCTATATTTTATCCCCTATTTGATGCATTTTTTGCCTAATAAATGCAACAAAAAATGAAGTAGATACTTCTGGGAAAAAAAATGCGAACACAACAAAAAATAGTGACAAGTTTAGAAGAAAGGAGTGGTGCAAAAAGCTTGTCATTCCAGATACTTAAATATTTTACATGCAAAATTAGGTATTAGAGAAATTAATGCCTCTTAGGCCAATATTCCCCCTCAAGTTTCAAAAGTAATTATAAATTCCTAAGGAAACTTGAAATGACTGACTCAAAATAAAACAAAGCATCAACAACAAAAAAGGAGAAAAAGATGGCAAAAGGAAGAAATAGGAGAGAGAAAAATATGAAAAGGAAAGATTAGGTTTTACTTACGTTTTTAAGTTTTGTTTTTTAAGCATGATAATTGTAAACATATTGAATGCAATGCAAAATGATCCTAAATAAATGAATGCAAAATGATCTTAACTAATGAAATGCATGAAAACTAACTAAATGAATACAAATAAGATGAATGGATAGTGTATGGAAATATGAAAAGAAGAAAATAAAATAATAGAAGAAAAAAATGATGATAGGAGAAAGAATTACGGAAGGAGAAAAAAAAATCTCCAAAAGGTGAAAAGAAAATAAAAAAGAAACAAAACAAAACCCTATAAGGATGTATGCTCACAAATGGCCGAATGTAGATTACACCTCACTAGTATCCATGAAGCTATACTATAAGGGTGTTATCCCCATAATAATAGGAAAGTGTGGAGCAATACCCACTATGGGTGCAGTGCTCGCTAATGGCTAGAGATGCCTACTAGGATGTATGCTTACAAATTCTTGAGATGGAGGCTACCTCTCGTGTGTGACCATGAGCTATCCTATATAGGGTGTAGTGTGTGAGTGATGTGCCAAATTTAGTACTACCTAATAGGGATGTATTATGTGCAAAAAGAGACGAATGGGCAAAGCAAAGCACAATAAAGAAATGTGCATATGTGTGCATGTGTTAGACAAAATGATGATAAAAAAATGAGAGAAGAAAAAAGCAAATAAAAGTGTGTGTGTCCTTCATAAAATTTCAATAGCTAAGATACGTGCATAATATATTCAGTGGTTGTATGAATACCATAAATAATCCTCATACGGTATTTATCAATCCTATGAGGACCACTTAACAATTGAAAGATCAATAAGGAAAAGTGTGAACAAAAACAAGACAAGATACACTGATGGAAGGATGAATGTATATCCTTTTTCTTGATAAAAATAAAAAATAATATATGCAAAGTAAAAGGATATACAGAAGGAATTATATCCCTTGACTTGGAGAAAATTTACGGTCATTTATACTTTCAAAGGTCAAGGAATATAAAAGAATAGGATAAAATACATGAGAAAATGCAATGATGAAAATGCATGGATATGGTCCCTAGGTTAAAGGATTTGTTAGGTATTAGAGCTCTAGTATGATTACAATACATGTGAGCTAAGACCTAACTAGGTGTCATCACTTGCCATCCTCATGAAGTCCCCAAAAATATATATGATCAAGTAGTCATGCAAGTATAATCAAGCAACAATGCAATTATATGACAAGAAAAATGTAGATGGAATATAATGTCAGGTAAACCATGCAAAATATGATAGACAATCATGTAGTATAATCAAGAAAATCAAATGCAATACGAAAGCTAAGCTAAATGTAGTATGAAAAAAATGAAAATTCAGAGTTATGAATAGTATCTTTTTAGATACATTACGTTCATTGGTTCTTTAATTTCTTTAACATTCAGGGGAAAGCAACTTAGGGTGCACCAAAGTTACCACATTGCAGAACAACATGTTAGTGGGATAATACGGTCCCTCATCCTCATAACTCCACTCCAAGCCTTGATGATCTACATATTTTACATAAATAATAATATTATAATCATCGTAAAATAGTAAATGTTGGTTTTTATTGGGTATGTAGTATATGCCACATCTCCCAGGACAAATTGCAACTTCCAAAGGATCTTGAATATATTTCTATTGTGGCCCCAAACCTTTACCTATACATCCCATGCTAGATAGGAGTTGCTTGGGAAGTGGGTAATCATTGACAAATAACAATGGATAAAATAATGCTCTATAGGAAGAGGGTTTCTACCACAAATATTTTCTTTGGGTGCCATACCCCCAAATATAAAGGTGCACATGCCAATGTGTACAACTTCACTCTCATTATGAGGTAAACCCATAGTCCTCAGTGAAGGTGGTAGCTTGGCAAACTTTAAAAGAGGTTATTGAAGAAATGGATTGACTTGATACTATGATGAAACTTTGATTAGTGGTTCTTCACTTACCTTTAAATTTTTAAGTTATTTGGTAAGCAGTGTTATGCATAAGGGCTCGGTACCAAAACACATTTATACAAATTTGGTGATTTAGTTTCAAAATCCAAGCGAATAGGGTCCAAATACATGTAGAAGGTTCACTATCATTAGGGGAAATGTTGGAAATTTAAACTTAAAAGGGTCAAATTATTATAAAAATGAGGTGAATTGACCCAAAAAAATTGCACCCATAAATTTTTGGCTAAAGGGTCCTCGTCAAGGGTCCCAAATATTAGCCAATTCCAAAATATGAAATTCCTAATTTTAGCTAATTTGGAGATAAATAACCACTATGCATAACCTTTTTGTTAAGGTGAGAAGAAGAAATTGAAGAACAAGAAAGAGAGATTGAAGGATAGAAATTAATATTTGATTTAGCTTGCTCAACCATTGAAAAATATTGAAATGGATGAGGGTTGCTCGAAATGGTGACAAGTTGATTTTTGAATTCAAACTTCAAGCATTGATGAAAAGTAGATGAGACAACCCTCATTGTATTAATCCAAGGACATTCAAGAAGAAGATTGAAATATGTGGGGCAAGGCACCACATAAAACAATGTATCTAATATATTAGAGTAAATCCTAAGGGGAGGGATATAATGCCAATCGTAACTGGGAGGGATATAATGTCATAGGCCTCTTGGGACTCATTGTTGAAAGCTTTGATGATGATATTATATCTAATTAAATATTCCTCTTTGAATGCAAAATTTTGGACAAATTGAAAAGTGCATAAATTTAGGGAAGAACCATTGTCTATCAAAATTCACTTGATAAATGTTTCCCCAATAAATGTAGTGATGTATATGGAAGAGTCCCATTACAAGTCTAATGAAGGAATATGATCATCCAAAAATGTGAAATGATGTATTCCAATGGAACCTACAACATCAACTATAGCACTAGGGAAATGTCTTGAGGAATATATTGTTGACTTAGAAGCTTCAACAAGGCTTCCCTATGAATAGGAGAAGTTTGTAAAAGCTCTAAGAGGGATATCTTAGTTGGGTGACTAGCTAACTATTGTTTAATGTTGAAGGAGACTTTAGGTTGAGGTTTCAACACTAAAGGTGGGTTTTCTACTCTCATGATCCTTTTTTGGGTACTCTTCAAAACTAAGGATAGTTTTTTAGATTGGTTGGATGTAGAATTCATCTCCTACTAAGATTGTTGAGTCAGTTGAATTTAAGATTATTGCCTTGTATTTACTACTACCATACCAACCATATTGTTGTAGGGAGGTATCACATTATGATACGACAATTTATTAGCTACCTATTGCCCATGCTTAGATAGGGGGTCTTGGAACATACCCATGTCTTGATTAGTTGTGGGTGCTTGTTGAGCAGGAGGTTGATTGTTTATTGGAGGATTGGATTGAGGACCTTCTATAACAAGACAACCTACATAAATTAAGTCCTAAACCACATGTTTCAACCTCTTACATGAATTTATCATGTACCCCTCCACTATATGATACTTGTAATGTTGATCAGGATTATACCAATTAGTTGTGGTATCATGTTACCTTAAGGGACACAACTCAATCATGTTAGCTTCTATGAGCTAATTTAGAACCATGTTCATGGGCATGCTGAGTCTTGTGAAATTCCTTGGTGGGGGTTTTTGAGGTGTGCTAAGCACCATATTTTGTAGGGCATTAAGAACATTATTGACAAGCATACTATATATTACCCCATCACCAACTAAATTCTTGTTCTTATACTAAGCTTTCATGGTCCTATCTTCTTATCTTAGCTCAATTTGACCTCTTCAAATAAGAGACTTCTCTAATCTTCTTGACAAATATATTTCTTGTTCAAAAGAGGTAATAGTTGTTGTTTCCAATTCATATGATATTTGCTCTTGTAAATTTCCAATAAATATCTCTAACATATCTCGAGGAAAAACTTCGTATCTTAATAATCCAACTAGACTTCTCCAATGAGATAGGAAGTCCAAAAAACTTTCATCCTTACCTTGCTTTAAAAGTTATAAATATTTTATATTCACATTTTTATGCACATAAGCTCCAAGTTGTTCAACAAAAAATTCTATTGTCTTATCAAAATTACTCAAAGAATTATTAGGCAGTTGATAATACCATTTAAATACCATACCACCAAGGCTCTTAGGGAATATCTTTACTAACAACATGTCATCATATATAATATTATGGCACGTTGTCCTAAACATGCTTAAATGCTCAATTTGGTCCTATGTTCCCTTATAAATAGGAAAAACCAACATTAGAAAATGCTTAGGGTAGGACCTAGAGGTAATGATAGGCTCTAAGGGTTGATTTCATATGGACTTATTGTAGCACCCTAAAATTGGCACAGTAAAAATTTAAATAATTACAATTACTCTAGCAATAATTCAAATTCAAATTTTAACCCCAAAACCACTCCTAAATCGTTGTTTAACCTGTTTTCTCCTTTCCCATGCCATTTTTAGAGTTTGTTTTGACCGTTTGACGATATCATCACCGATCAGATGATATCGCCTCAGATCGGATGATTTCGTCTAGGATAGGACGTCCAGACGATCTTGTCCCAAAACTAATTTTTCACAATTAGCCTTTATTCCAACGATGTCTCTAATCTGGGCAGAAGCGTGTCTGTGCCATTAGAGACCCTCCCCATTGGAGATCTCCCAAATTGGGATGATCTCCAACCTCCTAACCTCCCTCCTAAGCCTATTTAAACTTAGGACTCCCCCTTGGCATCCCCCTGGCTGAAATTTCCTATAACACAAGTTCTACGTGCATTAGACCGTCTTAAATTATTATTTGCCTCCATATTTGTCCAAATTTATTTGCAGGAACCTTAGTATTTTTCAGCCGAAGCAATCTTAGTTTGTCATGGACGATCTTGTTCAATTTGAGACGATTTCGCACCAATTTGAGATGATCTCGACTGCAGTCTGCATTGGGGGCAATCAGTGCCCAGAGTTTGCATTTCCTCATTATTTTTTGATGCATTATTATGTATTTAGTTAATCTTATGATTATTCTTTATTATTTTGCATCTTGGAGTTCACCCATGTAGTTTAATTGCATAATAAGGTCATGATTAGCAATTAAAGTGTTGCAACTTACTTGCATTTCTATTCGGGATTATCTGTTAACATCCTTATTGTCATTTTACATCATTATCCTCTATTAGCATTTTTGCATTTTTTGTATTTTGTCTCTATTTCTCTATTTGCAGGTCTCTGATGAATTCATCTGATGAATTCGTCAGATCTCAGACAATCCTGCAGGTCAGAGACGATCCCGTCAAATTCTAAACGATCCTATCTGCTTCAAGAATCAGAACCTCCATCAGACATCCGAATCAGGTATGGCTCTTTAATTTAGATTTTTCTCTCTATTTCTACTCAAATCTGTTTGTTGTATTTCATTTAGTCTGCATTCTCATAATAGAACAACTTAGATTCATTTGGCCAAAACTACAACTCAAATGTTTAAAGATAAAACTGAACACATTAAACACATTCCCAACCTAGGCATGGAAACTACCATTCAAACGTTTCCTGGTGAACCCACCATTCGTAAAAAAATCACCATAATACACCTCCCCAGAGAGGCGAGACCTTCACAAGACCTCTTAGTCTGAGGTACCGTGCCATCCTTTTCCCATCCTCCTTCCGGGCACGGATCCTATAGCCTAAAGGTAAGGATGTGAAAAATTTGGAGTGATACATTTTGGTGAACCCGACGTGAATGCATTTAAAACCTTTTGAAAAAAAAAAAAAAAAAAACACAAAAACATAGATGCATTTAAAATCATTAGAAAATACTAAGTTGCATATCATGTCTAGATGGTAGCTCCTAAGAAAATATTAGCAGTTACTATAAATGTTGAAAACTAATTAGCAGCCATAGAAATCAATTTTGTGCTTAGTGTTCCTGAAATAGATAGAAATAGACTTTTGTGGGACGAACTTGATAGAAGACTAGGTGTCATTTCATCTAGGTTAACAAAACTTAAACAAATCAAAATGCTTGTCCTAGATAGAATCCTGGATCCTTATCAACTCATTTTTTATCATGAACTTTATAGAGCCTGCCATAGATGGTTAGCTTATAGGAGAGCTCTTGTGTCTTCAGAATTGTTCACCTTCGAGGCATACCTCGAGAACGCAGCCACTATACACCAGTTCCTAGGTCATGTAGAAGACCAAGAGGTTGTTCTTACGGATAGGGAAATATGGAATAGAGTTCCTCGAGCTATGTTATATCGAGAGTATTGCCACGAGCTTTACTTCTATCAACCAGAATCTGAGACAAATAATATCACTATAGCCCTTTTCATTAAATTCTTGAAAGAAAATTTTCATTTTGAAGAAGAACACTTCATGACTTTTGAAGAACTTGAGCCCATTAATGATATTTATAAATTGTTTATAGAAAACTAGATCATTGCTTTCATTATTATTATTTCTTGTGTTTTGTGTGATGTTTGTTATCTTTATAATATTGTTATTAAAACCAAAAAAAAAAACAAGAAAAACTAAAAAACATAACAAAAACCAAAACATTTCATTTTAAATATTGTAGTAGGTATATAATTAATATATACCTCTTAAGCTTGTTGCATATATATATATATATATATATATATATTTTCTGAAATCTAAGTTAAGCACAATGCCTAAACTTAGGAATGGTAAACAAACTGAAGGAGAAGAAGAAGATTGGTTAGGAGACAAAACAAGAAACCCAAATGTCCTTCTTGAGGATCCAATCTCGGAAGAAGAAACTCTATACCAGCAAGATGATGAGCTTGTTGTAGATGAACAAGAAGAAAATGTTAAAGAGGATGGATCCTCATCCCCTAGAATAACTCCAGATGGAACTATTTCTTTTGATAACTTAGATCATTTCTGGAAATTTTTCAATAATAACATTAGCGCTCTTAATATGGCAGTTTGTATTGATAAAGGACAAATTAGTGACACTCAAGCAGCTATGGAAGATATGTTTAACATACACACAAATCCCATGTCCTTTGTTGATCAATAAAGTGATAAAGTTGGACCATCCAATAGAGATATGGTCACTATGATTCAGAACATGCAAAAAAAACAGGTTACCCAACCCCCTAAAGAACCTGTTATTAAGCCTAAAATCATTCCCACACAAAAGAAAACTTCCTTCACTGCTTTACTTCGCCAAACTATTGATCAATATGCTTCAAATCAACAAAAACCTAAAATGAAGCCAAACAACAATTTTCAACAATCTGGAATACAACATAATATAACTTCAAAACTTCTTCATAATACCCTTCCTACTAACAGATTACACAATAGCAATATAGCATCTAATATTCATGTCCCTCCATCATATGCTCACAAATATGATATTAATGCCCTACCGAACCAATATGGTGGGCAAACCAGTAATCTGGAAGCCATGGTGAAGCAGTTAGCTTCCCGCATGGACTAGATAGATCCCTACCGTCCCTCGTACAATTATCAAGAGATGTGTAGTCAACCTTTGGATCCCATAGTTGTAGCACAACCATACCCTAAGCATTTTCCCATGCCCGTCCTGCCTATATATAAAGGAACTGAAGATCCCATAGAGCATCTTCGCATGTTTAGGATAGCATGTCATGATATATCACATGATGACTTGCTATTACTAAAAATGTTCCCAAAAATTTTAGGTGGAATGGCATTAGAGTGGTACTATCAACTACCCACTCATTCTTTGAGAAACTTTGAAGAAACAACTGAATCTTTTGTCCATCAATTTAGTGCCTACATTGAGAGGCATGTCACCATTAAAGATTTGTACAACTTAAAACAAGACAAAGATGAATGTTTTGCTGATTTCTTAGCTAGATGGAGGCGATTGACAGAAAACCGCACTTTGTGCTACCTTATAGGGAAATGTTGGACATTTTTATTAATAATTTGCAAGAACAAATATCTTATGAGTTATCAACTGCTACTTTAACTACCTTCAACCAGGCTATAGATTTAGCTCGAAGAGTAGAAGATGCCCTCATTAGGAGAGGCCAACTTAGGAAGAAATATGATGAGAAAACATCCAAAAATCAATATAAAAACAAACAAGTCGTAGGTGACGGAGTCACTGACAGCAGAAATGTTGCTAATATCAATGCAACAAAGACAAGAAAAAAATTTATATTGAAACCTCTTGATAAACCTCCTCGAGAATTTACTAGATTGAATCAACCATTATCAACTATTTTACCTCAATTACTCGAAAGAGATTTGATTCAATTACCAGTTATCCAACCATACCCGGATACAGAGCTAACTTACACTGTGATTTCCATAGAGGACCTAGACACTCTACCAACACTTGTAAAATGTTAAAGCATAAAATACAAGATCTGATTGATAATAATGAAATGGAGGTGCAAGCCTTCTAACCTAAACAAAATGCTCCTAATAATGCTCAAAAGAACATTCCCCAAAATCAAAATCAAAATCAAAATGCTAATCAATCATTAGACATATTTCAACATCCTTTACCAAGACATGGTAAAGAGGTGGCCAACCAAATTGAGCATCATAATGTTCCTCCTCCTACCCGATATGTAGGAACTATTAGCGGACATTTACCTAATCATGATTTATAAAAATTTGACACAACTTTATCCATGGTCACAACTAGGCCCCTAAATAATACTCAAACTAGGAAAATGAACAGTAACAATGAATTAGGGTTTTACCCTATTTTTCTTAATTTTATTCAAAAACAATTAAAAACATTTTAACATTTTTCTTTTTCGCATTTTTACCTCAAAAATTCGATTTGGGTAAAAACATGGAGGGGGCACCATAGTAAGCTGTCGTACGATTTGACCTGGAATCGTCGCCTAAAAATGGGAATAATTTTTGCTTTCTCGTAGATCAAGAAGAACTCATATTCAACGCATTTTCCTTAGAAAATTTGCTAAAGAGGGGGCAAAATGTAGCACCCTAAAATTGGCGCAGTAAAAACTTAAATAATTACAATTACTCTAGTAATAATTCAAATTCAAATTTTAACCCCAAAATCGCTCCTAAACCGTCGTTTAACCCGTTTCCTCATTTCTCGTGCCATTTTTAGAGTTTGTTTTGACCGTTTTATGATATCGTCGCCGATCAGACGATATTGCCTCAGATCGGACTATTTCGTCTAGGATAGGACGTCTACACGATCTTGTCCCAAAATTGATTTTTCATAATTAGCCTCTGTTCCAACGATGTCTCTAATCCGGGCAAAAGCGTGTCTGCATCTTTAGAGACCCTCCCCATTGGAGATCTCCCAAATTGGGATGATCTCCAACCTCCTAACTTCCCTCCTAAGCCTATTTAAACTTAGGACTCCCCCTTGGCATCCCCCTAGCTGAAATTTATTGTAACACAAGTTCTACGTGCATTAGACCATCTTAAATTATTATTTGCCTCCATATTTGTCCAAATTTATTTGTAGGAACCTTAGTATTTTTCAGCCGGAGCAAGCTCAGTTCGTCATGGATGATCCTATTCAATTCGAGATGATTTTGCACCAATTCAAGATGATCTCGACTGCAGTCTACATTGGGGTAAATTAGTGCCCAGAGTTTGCATTTCCTCATTATTTTTTGATGCATTATTCTGTATTTAGTTAATCTTATGATTATTCTTTATTATTTTGCATCTTGGAGTTCACCCATGTAGTTTAATTGCATAATAAGGTCATGATTAGCTATTAAAGTGTTGCAACTTACTTGCATTTCTATTCGGGATTATCTGTTAACATCCTTATTGTCATTTTACATCATTATCCTCTATTAGCATTGCTGCATTTTTTGTATTTTGTGTCTATTTATCTATTTGCAGGTCTCTGACGAATTCATTTGATGAATTTGTCAGATCTCAGATGATCTTGTAGGTCAGAGACGATCCCATCAAATTCTAGATGATCCTATCTGCTTCAAGAATCAGAACCTCCATCAGACATCTGGATCAGGTATGGCTCTTTAATTTAGCTTTTTCTCTCTGTTTATGCTCAAATCTGTTTGTTGTATTTCATTTAGTTTGCATTCTCATAATAAAACAACTTAGATTCATTTGGCTAAACCTAGGACTCGAATTTTTAAAGATAAAACTGAACACATTAAACACATTCCCAACCTAGGCATGGAAACTGCCATTCAAATGTTTTCTGGTGAACCCACCATCCGTCGAAAAATCACCATAATACACCTGCCCCGAGATGCGGGACCTTCGCAAGGCCTCTCAGTCCGAGGTACCGTGCCATCCTTTTCCCATCCTCCTTCCAGGCACGGATCCTATAGCCTGAAGGTAAGGATGCAAAAAATTTAGAGCGATACA